>LDUD01000047.1:226220-240890 GCA_012184295.1 Dactylella cylindrospora
CGAAGCCCTGTTCGAGTGTGGTTACAACCCAAGCTAACTGGTCGGTTTCAGGAACGAAGAAAAGAGGTGATTCTCTCTTCTGAATGGCACAAATTTCGAGAAGGGCCCTCCGTAACACGCTAAAAGTGACATGCACGACGAGGAGGAGGAGACCCCGGAGAGCAAAGATTGCTCTTTCTGCATGTCGATATGCTTGCTGCTTGCTGCAGTTGTAGGGGGATAATCGTGTGCTTTTCGGCCACCAAAAGACGGCCGCTCCTTCGGTAAAATTCGAAGCCACTCCTATTCAATGTGGTGATGTGGCCGAGGCTAGGCCCTGAAGGAACCTCCTCACTTCCCTTCATATGAGAGTGGTATCCCCCCAATGGACACATCTCCACGGGGAAGGCAGCCAGGGGAACATGATGCCTCTCCATTGCCGCATTGTAAATACGTATGGACAGCTATGCCATATCAGACACGTTGTCTCGTCCTTTTCCATGATTACAGAAGAACATTCCCCTTGCATTCTAAGGAATGCAATAATCATTTTAGTCTTTCGACGCATATTGTCCGCTCATCTCTCTGGCTTCATCAAGAGAAAGAAAATACTAGCTAAGGGGACTTTCCGTTTTAACTTTTCTTTGAAAGAGAAAAAAAAAAAAAAAAAGGTGTTGAAAGGGCACCACCTGCAGCATGGCAAACAACAAATCTTGAAGGAACTCCGGGGCGTCCAATCACACCAGCCCGAAGCCACTGGAGATGGGCTCTTTTGCTCCGAAGACCACGTTTTTTGTCCATCGAGCAAAGGAAGAAGCGACCGTTCCTGAAGGGAGGAGCGGAAATGAAGGACGAGGGGCAAAAAAAGCAAATCTAGCCAAAGAGCTGAGGATTTTTTTTCTTTCTGGAACATTTTAGTGCCAGGATTGATCACGCTGGCATCACCTCATAGAGTTTCGTCGGATGCCGATTTGCCATTCTGATTGGCCTTTCGTGCAAACTGGTACCTGGCAGCGATGAGGCTTGGCTTCCCTTCAGAACGGTGAATCCAAGCAATTTTACCTTCTCCAACCTATGACCCACTCATTCTGGTGATGTCCTTGCTTGCCCTTTGTCCGTAAAATATCCCTGTTGGTTGGATCATGTATACACGTATCCGGTTTGCTTCTGGAATGCACTCGACATCAGAAGCGTTTGAGATTTCGAAATTTCCCTGCATAGGAAACCTACCCCAGAAAAATCGTCGTGAGTATCACGAGGTCGGCCCCGGGGTCGATGCTGATGACTTGCTCATACAACATTCTTTCGTACCCGACATCGTAGAGCTCCCCCTCGTTTCCGTAGATCCTAATCACACGAACTACTTAAGATTCTCAATCGGTCCCTTTTCAGCGCAGCCTTATCGGCTTAGCGCCCTGGTTGCCAATTGACCAATACGAAAGGGCAAACCGTTAGCAGTAGGCTGAACATCCAACATCGTCATGACCGAACGGGTGAGACAGTGGCAGCAAACATTCCCCACAGCATCATCATCATGGTGGAGCCTGGCATCGATCAGTGGTCTTTTTGGTCAGGTGAAGTATTTTTTGCCCTTCTAAAACCCTTCGGCTCTGGGGTTTCTTACCGAAAGCCCTCCCTCCCTTGTTATCTTTAAAACCTCTGACACGGCAAGATTCCGGCACCACCGTCATACATTCATTCTTGTTGACGAAAACACTCGGAAAGATCAATCGTACTCGGATGAAAATATTTGGGCGTGAATGTCCGAGAGCCGAAATCAGAGCGATCAAGGTTAAGCCTTTGCGCCAGCTTCCTGAAACTATCGTGAAGTGCATCGAACTATGTTGGTTGTACCTTGCTAATACGGTTTAGAAGCCAATATCTAACATATGCATGCAATATTAAGATTAAAATTCTCCTAGCTTGCCCACGAACGAGCTCTCCCCCCTGCACAAGTCCCAATAATTCTATATGTTGGAAGGTATCCCAATCGTGATAATTCCCAATCGAAGCATACATGTCATCTGCACATATATACGAGGATTCGAACGGGTATTTTTCAAAAGATATATTTTCCTCCTGCAAGGCCAGGATATATGCAAACTGCCTTCCTTCCGTTCGGTGTAACACAAGCCACAAATATAGTATCAACGAATCTCAAACGATGTGGTTCCCGCTTAACCGGGCGAAAGAGAGAGAGACCTCCAACAGGTTTCGGGAAATGACGTATGCGCTCTCAAAGGCATTGAACTCCTCGGTTCAACAGGAAGGAAGAGTAGCCCCCCGGTTGTGTTACCAGGTAATAGTTACCCGTCGTAGAATTTCTAGAAAGTCGAGTCGAAGGTTGAGACTTTGTTTTCTCTCCCCTTCCCGACGAGCTCTTCGTCCGAAAGACTCCTTCAGAAGCTCATGCGACAGCACGCGCCCGTTGAAAATTGTGCAATCTGTAACATGCCACCAACCGACACCAGCAATCCTAAGGATGATCAAACGGACGTTTGAGGATGACATTTTTTTCCAAGGGCCGCTGCCCGCCGCACAACATTAACATAAAAAAATCAAATTTTTATTCAATCTTTGATTCGTGGAATTTCTCGAACAAGCTTTATTTTTTGCCTTTTGATAATGCAAGAAATATCGCCCCTTCCGAATTCGG
Source organism: Dactylella cylindrospora (assembly GCA_012184295.1). Taxonomy (NCBI): domain Eukaryota; kingdom Fungi; phylum Ascomycota; class Orbiliomycetes; order Orbiliales; family Orbiliaceae; genus Dactylella; species Dactylella cylindrospora. The sequence continues at coordinate 228,856 of LDUD01000047.1, forward strand.
TATTTATCGAATGGCAAGACTTTCCAACCTGGTGCAAAACTTCCGACTTGAGGCAAGCGAATTGCATGCAGCGTAAAATTATGCATCCAGAAAAAAACCTTGGGCTCCACTTGCCAAACCGATACAATGATACCGGTTTGGAGAGTTCCGAAAGGCTCAGGAGGTTTGACAGGTACCCACCGCCTTTTTGATTGTATAATTGACAGTATTTCATTGGGAAGATATATTAGGGAAAGAAGCAGCTTCAGAATCTTGCTTGTGATTGCCATTCGGGAGGAAGTTCTATGATTCGCCAAAAAATAGGAGAACAATAGGCATTCAGAATGAAAAGTGTCAACATGTAACAAACTCGCATATGCGAGATGTCAATGCGAATCTTAATAACCCTATTCTAGGATGACAATTTGGTCTCTTCTCCTATCCTATTTGAAGCCAGGCTTAATTTTGATATATCATTGTTAAGACGCTCCATTCCAACACAACGTCATATTAGGCCCTACATTCAGGAGTTTGAGGACGAAAATTTTTTATAGTTTTCTCGCCAAGGCAATAGTAGCCTCTATATATCACTTTCCAACAAAATTTTCTCCGTAAAGAGACAAACGATACAAATTTAGTAATCCTCCCTGTTCCTCTGTTAATATCTGCCTACATATTAAACCCTGATCGACTGTTGTTAGAGATTATACCTGGCTTGGCGGCTTCTCGAAATTTTTTCTTTCAGGTCAAGAAGCTTCTTTCATCTCAACAAAAATAAAATTTTTGACAGCTTGCAGCTCGTAAGTCAGATACAGGGGACAAGGGTGCAGATTTTTACGAGTCTCGGGGACAGCGAAAGGGACCGACCCCGAGTGCCAATGCCAAAAAGTTTAGCTCCGGACCTCTGCAACTAAACGAAGTTGCATCGCCAGAGCGTAAGCCTCTCGAAAAACCCTATCTATGGCTAAATGTACGTGCGTATCTGAATCGCACCTTTTTGCCATCGGAGAATTCGCAAAAAGGTGTCGCAGGATGGGTCCAAAAAACGTGTCTTTTGTTATCTATCAACTTTGTCGGAGCTCGCAAGCAGCATCAATGGCGCCATTGCATTGGCATTTGCATATCTCAATTATCGTGACCGTGGTCGAGCTTGCTCCCTTTTTTGGACCCTGTCTCAAATTTGGGGGGGGCCTCAAACCATCGCTAACTCTGAACTTTTACTGGGCATTTGGGCCTTTGGGCTTTATTCGTCCTTGTGGTCGTTAAGCTGCGAAAAAGCTGTCAAGGTCTATAGCCTGGTCGAAAAAGGATGCCCCCCTTGTTAAATGCATATATTAGCCTGACTGTTCGTTTCATATTTTAGCTAGTGGTCTTGGTGTTGATAATTTGGGGAGTTTTGGTGAATTGGACAAACTGCCAACAAATCTTTGCCGCCTGCTTGCGCATATGCATCTTACGAGTGGCATAACCATATTGGATTGAATTATTGGTCGCCATTTAATTTACTGCTTCTACAAGTGATAATGCTGCTTTTAGATACATATATGCAAACGCTTATCGATATTTATCAAATGTATCAATTGCTTTAGATATCCTGAAAGTCTTGACTTTTAATTGGATACTTCCGCTATAAGCGTTATAAGCGTTGTATCAATATCTAGGTTGGTTCAGCTTCTCCTTCCACAGATCGCAATTCAGAGTTCATATGAATGAACACATCACCTCTATTGGCATCACTGCATTATCATGAAACGACCCCCAAATATCTAGTGAGGTTGTTTCATCAATGCGATATTCTGTGCCATCTTTGTACGTTTCGTAATGTCTACCTAACAATTCACCCACATTTTGCCTGTGCCATTAGCTGGGACATATTTTAAAGTTCGGTACGGGAGGAGTTCTGAGCGTATTTCTCACAAGCAAACGGAGTGAAAGAGATCACGACATGTTTGTTTCGCATTTCAGGCTCAAAAAAGTATATGGTGTTTCGACTGATCGCCCAGCCTGCAAATTATCCAGGCCGTTTCTTCTAACCTCTATGCTCATTGCGATCGGTGACCCCCAATTTGATCTATCCCATGGGAAATAGATGACCACATGGCCAACGAGCCTCCCACGTCTGATCTTTCACAAGCAGTCTTGAATCATGTTCACTCGCCTGTTCCGCAGGGCCGTGGCTATATTTGCACACAACCTCGTAAAGGACGACTAAGCAACCAAAAAACCCGAGGTAAAACTTCCGCACGAAAACCAATTCGCTCGATCCCATTATCGTGGATAAACTCGCTTGCAGGTTAACCCTGGTCCCTCTATTTGCATCTTAGTTTTATGATGCATCGTCGACCAAAAGTGGGTCTACGGCACTATTGATATTTAACCGAGTAAGAAGGATGTCCAAAAATCCCACCCTCAATAGGTAAGCTGACTCGAATTTTAATATATTTGTGAGCCGACTAGTGAAGACGGTATTTGAGAGATTCCCCCCACGGGAGGGGGTTTTTGCTTGCCGCCAGATTTGAAAACGTGGGATGAACATTATACTTCACGATGCGTGGACCTTGTAGCATTGGAGCCGGGTAAGCTGTGAAGGCGTGTCCGAGTTCATCCCGGGTAATGGCGATGGTCAATGCCGCACTCCGATGGGTCCACATTATGCTCAGGGCCGCATCCAAAATCAATTTAAGCTAGTCGGCGTGGGCAATGCGGGCTTGCGACGTTTGTTACAGAACAGCGGCATCTAGCATTTGCATATGGACGATTTTTAGTGGTGTGTTGCTGTCATACCAAGCGTATAGTGTTAAAAGCTGGCGTTTTGGGGAATGTTAAAATTTCGCGAAGAGCCAAGTCTGCAAAAGTGGTTCCACAAACTATATGGATCGGAGCTTGCCATACCAAATATAGGAGATCGATAATCTTGATGAGTAAAAAGGGCACAAATCTGTAGATATGGTGGAGAAAGATCTAGAACTCGGCGAGCAATAATTGGATGAAGCACGCGCATATATTTGAGTGGTTTCCGTCAGCCACATGTCCTAAAGAGGACGTTGAGATGAGAAATGAACAGCGAGGAGAATCGAGGCTGACCATTGGTTCCTGTCGATCTCCCGATCGTTTCCCCTCGAAAAGGGACTCGAGAACAGAGAGGAAGCCATCTCGGTTGTTTCCGTGGACGAAGAACAGAATAGAGTATAGGAGAATTCGGGGAGGCTTTTTGCCAAAGATTGGTACGGTACGTATAGCTTCCAGCGTCGATAAAAAGCTAGCGTATCAACCACAAATCAACGCCTCTTCTGTTAGTTTTTTGCTGGGAAGATGCTGAGTGCATAGAAATTTCCTATTTTCCCAGCTCTCGCGTGGACAATAATTTTTCCTTGCATAAGCCGCACCTTCTCCTTGCGTTTATTGCGAGCTCGAAACGTTTCTCCGAAGCCATTGTTTTTGAGTGTGCCGCCATGTTGTTGGCTGAGGAGCTATGTAGACGTTTTATTGGAAGATGCACCTTTTTTCATTTAGCTAAACAGCATTCTTTCAAGCTGACCACACACGATGCAAGAAAATCGTCCGAAAGCCACATTCCTGAAAGCCATAACCTTAAAAAGTAACATGGATATTCCGACTGTCTTTTGTCCCTTTCTTCAACCTTCTATATGTTGCAATTTCGACACAAAACAATGTCGAAATGAAAGCTATCGCAAAAACAAAACAAAGGAAGAGTAAGATTTTAAACTACTCCGTGATTTCGGGGACTGCGAATATGCGGAGGTCCGTACCCAGACACGGCTAGTGCTCTATCTTGACATCAAAAAATTTGCAAGACATGATGTGATTTTTGCATATGAAAAAAAGGAGTCCCTTCGAACCTCGATGGCTGCTTACTCAATCCCCTCCCACCATCGCTTCGTATTCAGGGCTGAACGGAGTAATCTGCTCCCTGGCAAGAAACAAATACCAAAGGACAGGTCCCGTTAGACGGGTTCTATAGCAACGCTGAGATATTATAATGTCCCTGGTAATATACAGCGTCGAACCACATGCGAATGCAGCCCTGACAGGTTCTGGTTGCATCGCATCACATCTATATCACGCGTGTAGCCGAAGGTGGTTTTCACAATTCGAGTGGCCAGTGGTGTGTTGTTGTTGGGTGTTTGGAGGTGCAAGTTGTCTGTCTGTTGATGCAATATTATACCTGATCGTGCCTAATAATACAATCTCCACCACCTTTGCATTGTTGCTGCAGCGCCGAATCGATTCCCAAAATTCTAGGGCCCTTTCTCTCGCGATACCCTATCGCGGCGTCTCCAAACCTCCGAATTACGAAATAATTTATTTTCCACTCGCCTAACCGAATATCTTTTTTGAAAAAAAGAAATAACAAAATGGTACCTGAAAAACATATAGCCGTTGAAAGGTTCGGTTGTTCAAACGTTGACCTGGTTGGATGCCTAGAGGGGTGCTTCAACGATAATTTGCAAAGCAATGCTGAGGTCTTTTTATTGAAAATATTACAATTTAATCAATTTGCTCACAGCCACCACCTTCTCGCCTCGGGTTCAACGAGTTCGCATAAGCGAGGCTCTACTGAAAGAAAGAGCAGCTGGATACAGAGTTTCTGAGCAGAAGCAAAAAAATGGCGGGTGCAAGTGTGGAGAGGATCTTTTGCATGTTTATGGTAATTCGTCTCTGCGACCGTTGGGGCGGCTTGTGCAATTGTGGAGATGGCTGATGGACGACTCGTGCACGACCGTGAATGCTCCGTGGAGATAGTTTTGATCAATTGGGATTTATAATAAGTCTGCAGCTGCACCTTTGAATGTTTCTCGCAAGATCGCATCTTGATTCTGCCTTTGGAGATATGGCTTTCTTTAAAGCTGGCGGTAGTGGATACTGCCGGTAGCTGGCTGCAGGAACATTCAACGGTGCAAATGTGCAACAGGGCAACCGCCAAGATGCACTGGTCGTATGACCAAAAATAAGAAATCCCTCAATCAAAGTGGGCATTTCGACAATCGGAATACAGCGGTGGCAGCAGTATCATCGGTGGGCAAAGATGCTTCTTTTGGCATGCTACGGCGATCGACCACGGTCCTGGACACAACAGCCAGTAAGATGAGTGATTGATGGCACGCTATGCAGCATGAAGCGGTCGTGATAAGGAGAAGGGTGTGTGTATGTGTGTTGTTGAGTTGGTGATACAAAATCACAGGGCGGTGGCTGTCTCCGGTTACATGTTGGCCTGTTACTTACTGTGGTTGTCGGCCTAACACAGCATCCACCCGATTTCAGAAAGGGAAAATGAAAATCCCCACAAGCCTCAGACTTGGCCAGTCCGAACGGAGTTGACGAAGGTGGTGGGCCTGGGCGAGAGACGATGTGTGCACTAAGGGCTTCATCCTTCACCAAAGCAGAATGTTCCTGCCTAGGGTTTTTCGGCTCGGATTTACCATATCACCTTGCACATGAAACTAGAATCGGTATCATGAGAAAAATACATGACGTACGGGCACGTTTTGCAGGATAAAGTCCAGAATTTTTCTATTTAGAGTTAATAAGTGCTTAGTTAATATATCTAAGGGAAAGGGGACGGTATCGACTCGGCCTTGGATCAAGGTATGCCAACTACCGAGTTTGTTCCTGACGATCAGACCGATAAGCAGCGGTTCGACTCAGCCGTCATGGCCGGCCGGGGGGAGCGACGCTGTCACAGGTGCTTTTTTTGGTGGTTGACTGGCAATTGACTTTGTAGGCCTTGTTCAGGTACCGATGACCTCCCTTGTTTTGACATTCTTAACGGGGAAATTTATTAATCTATCTGAATATAAGGTCGGAAAATACCATATTAAACTCTTTAGCGCTTGGACAAGCTTTTCAACTGGTAACAAGGGAAAAAAAAGAGGTCAAAGACCTTGGGAAAATTGAAACCCCTTCTCGTTAAAAGTTGAACAGCCTGGCCTGGTCTGGCGAGTATATCGAGTCTCAGATGTTTCTCGTTCGATTGCTCAATTGGAGATGCTTGGTTTCGAGGTTAGGCTCTTGACATTCCTTCGGTCGGGAAATTCGGGTGACTCGACGCAACCAAAGGGGCAATTCGGTTGCAAAAAGATATCCTTTCGAAACACTATTTTATTGCAGCTTATCTTTGACAGATGCAGGGAAGCGCTTAGCTTCGTCGTCAATAGATAGGAACAAAAATAAGCACCCGGCGTGGATATTCTAAAGATGGCTTCTCCGTCTGAGCCGTGTCTTTTAGATCGCCATTTACCCTTTAGGGGATCATGTATATACATGCAAATGAGAACGCCGCGATAACCATGTTGGAGTGCATGCTTTTAGAGGTTTTCGTGGGTCTTTGCTCAAGGTTATGTTCCCCGAAGGGAAAGGCCTAACTGTCAAACCGTGCTGGGCATTCTGCAGTTGCGTTTCCTGCCTGAAGGGAGATCCAATATCATTTAAGGTTGGTTGTGCATGTGCGAGTGTATTATTATTATGAATGTATGTATGCAAGTATGTAGGGCTGGTGGTGGGGGGGAAAGTGCGAGACAAGTACAGAGAGATGAGATATTTGGTATAGTAGGGGCACCTGCAGAACGCAGAACGCAATATTACTACTTTTTTTGCTTTCCGCCTCCCCGCAGCCCACGAGTATCACCATGGTAGCTTGTCGAAGGGGTGATTTCACAAGACAGAGTTTGACGATATTATTGCCTTGTCCATCCTGCCGTCCTTTTTTTCCTGCCTTTGCCAGGTATTTTCGTTGTTTTGCTGCCCTAATTAAAAATAGCGAAACGGCTGGAAGGAGGGAGGCTTGTACGCATCTGCTGAATATTATGTGCAAAAGAGGGTGTGGCAGACCCCCCCTTGCTAAGGAAGGAAGGGCATACTCTCATAGCCATAGCAGCAGAAGAGAAGGGCACGAGCAGGGCACTTTGGGGGGATGCCATGGTGGTGAGTTGGGTGTACATGCACTTCTAGGTCACCCATGTAAACTTGGAAACAATTGCGAACATCTCTTTTTGGGTTGACCCATGTTGAAGCGAACCTTCCAAACTCCCCAGCAGGCCAACCTTCAACCGGCATGCGGTCCTTGCTCATAACCACCGCAGCCCGGATGTACACATAAATTTCCTAGAATAAACAACCTGCTAAATTAAAAAAGAATAAAATGTACCCCAAAGGAAAGATATTTATATATATCGCCAGTGATGCCCTTGCCCATACTTTTAAGATCATGTCCGTCATCGAAGCTAACTTTTTTTTTTTTGTCTTTTCCTTTCTTAACCCTATATAGAAGTGAAAGACTTCAAAGTTAGAATATTTTCTGTCATTAACGTATCAGTCACTCATTATTAGCATATCTTATCCTCATCTCCTTCTGGTCCTCTTCTCTCTCCTCTTTGACTCACGAACATATTTTATATACTGCTTTTTAACATACCTTTTGAACGCATTTATACGACTATCCGAGTTTCCTTTGTTCTTTTTTTCTATTAAAAACACGAGACACTATCGACGCCGGCCATCGATTACTTTAATACATTACGCTATATAATATTGGGATTCCTTACATTGACCGAACTGTCATACTCACATCCCATTCTCGGAACCGAACTCGAGGACCTTGATATAAAGACATCAGACGACCAGCCCAAGCTACCCCCCAAAAAAAGCCATTATAGATTCACGACCCACGAATATCATAAAATCCTATACAATCGAACCCCCCAAAATGGATTCCGTTAGACAGCAATTAGAGGCTTTCCGATTCCCTTCTCCAACCCCGACTATCAGATCTCACAAGATATGGTCTGGTCAGCATTTGGAACCATACCTGCCGTCGCCAAAAACATCCTCTCCTAGCCCCAGCACATCATCCTTTTCTTACTTTGATTCCCACTTTATCGACTCAGCCTACGCCTCCCCTTCTCTGGAAGCTCCTTTGAGCAGCAACATTGGAATGGAGGGTATGACATTGCAGGACACATTATCCGAGCTGGCAACGATCGTTCGCAAATATGAGGACGACCAGTGTCAGCCAATGGCCTGCGAGGATGACAACGAACCAAAGAGCTACTGGGAGGACGATAGCGACGAGGAAGAAGAGGAAGATGAGGACGACGACTATGACTTTGTCGACGAAGCATACGATAGTGGATGTTTCACAGAGGTAAGGATCAACCTTGCATGCACATATCTTCTGTTTGCTTTCATTTCTTTTCCACTCCAAGGAAATCTCACGATGCATCTTTCCCCCAATTCAACGTGAGAGTTCCATCTATTTCCTGCAAGCTGCAGCTAAGGCTCCGGTTGGTGCGGTCCTGAGCTGTATAAGCAGCCTACGCACACAGATCGGCAATGCAATAGCGTAGTTCAGGCAGTAATATTACAATGCTCATTTGATTGGAATTAACGTCCGCCTAAAATCGGAACGGGGTAATGAAATCAAAAAACCAAAAAAAAAAATAAGAAGGAACAGCCAACAACATTATCATTTGCATGTCAGTGCCACAGCTGACTGGAATGTGTTGTTGCTTGCTTGCTTGCTCACACCCAAATGTACCCGGAAATAGCACCGGCTAACCAATCATCTCTTCTTCTCACGCAGGACGACGAGAGCTTTGAGACGAGACTCGCATCTTTACAACCACCCAGCAAAAGACCGCGTTTGAGCGAGGAGCCCGAGGATGCCAATAATAATGCCAACAGCAACAGTTCCGATTCGAGTTCCGCAGCAGCTATTGCAACAGCTGCCGGGGTGACGATAGTCAAGCCTTCGGGCAGCCTGCGTCTCGCCAAACGAATCAGAATCAAACGCCGAACCTCCATCCCGAGGAGCACTCCTGCAGGTGTCAACAGCAGCAATGGCACCAACTATTCAACCAGTATCCAGAATTGGTGGTCTCCCAGGAAGCCTTCCCCAGCCTTCATCGATATGTTTCAGTTTTGATTTTCCGATTTCATATCGAACAAACAGGGCTGAATAAGCCGGCGTTTTCCCTCTCCACCTTGTAATTTTCTGGAACTGAGGCTGTGCAGCCAATACTGCAAAGTTCCGGGTCCCTTACTTCTGGTTCCCACCCTCACGATAATATCCTCCTCGTCTCATTCGCTTGTAAATATTGCCCAATCTCGGTCAACGCTCTTTCAAGAAAGGAAAAAAAAAAAGTTCCTCTTGTTTCTTTTGCTTGCTTCTTTTTTGGTTTTAACATCATCTTATTCTTTCATTCCCCTCTCTCTCGTGTTTCTTTAGCGACTTTGCAATTACGACATTTGTGTCTCTTTGTTTCGATATTTGCTTACTCTAAAACCAGCACCACTGCTTAATATTTCCTTTCACGGTCCTTTCTCGGTGGAATCTTCTCCTTTGGTTATTCTATTGCAGTTTCACAAGCGCGCTCATTAACTATTGTTTCTTTTCCTTAATATCTTGATTTAGAGCACAGGGCGTTTTCTTTGCCGGGTGTGTTTCAAAGCCCCGACCCCTCCCTTGATTCCTTTTTATTCGTTCTTCCCGTCTTTCTAGAAGGTTTCTTGTTTTGGTCCCCTTTCCCTTTTCTGACTTGGCGTTCAGCTTGAAACACTACCGGCGTAACCTTATCCTTTTAGGCACTTTTATCTTCTTTTCTTTCACAAGCAAAAGTAAGAAAAAAAAAAAAACAAAAAATAAAAAAACATTCAACAAAAAAAAAAAAAAAAAAAAAAAAAAAAAAAAAAAAAAAAAAAAAAAAAAAAAAAAAAAAAAAAAAAAAAAAAAAAAAAAAAAAAAAAAAAAAAAAAAAAAAAAAAAAAAAAAAAAAAAAAAAAAAAAAAAAAAAAAAAAAAAAAAAAAAAAAAAAAAAAAAAAAAAAAAAAAAAAAAAAAAAAAAAAAAAAAAAAAAAAAAAAAAAAAAAAAAAAAAAAAAAAAAAAAAAAAAAAAAAAAAAAAAAAAAAAAAAAAAAAAAAAAAAAAAAAAAAAAAAAAAAAAAAAAAAAAAAAAAAAAAAAAAAAAAAAAAAAAAAAAAAAAAAAAAAAAAAAAAAAAAAAAAAAAAAAAAAAAAAAAAAAAAAAAAAAAAAAAAAAAAAAAAAAAAAAAAAAAAAAAAAAAAAAAAAAAAAAAAAAAAAAAAAAAAAAAAAAAAAAAAAAAAAAAAAAAAAAAAAAAAAAAAAAAAAAAAAAAAAAAAAAAAAAAAAAAAAAAAAAAAAAAAAAAAAAAAAAAAAAAAAAAAAAAAAAAAAAAAAAAAAAAAAAAAAAAAAAAAAAAAAGAGTGTAACGACCACCTGAATATTACAAAATTATTATTATATATTTGCCGTTCTCGTTGCCTGCAAGCGCCTTGTCCTGCTGCTGCTACTCTTCTCCTGCATATACGCTCCCTTGTATCATTTCGTTCGGTTGTTCCCTCATTTTAAAAAAGGTTTTATAAAAAAAAAATCTCTCATTGTTGGAATCGAGGAATCCTGTACATAGCAAACGCCCTGCCTGTCTAACGAAGGATAATGAACATCCGAGAAGGAACCAAAATTTAAAATATTATTAACTTCCTTTGAAACTTCATACCTAGCACCTGAGCATGGTTCCGTAATATCTGTGAGAGAGTAACAGAGAACTCCGAATTCGTGAAATCAACGGCGAAGTGGGTTTGAAAGCAAAAAAGTACAAGCAACGAGAAGCAGCGTTTGGCGACAAATTATCAAACCTTGCAGGGCGAAACTAGGCTGCCACCTTCATCTGCAGGTTGAATCTTTTTTGTTGTGGAAGCATCGTGAAAACGCTTTAGCCGGTAGGAATCCCTCCTATTTCCTTTATTTTCTCGGTTTTATTTCTCCAACTGCAACTTTTGACGAAAATAAAGATCTGGTGATACACCGCGCTTTACCAAATTTCGAAGCGGTTATTATTATCGTGGGGTGTCCTATTCCATGGTGGTGAGTGAGGAGTCGGCCTTGAATGCGTGGTCGTGCGTGTGATGGATGGGGTCTGGGCATTTTTTCTCCAACTTGTTGCCGAATACATGTATCGCCGCAAACACAAAAGTCGGTCTCGTCTAGCTGATGCGGATAGCGACCCTCCCTCAATTCATGCCGTTTCTGCCGTACCCACCACCCTCCAGCCCCAACTCTTGAACTCCCCCCTATTATCGCACACCCTTTACTAAATTCTGTAGATGGGGTAGCCCCTGCACAGGCTATTCGCCTTTCTCTTTCTCTCTCGACCCTGTATCTATTTTAATCTACAATGTTTTTTTGACACCTGCACGGTGGGGTGGATGTCGGTGACGAGAGGCTGAATTTCCCTTCTCTTTTCTGTTCCATTTTACTTGACAGCAGCCTATAGCTGTGCTTTCGTTTCAATATCCCACCGTTCGCTATTGAATTGTTTCACCCTTTTAGGAATGACAACCAGCGGTCCTTTGAAGCTATATGCACCAAGACGCAGAAAGAAAAATTGTTCTATAAATTATAAACGGTATTAAGATTTCTTTCTTGTGGCTGAACGTTTCTTTCCCTTCGCGGCGTTCACTCTGTCAAGCCATATGCATGCATTTCACGAAAACCCGGATCCACAGCCTTTTAGCGTAAACCCGTTTTATTTCAATCCTTTCTTTGCCCTCTTTCCATTCCTTTTTTTACCCCACAAATTTCCAGAGTTGTAAAAGGCAAGTGAATAGCGCATAAAAAGTGTGCGATCCAGGTAAAAACATGTTGGTTCATGACGATATCAGGTTTATGTTATTAAACATCTCTTTCTATTATCATAATCCTTGTCATATCATCATCCGTCTCCGTTGATTTTAGTGCCACTTTTTGATGTTCTAAATAGGATTGGTAGAGTTCAGGCCGAACCACTCGTGGCAGGAAAAGACGCTATAATTCTTGATCGGTGACTTGGTATCGTCGCATTGACCTGATACATTCATTATGAGATTGAGCACTTGCGCTGCAGGTCGTTTCTGCCCAATTGTCCGTTTTGTCCGACCTCCCCGGTGGTCAATAAACTGAATCAGATGAAGAGATGTACCCCCTTGCTTTGAATCACTTTGATCACAGGTTCCACGGAAATGCACAAAAAAAAAAAAAAAAA
>LDUD01000047.1:240911-268552 GCA_012184295.1 Dactylella cylindrospora
GCAACGGGCGTCGTTCATAATTACGCCGTACTCCGAGCCAGCGGGTTCCGCTATTCTCTTGCCTCCCCGGTAATCTAGCACAAGGGGGTTTTCCTCCGAGGATCAACCTTGTCTCTGATCATTCAAGAGCTGAATCCAGCTCAGGTACCGTTCACGCTACCCGAAACCCTTGCAACAAAAGCACGAAACGGTTAGAACTTCCTATTTCTATTGTTTAGATATCGACGACATGAACGATATTTTAGCGTTTAGTGATTTCTCCGATCAATTGTGAGGCTTTTGTGATATCCACTGTAAATGTGTTCGCTACGGCAATAATTCTTTTTGATATGTTTGAGAAAGCGAGAGGAAAAGCAAAATATGGCGACGCTGACGCCATTGACGTCTAAAAAGCAAAAGGTGGAGGGAAGGGGACTTGAGGTCTTTGCAAAGAAGTAAAAACCCGCATCGAAAGAAAATGCGCTATTACATACGGACATTCTAATTTGATGTTAGCGGTGGCTAAGACTATGAGGGGAGGGCGGCGAGTGACGATTTGTATAATTCGGCATGTTATAGACTCTTTCCATTAATGCGGTTTAGTTTTCTTCTTTCTTAACTTTATATTTCATTATTCTTCGATACTCAATCGGGCATCTGCAAGCACTTGGAGGTTAAATCGAAATGGCGTATAAACCTTCTTTCCTAAATCACCCCTAGCTTGATAAAAATTTTTACAACCTTATCGCCTAAGTATAACGGAGAATATGAAGATATCTAAAGGTTCATGCGGCAATATCGGCACCGTCACATTCTTTTCTTATTCAGCTTGAAGGGCGGACATGTACACCCGCACACCCCTGGATAACGATAATAAACCACCTACTATCCTTTGCAAGACGTCTTAATTGGTAATCTTAAGGATTGAACGGAAGGGTTATGCACGCCGCAAATGTGTCGCATTGAAAAAAAAGCCACAATTTTGTTCCCTTTCAACGCTCTTTTTCCCCCTCCCTTTTTCGTCAACGCAAGCAGTTTCCATATCTAGTAACTGTCGAAAGGAGGCAAATGCAATGTTTATTGAAGGAAAGAAGAAATAAGTAAGCAAACGAGCCACAGGGGGGGCGATTGGCATACGCCTCCTCCACAAATCTACGCCGTAGGCCGATGACGGGCCCGCCGGAGATATTCAAATTACTATTGTTTATTCGTAAATAAACCATCCTATTGGCTTAGAAGGCATTGAATGTAACGTATACGTTACACAATTAGCTAAACGGTTTTACAACCGTACTTTCTTTTTGGTAATAGGTATTCTGCGGCTGGCCGTTAGTCTCCGTGTTCGGGCGTATACAAATTTTTTTGCTTCGTCTTCTCATTTGACGACGAACAGTCTCGGGGAAGATTTTGATGAGATTGCTGATGCGGCATATATCGGGTGTACGTTCGGATTCAGCGTAGAGATATTGTTTTTGCAAGGCATTCTTTTCGATGGTACATTATATTCGTCTTTGATACTTGCAAAGACCTTTGCTTTAGGTCGGTTCCAAAAGCAATCAGCGGTATATGCGAGAATATCTGACGAGTTACGTCCAATCATCTGCTTGTTATTGGACGTATCGTGGATGATCACATATGACCATGTCCCAATGGAGGGACACGATTGCGAGTTGTATGTGATTAGAGTATCTTGATGAGTACATTTATGATACTTGCGAGTACATTGATTCACTTTGCTAAACACCCTTGAGGGGGCTAGAACCTTTGATATCTAGGGTGAGATATAAAACATACATGAGAGAGAACTCGGGGCTGTGCCGGTGCATATGTCTCGTGAACATCCATGAGATCTGCTACCCGGGGAGGATATAAACTTGTACTTGAGAGGGAGGGAGGAATAGTAAGATACCGTCGCGATATCCGCGGGTACCTGGAAATCGGTTAAGGTGACAATTTTTGGCATTTCGCCGGATCGGTGTATTCCAATCGGGATATATGCCAGGCTAGATTTTTGTTGCATTGCTACCTACTAACGCTTTGACAATATATTTTGAGTTGCAGTCGTGATAACCATGCCAAAATAACCCACCTCAAGCTGGGCATTTTTTCTTGTTGGGTTTGCGTTTGTCAAGTTTTTCCTGCAGGCCTTCCCTCGCAACGCAGCGGGCTTTCTGCATCGCCAGAGGGGTTACCAAGTACAGAAGGAGCTAATGCCAAACTGATTAAGGGGGGAAACCCTGACAAGAGTGTCTCTACCAATGCGAAGCGATATTGCTGCGGTATCGATTGGTCTTGCTACCAAATGATCCCTACCTTTGAACCCTTTTCTCAGCCTAGCTGTGATCAGGCTGGGCCGGTATCTCACCGTCCGTCACCGAGATATCGAATGGTAGCTTTGCAGGTCAGACAAAATATCATGAGCTGCCGAGGATAAACATGTAACATGCCGATTGGGACACACGTTGGAATGGGAAAATCTTGGTTCGGTGTCATGCAAGACCCTGCCTAGGGCTGGGGTGTTTATCTTGAGTGAAGCCCTCTCTACGGCTGCAGTGGTGCTTGTGAGACAATTGGACCATTCTCGATTCGCCGTTTGGATAACACTGCACTGTCAAAATAAAAGGTAAGAAAAACACTCATCTAAAAGGCCATGCTCGGGGACACTACAGATAGCACGAAGAAAGTGTCATCATGATCACATCATAGGGCTCGTCCTGGCTTGCTTCCCCACCGACCACCCTGGCAACCGGTCCCACCGTCAAATGGGTCTTCTACATCATAGGGGCTAGAAGTAGTTTGTTACTTGGGCTTACGATTTTAAAATTTTCAACATAATCACCGCGGAGTCTCTGCCCTCCTTGCACACACACCTATAACGATAAGATGTTAAGCTAGAAACACCTTCCGGCTCCAAGAAAGGTTAAAAGGTCAAACATCTCAACCTCAAACATTCACGATGCTTTTTGGTAACTGGGTAAATATAATAAAAAAAGTAAAATATGCATATACATCGGGAAGACAGACAAACGTTGCATATCAGCCAATACGGCGTCGAGAACCAGAAGGCCTGGGTTCGTGGAAAAGGGAGGGGGGTGTTGCAGGTTGAAAAGAGTAAAGTTTAGCGAGGTACATGCTGCCCAACGTTGAGTACCTTTCGGAAATACAAAATTCAGGCAGGAAATGTACTCCTAGGTGTGTATTGAAAAGAAAAGGTACTCCAATGCTTATTTTTAAGCACCTTTGTGGAATTCAAAAAGTGGGGCCGCAATGCAAGGTGTCGATGAAATGCCTGGATAAGATAATATGATGCGATATATGCACGCTGCATGTAGACGAGTGATTGCTTTCCCCTTCGTTAGCTAACCTTTTTAGCGTCTAAGCGAGATGGCGATGTATCAGATTGAAGGAGCTACAGCTATAGTATCACAAACTAAGAAGCCATTTGTTTGGATCCGAGACCTTTTTCTTTTCTTCGGATTGAGATTTGATACCATCGATTGTGAGGAGAAGAAGGGGGAAGAGGGGGAAAAAAAGGTGGCGATGCCGAATGGCGGATTAACTCGCGTAACTTGTATCTCTTGAATCAAGCCGTTTGCAGAAACTCGTCAGATAGGACTTTGATAGGGAGAAACAGGGTCAATTCGTGAAAGGGAAAAAACCGAAAAGAAATGATTCAGAAACATGGCGATACCGAAACAACCTAAAGGTAAATGCTTTTTCAATAGCTATAATAGAAGTGAGCTATAGAGTGTAGATTGAAGTCCGTATTGGAACGGGGTCATTCTGGGCATGCAAGATCGGGGCGATCTAGTATTGCTCCGTTGGTAAAAGGTAATTACAACTCCGCCAAACCTTAAGGCTTTCGGGGACGGCATGCTTGCACGTCATGAGGCGAGCGGCGTGGGTAGGCATTGTTGGTGTAACAGTGGAAATAAAAAAAAAAGAAGTACTACGTACTTAGTTTTAAGCTTGGAGATTTAAAGGCGTATATGCATTAAGCCATTACGAATCCAAGGTGGAGACCCGCCGGCGTTAGAGGTCTAATAACCTATGCAATGCGTCGCTTCTAGGCACTCAATACTTCTATACCAGTAAATTAGCAATATAGTTTATAGTTTATTTTGATAATTCAAAAGAAAGGGAGATGTGTTGCCTGTTGTGCCGCCCATCCAGATACGTGCCTGCCTGAAATATAATACAATAATGGATGAGATATGTGGATGTCTCTTGTGCCTGGTGATCGCCCTGTGATCATCGTATTCCCCACATCGCTAAGCTCTCCTTAATGACCACGCAACTCGGGATTACTAGCCACTCCCGGCCAGTATCGTGGAGATTTGTCTAGGCTCAGCTCCGCTCCAAACTCTCCCAGTTCTCCCTTCACCAGCCGCGGTTCAAAACTTGTTCTGCGTAGAATTAAGATCTTCGAATTACTCTTATCAAACAAGGGTGGCGTACAGGTACGACGTATTTGTGCCGACGAGGGAAAGAAGGCTGCCCGGACGCGGTCGGCCCCGGTCTTGACGCGAAATTAAAATGTTGACGATCGCAATGGGAAGCGAACTGAAGTCTTATTTCCGAGATTGTCAAGATATTTGCTCAAGTACATAGTATATTCAAAAAACAAGGAAGCAACCCTGAATGGAGTTAAGATTAAATGTGAGCCACATTTGGCTTGCAATAAGTGGCGCTGTTATGGCGCTTACACGTGAATATCCAACGTGGTCAACGCAAATCTCTGTGGTGATATCGTGATTGGGGAGACCTTGTTTCATCCAAAACTGGCTAGCTACCCCCGCTACAGGAGTATCGTGACGACACAAGAAAGATGTACGCTACGGGGAAGCCGTTTCCTGTGGAGAGAGCAATGTGCGTTGACAGGTTGAATAGCAGGCCTCTATTGGCTCGAATTTGTGAGATTCCAAGCTATAGGGAGGGAATGCTATAATATCTGCGTAACCTGATTCTGGATCAACATCAGGGCTCTACAGACCGAGGTATTTCCTGATTTGACTTTCTTATAACAGACATGTTGAACGGTACTCAATGGCCGTACGTGTAGAGTTTGGCAGAGGCCTATGGCATAAGGCACGACTCTAATAATGTTCTATCCATATTAGATATAACGACCATTTCGGTGATAACTCTAATGTGGGCTTTTGAGATAGATGTTCCGAAGTGTCATATTCACTAATGAGTTTGGTTAGTGCCTGTTTCAACCGAACCGTAATTCGCCCCTTTAGAGTATTCAATCCTCCGTATCGCCACCATGAGGGTGGCCGTGAGGCTTGGACCCCTATCCCGAACTTGAGAAGACGCTCGGTACTGTATCTATGAAATTCGGTGACACAACATGCAACATGACCAACGCAAGTTGCGATGCTGGCAAGGTTGATCATGTTCCATGCTAGTCGGCCTACAATATTAAATGTATATTTATCGTTCTATAGACCGAAGCAATAATAACACGTAGGTTAGGTAGCATTTGAAACTTGTAGGAATCTCCCAATTCGTCTGTAGCTGTCGGTTGGTATCACTGCGGTTTGGGCATCAGCATCCGAAATTCAAATACTCTGCCGTCAGTCGCATCACCAATCCATTCCTTTTGAGTTTGAGTGGCATTGATTGTTATATTTCCCCCCCTAGTTCTAGGGGAGAATGTGAGTAACCTCGAGCTCCGTTTAGACATATAATATCGGTCGGTCAAGATTCTAAGTGTCTTCCTATAAGGCTTTATTCCTTGCTACAAGTGGCCCGACTGTATGGCAAAAATCCCCACCGACTGTTACAATTGGAAAACTCTTTCATAAAATCTGGAAATAAGGCGGGAAGAAAATGCATGAACTCCTGATAATCCTTACACCTCTCGCTTCCATCGGTGCCGCGACCTTAATAATCGCCTCCGCTAGGGGTATAGCCCACATTCTCGCATACTACGCCACTCGCGATGAGATTCACGAAATCGAAAGGCAGTACTATGGAAGGCCCCTGACGAAACGAGAGAGAAGGAATATGAAGAGACAGGGGAGGTATGTCTTGCAGCTGGAGGAGTTATTACCGGAGTATTCTGCTAGGTAGATGGGAGAGCACCTTACTTTGGCGAAAGAGGGTTTGATGGACGTTTGGACCCAGGGTAGATTAATGGGAAAATGATATCGCGCTCTTGGAGTTGGGAAACCTGATTCCTAGGTTGATAGATCCTAAGTGCTTTGCCTCTCCTTTGCCCTCCTTATGCTCTTTATTCAATCTTGGCAGCTCTCCTTTTGAACAATGCAGTCAATTACAATCAATATGAGCAAGTGGCCGTTCCGGTGTGCGAAATTTAGATACCCTGTTTGCCAATTACAAATTTTATTCTTATTGTAAGTGAGAGAGTTCATAGCGAGGCGTTCTGGAGCTAGTTAGGGCATCGTGATCTGTATCCACTGTGTACCAATCATAACAAGGAGAGAACAATTAAGCCATCCTTGCAATACATGCAATGTATATGAATTCTGCCTATATTCTAGGCTTCCCTGAGGCTATCTCTTTTCTCCTGCCACAGCTCCGAACGCTACAGAAACGAGACTATGCAGAAAATTATATTGGAGTAACCGGCATTGGGGTTGTTGAGCCTGCTGCATTCGTGATTGACGAAGTAAAACTCCCCACCGGTGCTGTATTCGTGACGGGTGAAGTTAGGTTCCCAACTGCTGCTGGGGCATTAGCGGGAGTAGCTGCAACTGGCGCAACTGCACCACCCGCTTCCCCGATAGCACCTGTTGGGCTCGTAACTGTATTTCTAACCGCATTTCCTATTTGCCTATTCCCCGGTAGCAAATCAGGCTCGGGGACATTCGGGATTGGCTGCACGACACCCTGCATGACCGCGTCAGCCTCAGCCATAACCAATGGAATCTCCGCCGCCAGCACGGTCACAAACTTGACCCCCGCCAACGCGACCTTCAACGGTAGCCCCCGTATCTTCTTTTTGAGCTCGTCCGTAGTTACCTTTCTCAGTTCTTTGGCTCTCAACTTCTCCTCCGCCTTCAAAGCTGCCTTTTCAACCTTCGCATCGGCTTTGGCGCGTGCCTTTGCGGCCTTGTATTGCGGTTTGAGAGTTTTGCGTTCGTTCCTGTTGAGGACTTTACCGAAGGTGGACTTTTCGATGGAGCGACGGGAGGCACGTCGGTCTTTGATGTAGATTATCGCTGTGCCGATGGCTGTGACGCCGACGAAAGCAGCGGAGATTATCGGGGCGATGATAGGGCCTGAGGATATCCCGACACCGATGGCTGGTCCGGAGAAGGCGGCGATGAGGCCAGCACTTGTTGCTAGGAGGCCACGGGCGGAAGGCATCTTCTTGCCCTTTTGTATCTCTACAATGCGGCGGGCAAGTAAAGTTGCTATTATAGCGTTATTAATAAATGTATCGAGTTTTGTGAAGCTGTGATCTTAAAATGAGTGAGTGTTCTGCATAGAGTAAGGCTTGGTCTATAGAGGAGGTGATGTAGGCTACAGTTATAGAGATGGCACAGCATATAGAGTATTCATGCTCATGCCATATAACACGGCGTAGTAGCATGATGAACGCTGAGCGCTGGATAAATATACAGCAATTTTTGAACGTGTTGGGATGTGCCATCAATAGGATCTCCCTGGGTTCTAGTAGAAGAGAATTTAGCTGTCGCCTAGGTGACGTGGGGGAGGGGGTTCTCATATGAGGGGAACAGAGTGCATCGTTATTGATGCTTGAATATAGAGATTATGACCTAGTGGAGAGTTTTTTCCGGCTATAGTAAAATGTAGCTGTCTACCTGGGGAATGTGTAGTTGCATAACTGAAGTAAACAAGAGTGGCTGTCCAGAATTACAATCAAAGAACAAATGGGGGCAAATGAAACAAGGGAAAACTCTAGAGAGGTGCTTGGTTACTGGAAAGACATACCAGCCTACATGAGCTGTATACAAGATAGTGTTTCTAAACGATACCTCAAGTATTTGCTCTCCTAATAGTTACTCCACTGCCCAAATCCAAGGACCAGTCCGACTTTCTTGTAAGGCTTTAACTTGGTTTTAACTTCCTGCTTCGCTTCTGCTAGCTTTTGTTCCAGACTTTCCTTCTTCCTGGTCAACCAGCATGTTCTATTGGTGTAGTGAACTTGGTTCCCGAAAGGCCTCGTCCAAGTCTTCCAATTCTCCTCTTCATCGGTGGTAGACCCGACAGACAAAATTTCAAAATCGTTTGGTTCTTTATTGTACTTTCTTGCTAGTTTTTGCTCTAGCTTGAGGAGCTCTCTTTCCTTTCTTTCCTCTTCTTTAACCCTCTTAAGGTATGCTTTCATCTCCGCCTTGTACCTCTTCTTCTCAGCCTTTGAGAGTTCCCTCCCACTCTCGTTGGCTCCGTCAAAGTTTCGAATCATGATATCGTCCGCTTCCTTGTTGATTTTCTTTTCGAGGATTTTGGAGCCGATGAAGCAAATCGTGTGGGAGACGACCGGGGTGGAAAGACCGAGAGCCATTATTGGGATGACAACATTTTCAGCCAGGGATCTGAGAGCCCCAGGGTTGGTATTGTCGGCTTGGGTGGCCGTTGGGTTCGGGTATTGGCTGACGGTGTCCGCTGTAGTAGGAGTAGCATGGTTGCTACTGTTGGTCAAGAGGGAGTTGCGGCAGGGTGTGCCCCTTTCTGGATACATGGCTTCTCGAATGGCCGGTCGAATGGCTTGTATATATATACCGATGCCGTTAGGCAGCAGAGGGATTATAGTTGTTGAGATGGAATAGGAGGGCTAAAGTGGCACTGTATACTAAGAACGGCTAGACGTTGATGGAAAGCTAGGTTGGGATGATGATTGTAGGCGGTGGACGATAGTGAAAAAATATTGGTCGGCATTTGGAAGCTTAAGATCGCTGGATGCAACCTGCACGCTCTCCAAGCCCAACTAGGAAATGGAGATGCCATGGTCAATACAATTGGCAGATCGTAAGAGAAAGCTTTATATTTGAGTCTACTGTTAAGTTGTTTATGAAATAGATACCTTTTCACCAAAATTAAGGTTGCTTTGGTAAATGTGCCTCCATTGTATGGGTTGAATGGTAACACAATTAACTGGCGCTTCATGCCCGTATTAATTTATTAAATAGTACGTATTCGTCTGGCTCTCGTAGGGCTGAAAAGACGGTTGGTATTCATACTTAATAGATAAATCTTTGCATTCACACAGATTAATTATTATTTAGTCATAACGGTAACGCTTCTAAACCCGTGAATTATATAAATCGTGAAATTGCGGTCCTAAATCCGCAGAATGCTTGAATTATAGAATGCTAGATGAATTTCTAGTTGTAATATAATTCATGTCAACGCAATGACAATTCTTTCAGCTGCTAGGCCTAGCACCTGAATATAAGTCCTTGAAGTAGCTGAAGAGTAGATAGCCGGCACGAGTTTACTAAGCTTTACGGCTTAAGTGCTAAGAAGCAGATTATTTGGTCTGTGTTATGTTGATAGCGAAGATTGATTATATCAGCAGCTCAGCCTAATTTTATCCACCCAGGTATATTACTTACTTATATCGGTTTGTATTAAGGTACTTACATATAAAGAAAGCTCTACGGCCTTGAAACCACCAGCCTTATGCTGCAGGGCACTTCCTGGTCAACAATAATCCATTCACGTCTGCGCCAACATCATGTCCTCCACCTTATGGATTCGAATGTTATGCCAAATCCAACCCTGTCAAAGGTCAGCGCTAAGCTCAACCAAGTAATCAAAGAATCTTGGCTTCACCTGCAGTCTGGTAGGCTTCACCAAAGAAGCTCCCTTGGCCAGCTCTCAGCCCTAGCTTGGCGACTGCATGCTGTTCGCAGCTCGACAGTCAGCCCGAAACAACTCCTGTAGCCTCAAAAAAAACCATGGGATTTCTAATGGGAAATGCTTTTTGTATAAGTAAGCCAAGGTCGCCAATCTGCTTTGGCGGCCGTTTTGGCACATCTTCTCCTCTTCTTTTTCCTCGCTTTCTCTTTCGCATGTCCCCTCCTCTTGGGCCTCAATTCTCCGTTGAGCGCTGGTAACCCATTTTTTTCTGCCTGTGTTACCCGACCGACAGGCTGCAAACTAACACAATGCCAACACATCTCCGACTCCCGACTACCCTGCTGACCCTCCTCCTCCACTTCACCGCCCTCACCTTCGCTACCGGAGCAACCTTCCAATGCAATTCCGAGACCTCGCCCAAATTCCATCAAGATTGCATAGTCGCCTCCAACTTTCTGGTCCTTTCTATCAACGGTAACGACGGTCAAGCCCACATCCCCACCGCCCCGCTCGCTCACACTTTTGGCACCTGTCAAGCTGGCATACAAGCAACCGGCGGCGAGAAGCGAATCCAAGGAACGAACCTACTCCTTTCATACGCTCAGATTGGGGCAAGATGCCAAGACGGCTACTTTTCATACGAAAACGGTGCGGTGGACGGTACTCTCAAAGGCCAAGCTTATTGGAAGAGATCATCACCCCGGGATTTAAAACCGTTAGGGGGAATTTCAACTTCCCCGAAAAAGATACAAATGGAAGCAGTCGAAAGGAGAGATATGCACAATCAACAACATATCTTTGAACCGAAGGGCGTGATTATGGGAGCCAGGAGGGGTGGGAACGACAAAATTTATGAATTGGTTTTACTCTCCGCCCATGGGGTTACAGAGCTGGCACCGACGTCCGAGAAGATATCAGGACTGTTTATTGAGCGGGTCAGGGAGTTCTTGCAACATAATTTAGTGAGGGAGGATAACATCGACTTAGCGTTTGGAAACGCGTACCAGATTCAAGGCGCGACGCATGTTACGCTCATGTCTATGGGTGTTAGTCTAAGAGGAGGGCAGACTACTTGGAAGGCATTTGTTGAGGGGATGGCGGATGGAGGGGCGGCTTTTAAAAAATTGGTGGAGGATGCGGTGTGGAATTTCGCGGTTAGAGAGTTTGTGGCGGGTTATTACAAAGTTGTGACCACCGAAGGGGAGGAAGTGTTGGCTATCATTATTTACGGATATAACTCCGTAGATTCTGCTGTTCCGGAGTGAAGGTTTAAGGATTATATACTTTATTGTGGGTATTTCGCTTGGGGTTGGGAGTTATATGTATGCTTTTACCGGTTAATTGCTCATTCTGGTTGCCCTGGGACAGGATTTGGGAGATATAGACCAAATATATTCGTGAAAATTACTGAGTCATGCTATAGCGCTGTATGGTCTTACCAAATGCTTTTATTTGTGAACTATTTCCAAACCTTACAAGCTACAGATATCAAAAGACTTATCGCTATTAGTTCTTAGCGGCATTCTCTGCTCTTTCCGCCAATTCCTCCCTCCTCGACCTGCTGTTGGGGTCAAAATATGGCCTCTCACCAATACCCACAGCTCTGTTTCCGAATCTCTCGCCAAAGCCTTCATAGTCGTTGGTAGCGGTATGGAAGACGCTTCTATTATCCCAAATGGCAATATCGTTGGGGTTCCTCCATTTAAAGCGGATATGGAGGTCGTGGTTCTTGTAAATTAAGTCTTGGAACCAGGAGAGCAGAGCATCGCTTTCTTCAAGGGTGACATCGTTAATACGCTTGGGGAAGACGCCAACTGGGAAGAGGGATTTCCAGCCGGTCACCGGGTTGGTTCGAATGACCTACGGTTGGAATTGTTAGTCAGACCTATTGGGCGCCGCGCGTATGAGGGAAAGCTTCGTAGGAACTTACAGGATGCACAGCTGTCAATTCTGTCCCAATATTCTCAGGATTTCCTCTCTGCTTCTCATAGAGTCCCAGACCTTCTGCCTTTGCAATGTCATGAAACCCGCTACCCGAATGTAATGCCGTCAATCCTTCCAAGAATTTTTGATAGGGTTTCGATAGCCTATCATACAGCTCGTAACCGGAAGCCCAGAGTGTATCTCCGCCAGTGGTTGGGAGCTGGACTAGGCGGAGAGAGGTATAGTCGGCGGGAAAAGGTTCGAATGAGATATCGGAATGCCAAACGGCGGCTTTGTTTCGGTAGGTTTCGGCTGGTTTGCGGTAGAGGGTTTTGCGCTGGACGGAGGAAATGGTGGAGATTTCTGGATCGCTGCCGCCGAGTTCGCGTTCGTCGTTGAGGACTGGGTGAATGTGGAGTGTCGATTCGGCTGGCTTGCCGGTAAGCTATAATGCGGGTGCAGGTTAAATATGGGTCCTTGAGCAGCATTGTAGTAATTGGGTTTTGGCCACTCACCTGTCCGAGTCTATTAATGAATTGCTTCTGGATATCATTGGTAAGGTTATCCTGAGCACGGAAGAAGACCACCCCTCGCTCGGAGACTGCACGATAGGTTATTAATATGTCATCCCGGAGCTATGATTTAAATCATGGGGTGGGCGCATACTGGTGACCGCCAATTCTGTCAACAGCTCATCGGCATTGGGAGCATTCAAGATATCATTCACGATATTAGTTTCTGGAAACTCAGTTCCAATGACTGGTGTGATATCTTCGGATTTAAAGCTTTTGAAGAGGCCCTTGGGTCTTATCGGCTCTCGGATTGCCTTCTTGCTAGCGATAACTACTTGTTCGCCTTCGGCGGAGACTGCTGATGGTGCCATTGCGGTGTGGATTCAAGCTAATGTAGTTGTGAAGAAAAAAATTTGAGGGGTTACCAAGTCCTGCGACTAGTAAGAATCGTTCTGTGTAACTATCAGACACAGATGTCGCATTAGGGAAACGACGGGCATCTTATAACCCCGCCTACATAGCTACAGTTACGGCCTGCTTGATGCTTACTCATCCATTCATAACGGCTAACCGGCATTTGCATTGGCACCGTTGATGCAATCCCTAAGCAAAATGGCAAGCTCTTAGACACGAACCCGTTAGTGTCGTATTCACAAGTTTAATACGACGGCTCCGCTCGCGTTAAGGTTGGGCCGTTATATGTACTTGCGTATAGACGCAACGCATTTTTGATGTTGTATAATGCCCGCCGCGAGTCAACGCAATCTTGGCGGAAATTTCGCCATCGCGGGGTGGAGTAAATGCGGTCTGAATTGTGGGGCAATTGAGAGTTTATAAAACCATTGGGAGATCGGTATTCGAAAATGTAGATGTGTGATTGGATGGCCGAGCAGTGGGGGCGATGGGGCGGTTTCGGAGGATTGTTATCGATATCAATATCGTTACTTATTTGCAGCTGTCAAAACTTGGGCTCATGGCATCAGCGGTCGGACTGATTGACATCCCGAGGTAGAAGTTCTGTAAGCGATAGATAGTTCTAGATTCTTAGTGGAGTAGCGTATGAGTACCAGGTTTAGAGAATGGGGACCCATGGCCAGCCCAGAGGCTTGTTGTTGTGAGCGTGGGAGGCAAGGTTGGAGGGCACGAACATTTGGCGGCGATGAGAACCCTCGCTAGGACTCAGTAATATTTCAGTATGAAGTTCGTTCATATCTAAGGCACCTTGGCAGCTTAAAAAGGATAATCGAATATTCATTAATGATAGATAAGCAGGTTGAACTTTGACAGATATCAGAAGTTAGAGTATCTGCCCGAAAAAGACCCGCGCAATTGCCCATTGCTCCAACCCTACGAGTTGGTAGACCGAAGGTCCAGCTTGCCTTAAAAGATGGTAATAAAAGAGTACAAAATGATATACGATAGCATATTCCATCAAGTTGTCATGGGCACTCCTAAATTCATAAAACTTTACTTGTTCCCCCCAAAAAACAAAAACCAAGAGGGAAAAAAAGAATAGGCCAATCCTATTAGGGTTTGACTAGCACACCCAGTCTTCTGTTCCCGCAAGTTCACCAGCTTTGAGCATCTTGTACAACTTTGTGGCCGCACTCTTGTTGAGGTCCTTTCCTCCAAGCTCTTTGAACCTCCACGCGTAGGCGAGCGCTCTTTCGCTCCCGTCAATATCTGCAACAGCTTGTTTGAAGAGAATTTTCTGTGTTGTATATTATGTTGTTAGTTACTGGTCTATACTCTAGGCCCCTTTGGCAGTTGGTAAATGGAAGATGTTCCTGACTAAACAGAACTATACGGGTTCGATTAGAGTTAAAGGAAAGTTATGGGAGCTGCCAACCTCAGCAACAGTCAGATCTGTGTCTCCTGCCCTTAGTCTTGTCCTCCATCTTATCTGTAGACTATTTAAAGTCTTGTCTGCATCTGGGAACTTTTTACAAAATGTTTCGTGGATTTCCTTCCAAGGGGCCCTGACTTCGTTGCCACCTTGATCCTTAGTGACTATTGAACGAAGTACATCATCTTGATGATCAGTCCAAACGCCTCGCCCCGGTTTTTCTCCTTCTTTAAACTCGTTTTTAACCTTGGATTTTGGCTTTGTGGTTGTCTTTGGGGAAACTTGTTCGACTTTGGTTTTCTTCGATATGGAGACTCCAGGGTCTGGCCCTTTGATATCTGGAACGAGTTCTTTAGATGGCGGCTTCGGTGAATCTGGGTTTGAAGTAGGAGGAGGCGTTGATGAAAGTTCGCGTTTTACGCTCATTTTGAGTTCTCCAATATTAACACCTGGTTAGCTGTGTCCTTGAACAATCGAATTTGTATCGCATTATGGAGAGATTACCTACTATCTACTTTTGGAAGGGTTTCAACGTGACCGGGAGGTTTCCTGCTGCTCGTACGATGGATTCTGACTCCTTATGTGCTTGGGGTCGCGCAGAAGCTATAGCACACGTAATCTGATATGAGGATGAGAAAAGTACATTGACGCGAAGTGAACCATATTTCGTTCTAGATAATTAATTGTGGTTTCTATGATTTTCTAGCGAAGTGCGGAATTACCAGGATAGACTTATTTGCATGGGTAAAGGCGCCTATTCTATAGCCTTCGAAGTCTCAATCTGGATATCCGAATAGATCTACATGTTGAAAGACTGAGAGGGACCATATATAGCCATGTGCAGTGTCTCATGTGTGACTTATAGAGCCAGAGCCAATAGGATCAATACTAGCCTCGAGGATGCTTTTTAAATAAACAAATTGAATACCACTTGCTGAAAGCGATAATCGCAGAGTATTTCACCTGCAATAATAACCGATATGTAGAGGGAAGTCTGTCATGGGAAAGCGGCTGCGTGCTCAATGCTACCAATATTGAAGGCTCATCGCCATTCTCAAAACGCAACATGCTGATGTGTTGTGCTATTCTCTGTAGACAGGCCTGGACCCTAGATCTCAGGCGGCGGATTATACGTTGCGAACAGCTGTAACTACTCCCAAAGCTATGATCCGTAACTATATATATAATTGGCCTCGAGCTAAGTAAGAGTACTTGCTCTATGTAAAAATTATCTCTACGATGGCTTGCCAATATTTATATAGAACAGGATTCTTACCCTGTTTAGGATGGATGGAAATGCGAATGCAAAATGACGGGCGGATATTGTGTTTAGTCAGAATGCATTACTACCCTAGTAGGAATAAATTTTTATTATCAATCGCCATCAATGCCTCTACAATCAAGACAAAAACTATACCATCATCGGTAAGTTTGACTTTCTGCACTCATACGCACCATATTTCCCTCAATACAGAGTTTTACTCGATGTGCTGGGACAGGCAATCCCTATCGCATTGGTGGGTGTAGCTTCTCTAGCCAAGGCTGTCACCGTAATACTAGACCTTACTATTGTCATATTCTTAAACGAAGAGACTTGGGTGCTTTTACCGCCGAATTCGGTGTCCGAATCGTGGACTGTGCTACTGAAAACATGGGCAGTAGCGAGATCCCTTGGGACCTATATTCGTCTGGGAATTTCTTGGTCATTCGTTTGACTAAACAGTGGGGCGGCCTGCAGCCATTACCGCAAAGTCGCAAAGGTGGGTAGAGGGCTACCTGCTACCAAAAGTTGCCATCTCGGGCCAGCTTGTTCTATTCCAGAACCAATATTTTCCAAGTTATTTCGGGATGGCGCGGTCAACGTAAGATTATTCCGCATATACCTCGGAACAGGTTTATACACGTATAAGTTCGGTCTGACGTCGTATATTTAAATGAAATCGCTAGGATTCCTGCTATGGATAGGCTAAAAGTTAACATAGATGACGTGTAGCCTTGTTGAGACTAAAACTGCTGTAATAGTGTCCCAATCTTTCGTTTGAGGATACCTTCAATTGGCTTCGCATTAGGTGCGCCTCCCATCTAGGGGGGACCCCTTACAAACTACGCAAGGCAAGAACAAATGTGTTGTTTTGTTGGCAGACGTCGTCGCACAAACCAGGATCACCCCACTATGATATCCAATGTGATGTCACCCCCCTCCTCACTTCCTCACTTACAGACCATTGATCGCAAACACCGTAGCACTTTCAT
Organism: Dactylella cylindrospora; assembly: GCA_012184295.1. Lineage (NCBI taxonomy): Eukaryota > Fungi > Ascomycota > Orbiliomycetes > Orbiliales > Orbiliaceae > Dactylella > Dactylella cylindrospora. The sequence continues at coordinate 257,223 of LDUD01000047.1, forward strand.
TACTCCTAACCAAGATCGGAAACCAAGGTGAAGGAGAGCTAGACCTTTTGCGACTATATAGCAGCCATGTTGAGCAACATATCCGCTCTACTGTCTCGAGTTTTCGGCCCCACCAGCACCGGCGGAAGCAGTCCGTTCGACAACGAGGAATATCGAACCGAGTTTATAACCACGCTTCGAGACCATACCTTGGAGTTAGCCGACGACATATGGAAAGAATTTTGGGAGCCGGACCTTGACCTTTTCTGCAATAGGCGACCAAGCGCCGAGACTGTAAGTAGCCATTCGCTTGCGAGCGCGAGCACGAAAGCAAGTTTGTTTTCCTGGATTGCTAAGCCAAGGCATGTTGTATTATACACCTAGGTCGCGCTCGGGTTCTACAACGGTTACACCCTCTGGACATTCGTATGTTCCATTTCTACCGCGCAGAGCTGCGAGTCACATCAGCTCATCTTGACACAAAAGGCAACTTGATAGACGCTCGGAATACAATCGTTGATTGAGGCCGAAAGAATTGCGCCCGGACGATATAGCGATAAGATTCATACCGCTGTTGAAACGCTGCAAGAGCGATATTACAACTCGGAAGATAAAGCATATTCGGCTTGGCTATACTCGAAAGGGGACCATGATGTCTATTATGGTTTGCTGCAGTGATCATGTTCGCAGTACGATTTAGGATATGCTGACAAAATCCTCTATGTAGATGATAACGCCCAAGTTGCGGTCGCTTTTTTGGATTCTTCGATTGTTCTGGAAGACGATAAATACCTCGAGCTAGCCCGAAACCTCTGTCGTTTTCTCCTTACTGGGTGGTCGAGTGGCGACAGCTCACCGGGAGGCATCCAATGGCATGTTGGGGACACCCCACCACATACTGATCGATGCTGCTGTTCAACTGCGATTACTGGCATTGCACTCCTCAGGACGGCAACTGCATTACAAACCTATCTTGAAAAGATTAAGAGCATGAATACTAGCTCCAAACTTCAACTAAGCGACGAGGAGAAACAATCCGATTGGGAGGCGTTGGAGCAGGTTTCCGAGGACTCGGTCGAGGAAATCGAAAAGGATATCGAATCATTTCGATCTATGGGGCATAGGTGCGGCCAGTGGCTGCTCGAAAACCTTCTAATCACCGAGAAAGACCGTAAAGGCGATGCTTTGACCAATCTCGTCGCGGACAAGTTGACGCATGATCGATCGGGTTGGAAGAGGGATGAACACACAATTCTAAGTTATAACATTGGCGCCACGCTGCAACTTCTCTGCCTTCTTCACCAGGAATCCGCAATTAAACCATCATCGCCTGCTTCCGCCTCTTTGGCAGAATCGTGTCACGTACTCGCTGCAGCCTCAATAACACCTTACAAAGCGATTTTTAACACATCGGCGCCCAACCCAGCGGAGAGAATCTGGTCGGATTTTCCATATTTCACGCATCTGCTCATTGAGGGTTTACTCGCGTACACCGCTACGTTTCCGCAGCATCCCAAAAAGAAGGAGATAGAGAACATGATTCTCCACAACGTTGAGTATACAAAAGAGCATCTCAGTAAATCTGATAACGCTCTGTTCTACCATCGGAATCTTCGGCTGTGTAGAATCTCGGCGGGGAAGGCGGAGGAGTGGAATGCGATTATGGGAGTGAATGAGCATGGGGAGGTGGATAAGACGGAGAGGGTATTTGACGAACCTTTTCTCGAAGTCGGGGAGAGGGAGATGGCGAGGACGCTGTTGGCGCAGGCTGGAGTAGCGAGAGGGTTTGCCCTAGTTGGGGACAGGTTGGGGAGAAAACGGGCGGTAGAGGGGGAGACAAGGAGGGTACTGGGGTCAGCGAGCCTAGTGGCTGGGGATTGGTAGGACCCAATATACCGGGTAGAGAAATCATGATGCAAATGAAACTAGTATCTTTTTGATTTCAATGGGATTTAGGCATAGCTTCGCGTCACAATACCGTTATAGGCACACGGCATGGTCAGAGGCAAAGGAAATCGGTTTGTTCATAAAGCATATTACATGAGGTCTTTTTTTATTTATTTAATTACATCATGGCATAAACAATGAAACTCGTAACCGCAACCAGCCCATGCTAACATGCCTTGAACCAAACCAAAGTCGTGACCCCTTGAAGAAAAAAAAAAAAACAAGCTTTCGTTGACATACATGATCGTGACGTTGCATAATACCCAGAAAGCCAGCTACGCCCCTAAAAATATTAATTCCCTAGTATGTTTTTCCAAGGTATTAGAATCGAATCATCTCTGGAGTCTACCTCCGCTCTAAGTGCTCCCTTTAGCCGCCATCCCAACTCTTTAGGTTAACCCTCAATAAGGAAATGGTATCATGACTTGTCATAAACTCCTCTTGTTGCACCTCTATCACTGAAATGCCGGCCTCTCCTAAACCTCCAAGACCAAGTCCTCCTTGTAGTTCTCCCTGACTCCCTTTTCAAACCAGTAGCCTCGCTGGTTACTGACGACACGAACCCCACCGATGTTCAAATCACAGCACCAATGCGTGTGTCCAAACACCCAGGCCTTAACCATGTCTTTGCCTTTCCAACCTCTCCACTGCCCGCCCTCCAATATCCCGGTGCAGAACGCCGAGTTCAAAGCTGAATCTTCATGCTGCGGCGCACTCGTCTTCTTGAACGACGGCGCATGGTGTGTCGCTACGATGATACGTCTATCCGGTTCAGTTTCCACGATTTCTTCAATGGAATCGCGCAACCACGCGATGTCGATAGAATGCTCGGCATTGTGGTCATCTATTGTCCAGCCCTTGATCTGCCTAAAGTCGTTAAGCTGCCGGGATATTTGCGACCTCTGCTCGGGTCGAATCTCGGATTGAAGGGTACAACCCAGTATGGTCAGCTTGGAGTCGGGGAAGTCATAGCGCCCTCTGTTGAGAACGACAAGCTTTTCGGCAATGATGGGGTCATCGAAGAAGCTGGAGAGGGAAGACAAGCCAGTATGACGAGAGGTCCCATAAAACTCGTGGTTCCCGAGAATTAGAAAGACCTTTTCGAAAAGCTCGCAATGCCGGCGGAGGAAGCATAAATAGGATTCTGGCTGGTTCAGGGTACCAATATCACCGGCGAGGATGAGGTAGGGGGATAGTTGAGGCACAGTGTACTCGAGGTATCCGCGATTTCCTAGTACGGCGTCGGGGATCTCGAGATGCAAGTCTGAGACAACTTGAATAGGGATGGTAGGGTAAGTTGGGGAATGATTCGTGACGGAGTGGATGTAGTCGACGAGGGATTTAGGGAGAATAGAAGAAGTAGAGGAGGTGGATTCTTTTGAGGAGCGCTTTTCGGAGAATATGGAGCTGAAAGACATGGCTGTGTGGGATATACTCGGCGGATCGCGGAATTGGTCAGTTTTCCTGTTGGTTCAGCCCATTGAGAAGGATGTTTGGCGGCGATTGCGACGACGAGACCTTGAAGGTTCAGACAAGGTAACCAGGACCTGAAGGCGCGATACCGTGGCGTCTACGGAGTTGGAGAGCGGAGGTGAACATCCACGGAAGAATAAAAAAAACAAAAAAAATCTGATGGCTTGAGGATTTCTTTTTCCTTCTCTCTCTCTCTCTCTCTTTTTTTTTTTTTTTTTTTTCGTCCGATGTCTAAGGCAATCGAAAGGCGGCAGAAAAAGTGTCCAAGAAAGGGGAATCAGGTGCGCTTGTCCTGCAGGTGCGGAGGTCGCCGACCTCGAGAATAGCCGCGACAATCCTGTCAATTACGGAATAGCAAAAAGGGAGATTAGGGAAGGGAAAAAAGGCGGGAATCTGCGGCTGTCAGTTCGATTAGCGATGTGTAAGGACGGACAAGGAGAGGTCTTGTATTCCAGGTACCAAGACATACGAATCTGAGCGCGAGACGCCAGGAAAACACCATGCCATATTAGAAGGACTTACCAGCTGTTAGAGCTCTCAGGAGGAGGAGGAAGATATCGGATTTCAAGTTCCAAGCAGCGATATGTCGAGGCTGGGAGAGCTCGGGAGGATCCAAAAGAGCTAGGAGATGAGAGGGGAGGCGAGGAGAAGGCTGGATGGAGCTAGCTGGAGGAGGAGGCGGAGGGAGGGAGGAAGGGAGGGATGCAACTGCAACTGCAACTGCAAATGCGTTGGAGGGGCGTGCGGCAATGTCGATCGATGTTTCAGAGGGTCAACGCACAACGCAGCGCTGGCTAGCTGGCCTGGCAAAGCCTTCCTTTACTTCTCCCAAGTCAGATCAGATCAGATCAGATCGGATTAGAGTGGGCGCGGGGCAGGTACAGGTTTTTTTTTGTTTTCCTTTTGCTCTTCCAGAAACATGGGAAACCGAATGCGACCGCAGCAAAACCCAATCTCGATTCTTGCTCCTGATCGGTTCGTTTCGAAAGTATACCGGCACCTACGACCACGAACCGGATACGCGGAGATCGAGAGGAAAGCTGAAGGGAAGGGAGTGTGAAAAGCTAAGAAAAAGGGAAGACTGCCAGCTCAGCAAAACCCGCCAATCCGCTCAAACCCCTGCCAGTTCCGCCGAAATTCGCCTAGCCCGAGATGCTGCCATGCTTGAGACACTCGAAGGGGGGGAGGTTCGCTCTGAATGGACTCGCTTGGACACAAATGTCGAACCGTCTTGGCGGGGCATTGCATCGAGCCCCAGCCTTAAGCCTTTGGCTTCCTCCCTCACCCCCTGTCCGAAATTCACCACCCTCTTTGAAGGTCCAGATGCCCAATTTTTAAGGGATCTATATGTCAAAGACTCCACTAAACATTGAGAATAAGGTACGGGAATATCGCGTGTCGTGCATTATAAATACGGCAGATCTAGCCCTACGGTAGCAGCAGAGGCTTATAACTGTCAAAAAAAAAAGGTTTTTTCCTTTTCAACAATCTTTTTAACGATTTCGGGGAGGGGAACCATATCTTTTTGCAGTTGACGTTTTGTGGAGAAAAGAAGTGGACTTAGCGTGTCGACCAATCTTGCTGGCTCGGAAGGGACTTTTAGTTGGTGGACCCGCTTCTACAGTGGATTCCTGTGCTCAGGCCCAAGCCTCTGGAACTAGACCACTTTTTTCATGTTAGCCGCCTCAATTTCAAGAAAGAAAAAGTGGGTTTAATTCCTTGCTTTCGGTCAACATGCTCCCAACCCGCTCGTCATTGTCGTGCTCGACCGCGGGCCCTAGGCAGAAAATTCAGGATACAAGAACTTCGTTGAAGTAACCAATTTTTTTTTTTTTTTCGAAGGATCACAGACCCTCTGACCGACGCTCAGATACCAACTCGTCGAAATGCGAGCGAGATATTCGTTCTACATTTACATGTAGTTGCACTGCTGCAGCACTGATCATATGGCTCAGTTTCGTCCAGACGGAATGCGCGGGAAGCACTATCACGCACAAAGCTATGCTTCTTTTAAAACGAAGCAGCGGTTTCGTGAATTTTGATGCCCAGGAGAAGAGCGAAATCTCTGGACGAAAAGCTCCCATCATTTCGTTATACTTTCACCGGATAATATTTCCCTGCCCCGTCTTCGGAATCTGTATCATGGAGTTTCTCCGCCTGGGAAGCAGTCAATAGAATGGGAACTTTGGTGCTCAGATCCTATCTTGGGAGGCAGTGTATACAACGATGGTAGAGGGTGGAACACGCCTCTCATATCTCGAAACGCATCTAAGACGAGGGGATCACAGAATGAGGCTAAAGGGAACTAGCTTCTACATGCGATACAGTACTTCGGAGAAGCGCAACAGCCCGTGTCATTTGGTATTAGGAAACCACCAAGATATTTTTAGGCAAGTATATATGTCAGGACTTTGCCTTCACAGACGAGTAATCCGACTTTTAATGATGGGGCAAGAATTTAAAAATTGCGACTTATTGCGATACAGGGCAAATTTATCCATTGCCGGGAATCGTTCAACTTCTCGCGGGCGCCACTAATTCTCTTCGACTGTATGGCTGGGGACCTTGATATGTCTGTTTTATCAAACGCTTGGGGATCGCACATTTACGTCGCGCACTCTTAAGTAAAAAAGGAAACGAGAGGCTGGAGCGTAGTTTCGAAATTTTGTCCTGATATTTTTGTCGTCGGGGAAAGTGGAAAGTGGATATCAGAACATTAAACTTGTCCTCTTTTGGTCTCCTAGACCGACTACGCACAAGTCGACAAGGTCAGTGCATACATGACTGGCGTGCATGTGTTTTTTCTTCTTATTTTGTGTTACAGAAGACAGCAGGCAAATCTGGGGGAAACTTGTGGGGAACCCGTGTCTCAGCAGCCTATCCGAGCGGACGAGATACAAATCATGACTGCTTTTATTCCTATGCCTTGATTCAATATCGTGTGTGAGGCTGAACAACGGTCCTCTTTTGTGTCGTTTTATGAACCTGAAGGAGAACATGGTACTCTAGATGTTTGCCTGTTCGAGCTTTAGACTCTCTGATTGGAGATATGGTGAGATTCTTGTGCTTCTAATCTTCGTCAACCATCCACTTTCATCGGCCTGGAATTCCCTCGTGGCATTTTTGGGCGGAAATACTTTCAGCCGAAAAGTAGCATCAGGAGTTCTCCCGACAATCCAATTTACAGGCTTTTATCCAAGCACAGGCTGGTTCGTTAAACGGACAAATTAGAAAGGCTCGCTGAAGCCGCGACAATGCAATGCGTCCAAGCCGCCCCAGCGAACCTATCCTAGTGTCGATCATCAATGCAAGCCCGCTGAAACTGAAGAAGTCATGTAGAGCTAGTCGAATAAACGGGAAATGCCCAGTCGATGTTTGGGCGTTTCTCTAACACACAAGAAATCCTGACCCGCGACTACAATCTGTGCATCAAAAGGTCATGTTGGGCCTGAGCACCCGCCAAGATTGGCTTCTCTGCTCAACACCAGTGAACAAGTTTTTTTTTTTTTTTTTTTTGTTTTTGTGCAGCATTTGCAGCTCAAGGGCTCTGGGATCGACTGGGGTGTAATAGTGTTGGTGGATATTCTCTACTTCTGCACAAGTGGGCGTCCATTTCTTGCTGTCCGTGCGACGGTGTGGCAGACACGCTGAACATGCAGATACGAGATTGAATCTTTGGTAATGGGACAGCGGATAATTCCTGAATGGCGTGAGATTGGATTCTGAATCAGAAAGCCTACAACAATGAAATAAAAGCTAAGGCGTGGTTGAGTGAAGTTTGAAGCCAAGTAAAGGTGCCTTGGGGCCAATGGGCTACACTGTTGCTAGCTCGAAATCCAAGATCGTGACACCGAGAAGGGCGAGGGTCGGATTTTTATTAACCGCTGGTCAAAAAAATTTATTTTTTAATGCATCATGAGCAAATGCCCGACTATGGTAATATGATACGCACGGCGACATCCTGGAAGAAGTACAATGGCTCTCAAAACTCACTTCAACCCTTCTGCGTCGAAGGTGTGAATAGCCGTGCCGGTATGATTCGCCCCACCGTTAGAATACCCCTGCAACAGATCATTTGTTCGTCTCCAAAGGGGAAAAATATATGCGAAGCATCCAAGCCCAGATTTCGGAGTGACTGATCATATCAAACGTGGTTCGGGGGCAAGGGACCCACAATCCGCCCCAGACCCGATATTTCCTCCAATCCGATTGTGGTGAGGCCTGGTTACTCAAAGGGATCCACACTTCCTCTCGGCCCCAGAAACTCCACCCGTATTCGTTCAAGGGTTCGAATACATGGGGCATGCTTTGGTCTTCTTGCCTGCCCTGAATTAATACCGAATCGAATCTCATATCTAAGGATACAAGCAGAATAAAAGTCTCTTTAGTTCCCCGGTTCTTCTCGAATCTACTCTTCTTCTTCTTTCACGAACTCTATTCTTTCCCCTGCCGATACCTATATTTTATTATTTTAGCGCTCTGTAACCTTTATTCCAGTCCTACTAATATTAATCTGTATCGTGAGATTTGTCGACAAAACTGGCCAACACATTCTGTCCCAAGAAAGTTGAGAGATGGCGGAAAAGTGGGAGCCGCTTGGGGGGCTGGAGGTGAGGCCAGGCGTGTACCACAAGCAGAACTTTGCGCTGGCGGTTGTAGCTGGAACCCCCCTGATATCTTTATCATTTACAATGCTAAGGCTGTGGGCGAAGAGAAGATCGGGATGGGGCGCTGATGACTACACGGTTATTTTTGCGGCGGTAAGTCTTGCTAGCATGGATTCAGGAACCAGTGGAGCAATATATATACTGATTTTATCAGATTTTATCGATAGTCATTATATATCCTTCATGGCACTATATCAAAATTTGGCATTTCGGGATACACTTGGTGGATATAAACCAGAGATACATAGAAGCCCCGATGCATAAAAATTATCAAGTGAAAGCTCCCCGATGGTAATTCCAAATGGTTTGAACATATATTAATATCAACTTTGATAGCTCCAACTATGGTTCAATGTTTGCAACAATTTCATCCTTCCCTCGGTTAAAGCCTCCATCCTCATCCTTCTCCTGAAAGTTGGAGGCGTTATTAACAAAGTTCGCAAATTTGTTTACGCAATCTTTGTTTTCAACGCCCTCTCCGCCATCCTCATCGGTGGCTTTATGGTTTTTATGTGTCCGCCGCGATCGGGAAATAACTGGGAGCTGACGACCTTTGGAGGCGCAAGATGCGTCGGGAGACGTGCCATGGGCAGGTTGATCATCACTCAAGTCTGCATCAATATGCTTACCGACTTGCTGATTTTTCCTATCCCCTGCTACCTTACATGGAAATTGCAAAAAACGAGCCTGAGGAACAGGATCATTGTTGTTTTGCTATTCTCCCTTAGTCTAACGTGCGTTTACCGTATAATCCTGTCCAAGTCGGACTAGGCTGACATGAAATTCGTATAGTGTTACCGCTATAGGTGCCGTTAAGATTTACGAGACATACCAAGACCGTCTTTACGTGTCCGCTCCAGACGACTGGACCTGGGACATCATCTTCACCATCAATCACTGGGAAAATTGCGTCGCCATTGTCGTGGCATGTATCCCATCCCTCCGCGTCCTCATACTTCGCTGGCTCGGTAAGGAGGAAGCTGAATCCCGCGTCACCGGTGCGAGTCCCATTCGCATTACGGGTGGAAATCCAGCATCTGCCGGTGCGACCCAAAAGTCTGCCCGGGAGAGCTTTATGCAAAGGCTTCGCCCTCCAAACAAGAAGCGTGGGTTGTATGATACCACGATCGGAGATCATACTATCGATCTCGATCTAGAGAGGTGCGCCGGGAAGACGACATTCGACGAGACGGTAATGGAAGATCAGGAGACTGCGAGTTGTAGTTCAAAGGCTGAGGTGGCCTACTACTCGAGGAGCGAAAGTGTCTCTACAACAAATATGAATGATATCATCGAGAAGCCGGAGAAGGTAGTTTCTAAGAACTGATTGGTAGCATCTCCGCACCCCTTTTATTGCATTTTCGTTTCATCATTGCCACGGAGTCATCTACGTTGTTAAGCTTGGTGGGGGGATTAGGCGTTCACATCTCTTTTTATTTTTACGATATTCCTCTTAAGGTGTTTTTTTTAGTGTGGCGCAAGAATTTTGAAAAAAAAAAAAAAAAAAAAAAAAAAAAAAAAAAAAAAAAAAAAAAAAAAAAAAAAAAAAAAAAAAAAAAAATTTTTTTTTTTTTTTTTTTTTTTTTTTTTTTTTTTTTTTTTTTTTTTTTTTTTTTTTTTTTTTTTTTTTTTTTTTTTTTTTTTTTTTTTTTTTTTTTTTTTTTTTTTTTTTTTTTTTTTTTTTTTTTTTTTTTTTTTTTTTTTTTTTTTTTTTTTTTTTTTTTTTTTTTTTTTTTTTTTTTTTTTTTTTTTTTTTTTTTTTTTTTTTTTTTTTTTTTTTTTTTTTTTTTTTTTTTTTTTTTTTTTTTTTTTTTTTTTTTTTTTTTTTTTTTTTTTTTTTTTTTTTTTTTTTTTTTTTTTTTTTTTTTTTTTTTTTTTTTTTTTTTTTTTTTTTTTTTTTTTTTTTTTTTTTTTTTTTTTTTTTTTTTTTTTTTTTTTTTTTTTTTTTTTTTTTTTTTTTTTTTTTTTTTTTTTTTTTTTTTTTTTTTTTTTTTTTTTTTTTTTTTTTTTTTTTTTTTTTTTTTTTTTTTTTTTTTTTTTTTTTTTTTTTTTAAAAAAAAAAAAAAAAAAAAAAAAAAAAAAAAAAAAAAAAAAAAAAAAAAAAAAAAAAAAAAAAAAAAAAAAAAAAAAAAAAAAAAAAAAAAAAAAAAAAAAAAAAAAAAAAAAAAAAAAAAAAAAAAAAAAAAAAAAAAAAAAAAAAAAAAAAAAAAAAAAAAAAAAAAAATTCGTTACACTCGTTTTACGATAATTATGCTATCGAAGTTATGCAGTATTGAAGAGAACGACACTCTACTAAGCGTAATGTTGGCGTTCATGGTGTGGACTTTTTTTTTTCCCTCTTACCTTTATAGCTATACTTCTTTTTACAACTCTACCGATGGTCTTAATATACCAAAGAATCAAATAAAGAAGCAAATGAATGTCGTGTCATTACAATGAACATTATTCTGTTCCGGAAGCGAGATTCCGCCTGCCATAAGGTCTAACTCTATTGGTCTGTGAAATTCTTTAAGAAAGATTTAGAATATTTATTCTATATGTCGCGTCATTCACAAAACAGGACGTATAGACTTCACTGGGTTAGCGTAAGGTACCTGATTTTATACATAGGACTGGTGGATCTAAAGTGCTGCTCATACACGACCACCGAGAAAAGAAAGGAAAACCCTGCTTACAATCGCAAGATACAAGCACCAAAATTTCTCGGCTTTTCTCAGCCCGTGTATGATGCAAGGGAAACCAGACGGAACTATAGCCCGTACATCAGTTATTAATATTCTGTATGGGTTTACCTTGAATACTTGTGCTTGTTGAACCAGGGGGGAGATATTGGGGACAAAGTGATTTGCTGGGACCTCCTGTAAGAGATTAATTTTGACCATGGCTTCGGTTCACCTGGGAGCGAGGCGGTAAAATTGGGAGCGCTAACTCCGGTGAGCTACAACTGTTACAATGGTTGATGCTGTTATCTTGCAAGATGTAAAAAATTTTTTTTGGAAGAATTAGTGGCCCGGATGAGGCCCCTGCTAGCCCCTAAAGTCGAGATAAATTCGTTTATTTGCATTATTTCGTGTTCTAGTCCATTCATGTCTATCATGAGGCATGCGGCCAAATTGGAAGCGCCAATCTTTAAGACTTCAACAAAAAGGTTTGTTTGTTGCGGGCGGAGCGTGCAGCAATAACCCCAAATTTCATGCTGCAAGTTGCGTACTGGAACAATCTTGGCTGCTGGCTCTCCCAGGTAATTTATTCGGAGAGCATTTA
>LDUD01000047.1:268641-304525 GCA_012184295.1 Dactylella cylindrospora
GATTCGAGGCAGCTGGCAGGAGCCTAGTGTACTCAACTTACATAAACACCATTTGCTTCGCCAAACTTTAGCTAGGGGATCGGTAGGATATTTAATATATTTTCTGCTAATGACATGTTCCCCAAAAGTTAAGAGATCTTCAGTGCACTTTTATAGCTCTGTTCTCCTTTGAAGCTAATTTGGAGTCCGGTTGAAGGTTAGACAGCTAGGATATTAGCGTGACTTATTTCTTGACGATATCTGATATTATTATTAGATCTACGACGCATCATGCAGCCTAGTAATCTTAGAGTTACATGATAGTTGCAATGAATACTTGCTCGATGCTTCGAGATGCTTGGACACCGTTACTATAGTACAGCTGCACCAGCAACCCGGACCAGGGCGGCGTCGGCGGGTCCGATGCTTTCGTCTATAAGTAGGGAAGATATCGTCCTAACATAGCTTACATGTGGTTGGATCTTTTCAGTCAGCTTTAGCACTGGCTTAATATGCATTAAGGCATTTGCATTCACTGAGACTAACATCCTAGCTCAGCTTGCTACCCTCGAATTATCGCTATGATTGCTCGATGACAAAAAAAAAAAAAAAAAAAAAAAAAACTCCGAGCTTCCACCCGCTACGCTTTGCATAGAAAGGAAATGCTAAAGCGATAAAACGATATTCCATAATGCATCATATTCGCGTACCTCCACAGTTCTGTAAGCCTATCTAATAAAACTAGCAATAATAAGATTATAAGGAGACAGCAAGTCCTAGAAGAATAGCGAACGCGATACTGTAGAAAGCAGGAAAGGCCCCAACCGTTGTTGCAGCGGATGGCGGAGGAGCGACAGTATCGTTTGTCGTTGCGCTAGTAATGAAGCCGGCCTCGTCTTCACGGAGGCAGCCAGAGATCTCTGTCAGCTCGGTCGGACAGACAGTCCGTTTCCAGGTCACACTACAATCTATTAGCCTTTGATATTTCGCGGCGTAAAGTGGTGGTGTATATACTTGGGTCTTTTAGCATCTAAGAACCAGTCGAATCGCCATTGGCAACCCTTTCGGAGGGTTTCTGGTAACAGATCACATTGGTCGCGGGTGAGAACACCATTGTTATCCTTTCCATTGACCTCTGTCGCGCCGAATTGCTTTCGGCAGGCACTGGCGTAGTCGTAGCCTCCGGGAATCTAGACACCTTGTGTTAACATGCATGTTTAACCGTTGTAAATGTTATTCCGTCGTGTCGGAGGCTGGTGGACAACTAGGGATGCACTTACACCGATATTGAATTGCGAGTACCCAACGGCGTCGTAGTTTGAATTGCTCGCCTGAACCACCATCTTCTTTCCCTTTATTGCGGTGTCGGTAAACTCTAGCTCGTAACATCCGCAGCACCACGTCCTCTCCAGGTATCCATCAATATATGCACCCATGAACCCATAGGAAAACGTATCATTGACGGCCCAGGGGATTTGATCTTGGCAGGAGAACGACTCGCCGTCGCTACATCCGGTACCCAGATTCCAGTCCGTCAGTCTTGTTCCGTTGGCACCACATACAGCGATCGGATTTCCCACAAAGAAGCCGTGATCAGCCCACGAACACGAGGCTTTGCAGCAATCCCAGTAGAACGAAGTTTGCGCGGTCCCTTTGGTTGAGCTCTTTTGTGCCAACACGCCAGGAACTAGGCCTGCCAGTAGGATGAAAGCTGCGAGGCATTGAGAAACTGACATCCTGGCTATATTAACTCCGGAAACTTCTTTTGTTGCTGTGGTACAAACGGGAGAATCGAAGAAATTATATATATATAGAGATTCATCAATTGTGTAAGGTATATTTAAATCAAATATTTATCAAGGAATGTGGATATTAGGGTGAAGAGGGAGAAGAACAAAAGAAAAACTATATTCCCTGCTTGCAGCGGATAGAGGTGTATTGTAGTAGTGGGTCGTCTATAATAGAGCAGTCGAGGTTCCTGCTAATTCATCCACGTTCCTTTTCTACCCTTGGGTTGGTGTTCATATCTGGGGTTTATAAACGTGGAGCATGGGGGACTAAGGAAGAAAGAGTACCTAGGACCAGATTTCCCCAGATTGTCCCCAAGGCCTCTCATATCGGGTGAAATTGCACCAATCCTTTAAAACAAGGCAGGGGCGTTCCCCATTCCTTTTGGCCTTTTGAGGAAACGGCTACGATATCGCAGGTGGCCCAAAAGTCACACAGAAAATGAAACAAATTTTTAATTTCTGCGGACGAAAAAAAAAAAAAAAAAAAAAAAAAAAAAAGGCAGGTGTGGTGCCCAAGCTGTAACATTTGGTGCTAAAGCCGCCGGTGTGTGGTAAGTCTTAGCTCCAGGTTTGCTGATGTCCGTGCGACGCAGCTGCATGCTTCCTGTTACCGATGGCCTCTGTACCTATCACAAAGGAGAGACCCACATTTCCGGGCCAGTCACCTTTTTCCTTCCTTTTTATCGACGGAACAGGGCTTTCATCGTTTGGCCAAGGTCCGCCTGATCCTGGGGGTGATTTGAAATCTTTCGCTACACATGTCTTTCTGTGCACAAGTCTGTGCTAAACACCACAAGCCACACGTTTGGCTACTGCTGCTCCATTCGCTAAAATAATACGCTCGTGGTAACGGTGGAGAGACTGGTGGGGTTTGAAAGCCTTTTTGCTTGATCCCTTTCTGAGAACCGGAGAGTTTGGGTGTTGGGTGGCGGTGATAATTAAGACGGAATTGCGATCGGGTCGTGCGACCTCAGGCGGATCCCTTCCGGTTCCAGCTATGAAGTTTGGATTTCGTCGGTTCGAGTTTTGTAGGTCAAATTGGAGGCTGGAACCGGAGACGTTCGAGCTAGTGATATTAATCTATTCAGCCTACACTTGAATTTACGGAGTTTACGATAATTATAGTCCGGTGTTTACTTGTAAGCACAGGCAACACGTTTTGAGATTGGAGCTTCGTAAATAAAATATCGCTGGCTGATGTACGACGTGGGATGCGATAGACCGAGTCAGGATCATTTCCCTAGCCATACCAGTGTTTTTCCGTTCCGTATACCATTTTCCCCGCCCGTCCTTCTCGGATTGATCCGTTGGTTGGCCAAGGCTTCGCGAGATACCAACAACGATTGTGACTGGTCAGGGTTATTTCATGGCTCAGAGAATGACATAAGTTACTTCTCGCACAATCCTTGTGGGTGCTTTGATCCCCACCTAAACGATGCTGCCGCGTCAAATTGTAACTATAGAGGGCATGTACTTGTCTCGTAAACCCGACGGCATGTATAGCAATTAATTGACTAGGCAAATGAGAACTGCTATGCTTAGTGTCTCTCTCTCTCTCTCTCTCTCTCTCTCTCTCACCTGCACACACCCATATGCAAACTCTCCTTCTCCCTCTTTTCCTTCCCCCCCCCTTTTTTTTTTATTTTTTATTTATTTTTTTCCTTTTTTACTTTTTTGCTAGGTCTAAGAGTACGTGTACTCGTGTGTGGTTTGAAATGATAGCCGAATGATGAACCAAAGCGGCTTTGGCCTCATTTGCCGTGTTATTACATTCAACAAGGCATTAACATGGGTCATGGGTTTCACACTATAATGCTACGGCCGGGCTAGCTGGAAGAGTAGGACATGACGGGTGACTTGCATCTTGTCATGGAAGCGTGTTGAAACTAGCAGGAACGATCGTGACTCGCACTCGTCTTCTGTATGAATTAAACCTCTTGCTCTATCATAATACTGTTCTACCATTCGTGTCCTGGCTTGTCAAACCGGTCTGGCAGGCCTCAGACGACGCCGGAGCTCGTGAGCTCGTTTCAAGTTTGCAAATATCCACAAATGCCTAACTTGATGCCTCGTTCCCTTTCGAGGCAGCGGCAGCGACAGATCGCTCTATGAAACTGTCCATACCCTGTCCTGGAGCCTTTGCCGCCATTGACGTTGGGTCAATCTTGAAAGTTGGCTCCAGTTTGGCCCATGTTCTTTCCGTCCAGACCGGAGGTAAAAAATTGACAAAGCGGTACTGCTCCTCTCTAATTTTCAGGAGGTTACCAAAGTCAGCGCCAGTAATTTGACTATGGCTGTCATGCTGCTTGTGCAAAATTTTGATTGGTGTTGCATTATTCCAGTAGGGTTTTCGCTTGCGGATTACAGAGGACCTGCGCGTCGTGCACTCTTTCGGTTGGGACGCTCGGAGACCATTAATTAACTTTGCATCAACGATGTTCCAGCCTTGCTCAACGTATCTCGTGAGGATATCCTTTTGTTTTTGCCAGTACTCAGGAGGGTGTCTTTCTCCATCACCTGTATACCTACCATCCCGGCGAACAACAATCGTCTTGTTCAGGGTAAACTCGGGATAGCCGATGAAAGTAGCATCGACGCAAGAGAAGCAATTCAAAGCGGTCATAAAGCATTTTCCAATTATCGATGGAATCTCGCTACCAAACCTAGGAGCCATCGCTACCATCACGGATACCCTTTTCCCGCCCAGGTCCTCAGTATTGCAGGGCACCAAACGACACCATTCGAAGGACATATTCCTAAGCCACAGAACTTGCAAACGCGTCTTCCCAGCCTGCCTAGTTAGCCCTTGTGAGTCTCGCAGCTCGGTGACAAAGCTTGAGAAATGGTGTTGGGGTACAAAGAAATTCCAATCCGAAGAATCACCCGCCACCCCATCCCAAATCATCGAAACCGCTCGACTCCCCCCAATTACAGCACAATGCTTACGCATCGAGTTCAAGAGAGCTTCCGCATCCTTAAAATAGCGTGATAGTTTGAGGCGAAGGTCTATGCGTAGGTCATAGCAGCAATAAAATGCCGCTCGTGTGATGTGTGAGGACCTAGTTAGTGCGATCAAGTCCGTGACGGAGAGGTGTCTACCAATCTCGACGACTGCGGGGCTTGCTCTCATGAGTCGGGCCCACGCACTCCCTTCCTGCATGACTGTCTGGTGAAACGAGTGAAACGTAGGAGGTATTAATGGGCTAAAAGAAGAATTCGAGTATAGTATGCTGATGAAGAGATCTCTTGGTGACAGGTGAACAGAGAAAAGGTTGGACTATGTAACCGGGGTTTCAATAGATTGCTCGGAGTGCATGATTCCTCCTATCGGGGTTCTGGAAGCCATAGATATACTATATCTATCGATTTAGTTAGGGCATAGATTCTGGTGGTGTACGACAAACCGCCGGCGACGGCTCGGCGTTGAAGGGGAGCCTCAACTGCAATCGGGAAACCTGCTGTTATTTTCTGTGTATTCGCAGGATGCAAAATTTAAACAAGCCCAATTTGAAGGGTCATGCATTCCAATTGTAGGTGTCCGTATGTGTCGAGTCTATATCTAACCATGCGAGATCCGTTGAGATACAAAGTGGTTAATGTTAGTTTGGTCGGAGGATGGTTTGCGCCTGCACATGATCACCGCCATAGGACTGTGTTGTAAATTAAATTACACAACACAATCCCATATTTAAATGTTCGATATCCGGATAAATGTCAAAGGTGATCTATAATTTGTTTCCTAGTGCCTACATTTAATCATTACCGCATGTTAGAGATGAAGTATATTGCAATATTAAGCGGTTTTATCTAGTGATAAAATCCAGAGGATGAGAAATAACTCTGAAAATACTAATATGCAGCGCGGTATGTCATGGGCGTATCTATAGACAAGATACCCACTGAGAGGCAACGAGCGCTCACTTCGGAGGGGAGAAGGGGTTAACAGGCAGTCGTCGTCTCTTCTAATACCCAGACCCTCTACTTCGTGTTGTTGAGGCGGTGTCTGAGATGAGGAGGCACGTATTCACCTCTCGCAATTCTGTCTAGAAGATTACCCCCCTCTATCTTCCCTGGCTTTACCTTATCTATCTTCTTTGCTGTTTCCTGTTTCACCGGTTGCCCCGCCTCCCTTGCTGCTTCTTTCTGGACCTCTGCCTTCCCGGTATCCATCTTGGCTTGTTCATCAAGCCATTTCTTCTTCAGCCTTAGGTGGGGAGGCACGTATCCTTTCGCAACGCCCGTGTTCGGTGTTATCGTTTGTTGAACTTTGGTTTGTTGGGGATAGGTAGGAGGGTTCGTCGCTGGGGTGCGGCGTTGGGAATGATCGAATCTCTTAACATTGGTTCGGTAATTAGGAAGTCCTGGTTGGTAGCGAGATGGAAGAATGGCTTTCATTGTTGTATTTGCCGAGAAGTTTGAATTTGTAACGCTGGTTTGGGTGGGAGCCGCAGCTGGGGTGGAACCAGGCTGCTTTATCGCCCGAATGACTTCTTCTGGTACTGCCAACTGGCGGCAAACGTGGGTAACGGCATCTCGAAGGGGAAGCTTTCCATCTTCAATAGTACGTTTGACCAGGAGAACTGCTTCCCTGAACTTGGTAAAGCCGATAGCCTTGAGTGGGAGAAGTGAGATGATCTCGAACTCCGTGTTCTGTTGCGGTTTTTCGTAGAGGACTGAGCCTACAGGCTCGCCAGCTGATGGTCCGTTAGTATCGCCACCTTGTAGGCTTTCGAAGGAGATCTGAATGAGAATTAACGAAGGGAGAGAGGGGGGGAGGGGTGTTTTACTGTTCGGATCTCTGATACAATCCATGCTGGTTAACGTTGAGATCATGAGAGTTATTCGGGCCTCTCGATATGGAAGCGGTCGATATTTAAATAATTTCAAAGTTGAGGCTTTCTGAGAGGCAAGATTCTGGGAGGGTTTTGTTGGAATATATGTTTCTTTAGGAGGAAGGAAGAGATGACGAGATGATGCCGACTTGGCTTTATAGAGGTGGAGATTATTCTGTTGCAAGCTGAAGAGAACAAAACAGCTGTAGATAACTTGATTCGCATTCGAGTTGCACAACACGAAAGTGAAGAAGGATTTGGTGCGAGGGACGACAAGGACCCGAGGCCAACAAGGACTGGATGTATACAAGTACCTAGTTGCCTACTTAAGTGCTTATATGCAAAGTATATATTTTATAAGTGTGCTAGTATCTTTATAACTATATATATCTATATATCTATATTTATTTATAGTTATTTTAATACTGTGATTTACCGTGCATCTATATAAAATTCCAACTTATCTTACAAATGATTTCTAATATTCGGGGCTGAAAATGAAACGCTGCTGGTCAGTGCACTTGGCCTGCATCAGGCATACTTTTAGTACCGCATCCTAAAAAACTTTTCGCAAAATGAACGCACAGGCAATACAACATGAAAGGGGACGCGAAAGAAAGAAAAAGAAAAAGAAAAAGAAAAAGAAAAAGAAAAAGAAAAATTAATGGAGCATCAGTACCTTGGAGGACTCGGGATATACAAGAACAATCTTTTGGGATCTAGGAAATCCCGTTAAGGGCTGCTGTCCGCGTTACGCCTGTCTTCTTACACTACCCACAAAGTTAGCGCTATATACATAAGGCTTTGTCGATGCTGGTAAAGT
Organism: Dactylella cylindrospora; assembly: GCA_012184295.1. Lineage (NCBI taxonomy): Eukaryota > Fungi > Ascomycota > Orbiliomycetes > Orbiliales > Orbiliaceae > Dactylella > Dactylella cylindrospora. The sequence goes on from LDUD01000047.1 coordinate 276,066, forward strand.
TTTTGTAGACTCATATCCCCCATGGGGTACCTGTTTGACTGCACGGCCGAGTTATAGTAACAGTACTCATGGGACTCTTTAGCTCGTCAGCTAGCCTTGTTACATCGGTAACTTCGAGTCTGGAGGCTACAGTCCTGCCAGCTGAATTTGGATCTGGAACACTTCTAGTATTATTGTTATTATTCGGAGACATCAATTTTTTTGATGCTGCTTCTATAGCTGGAGCTCCCCGTCGAAGGATTTGGCAGTTCGGGTTATCCACGAAAACAGTTGCCAGGCGTCGTCGGCGCCGATTATCGATAGAGTCGTAAATTGGGGGAGCCTCATGATTTAGTTCATCATAGTTAGGCGGAGGGCTAGGGTCCTCAGCATTGTACGATGGAAGGTCTGGATCTTCACCATTATACACTACCGGCAGATCTCCTGGAGGTGGCATGCGTGAGTGTTGCAATAGGTGCAATTGCAAAACCGCCTGCTTTGCGGTTATTTGGTGTTTCGATATAAGAGTAGCAAGGATACCCGCCACAGATGCGGCTGCTATATTTTAAGGTATTAGCAGGGTGTATTTCAGAGTTAGGGGTCCAAGCAAGGCTTCCATCGCTACAGCGTTTAGTGGCTTGTGCCCTCCCCTCGATCGAGTATTGTCCTGGAGGTCGGGATCTGAAATATGGCTTACCGAATTCTGTTCCCGATTCGTTCCGTCCTCCTCTTTCATCCAATGGCCGTCGGCTATCCTCAAGGCAGACTGGGCAGATTGGCCCCCCGCGGCCGCGACTCTCGCGGCGGATGGCACTCGGACTACAGCGGCATTCTGGGGAAGCAACCCAAACTTCTTTTGCGGGCGCATTTATCTTGACGAAACCGCCCGTCACGCCGTATCTTTCACCAGAGAGGGTGACACCTCCAACAGGGATAATATTACTGCCAGCTCTTATATCCTCGCCTAGAATAACGTTATAGGGGAAGTAATTGAAAGCGTGAGTCCGACCGGTTAATCGCTATAATAAAAAATCAGCATCTCGGGGTAATATCTTAATGCGAGTAGCCGTGCAGTATCTAAATTGACTTACGTATCCCCAGAGAAAAGAAGGCCCAGTACCCATCGTAATGGCAACGTTCTCCATCTGGCTAATTCTCTTGAATTCACCCCTTATCCTTTCAAAAGACCAAGAATTGGAGTAGTTATTCGTACGTAAGGTATTTACTATGTCAACTATAGCAGATATATCAATAATTGCCTGGATGTCGCTACCTTGGTCCAAAATATCGGTAATGACCGCCTCTAGTGCTCCTAGGAATTCTTGGTAGCTGAATTCCTCAGCCCTGGGAGGCGAGCTAAAGATACTTACGATAATTGGGGTGGCTTTTCTCGCTGTTCCGGCGTAATCACCTACTACCCTACTTGCTATCGCGGTTCCGTACCAGTCTTTGCGGGAACGGAACCGCCATTTCCTATGTTGGTCTGACCAAAGGAACCGCCAACGCTCTCTAGGTATGTGCGCGAAATCCTAATTCCAGAATTTGTAAGTGACTTCACGTTCGACTTCCAACTTCGAAAGTCTGGTAATAGCAGACAAGGCATCGTGTGATCGGACCGGGGGGCTCACTTTGTGTGTGGTATCGACTTCGCCTGTCATGATATACACATTGACGCCTTCTCCCTCCGAGTAATCGTAATGGAATTGCGCCGGAAGGGAGGCACGGCGACCCTGAGATAGCATTCGAATATCAGGTGGAGCTTCTCGGGATGCTCTTCCCCGCTTAGCAAGCCTGGCAGCTCCTAATTTGGGGCTCCTGACTTTAATGCGTTTCTCTCGGTCTTTCGCTTCGTGACCCATTTTGTCATTATTATCTGGTGGCTTCGCAAATGTGAAATTTCCATTATCTCTATTAATACCCTCCTCAAAACCAGCCAACTACCCGTGTTGATTATTGTATGTTAGATTGCTGAATTGAAAGCCATTATGCGACAGTGCTCGGTGGCAAGTAGGCAATTCCACCTGGATTAGCTTACCGGTTTCGAGCCCCCCCATTGCTCCATAATTTGAATCGCTCTCCATCGAGGCGTTTTCAGCTGAAACCACATGTAACCGCCGGTGCTGACCTCCGCCCAATCCTCTTCGGAAGCATCATCGCCTAATTTTCTAATGTGCGCTTTGATATTTTCCAACTCGGGGTCCTTTTCGTGCCCCTTAGCGATCATAAAAATCCATAGCTGTATCTCTTTCTCCTCGCCGTCGAGATGAGGACGATTAAATTGAGTTTCGGGGTTAATATCGCCACCCTTGAGCCAGGGGGCGCTCTTGCAGCCCTCAGGCCCCGAAGTTTGGATTGAAGTATCGGCGATATAGTCGGCATCAAATTTGGAGACGGGTTCGGCTGAAGGTATTCCCCGTTTGTCGATGTCGATGTCGTACATGGGTTTGAGGTTCGAGTTCAAGCGGGGATGATACTCGGGGAGCTCTGTATCTTCTATTGGTTCCCAGACAATCGTGAATCCCTTTACGTACGCAATCTCCTCATTCCAAGGTACATCCTGAACAGTATCGGAGCGCCCGAGCTGCTTCAAGTAGTCGTACCGGTCCTCGTTCTCCTTCACCTCAATTATGTGGCCGAGTTGATCTGAGTCATTTGCAGCTATTATTGCTGCTTTGAGCTAAGAGTGTGTAATAAAGTCAATACGTGTCTCTACCTTTGTGGTCTTTACATGACTAGGAGCTATTAGAATCAGTATATCACGTACTGTGATTGGCCATGCCTTTAGTATTTCTACAACCATCTTTTCGGTCGTGCGTATCCAAACTGCGGAGCCAAAGTAATACTCCACCATGATCCGAGTATCACGATCAGGTTGAATTATATCCCCTACGTTTTCCCGAAGAAACTTGTAAAATTCGGCGTGTTTGGTCGGAAGACTCTGGCCCCAGTCCAACTCCTCCCGAAAAACTAGTCCCCAATCCTCAATACTGCCGATACTTATACGGCCAAGCCTGATTTTTAGCAGCTGCTTTTCTATTTCCCTGACATGCTCGCGATATTTGTCGGGATTTGTGAAATATAGCTTCTTAGAATCCCGTCCTCTCTTTTCAAGTTCTGCATTAGAGCCCTGTATATCTTTAGGGTCTGTATCGAAGCCTGGAGCCCGGGATAACGAAAGGGAGAGGCTAGGAGATATACGCCCTAGGCATAAGATGACTGCAACGCATATGACTTTGATATTGAGATACATTATGTATTCAAGTTTGAGAAAGTATACCTTTGCAACGTTTAAATTGCATAGTTCTTTATTCCTGCGATTATTGGTCGTTTCGTTTCCCACGGAGCTCCCAAACCCAATTATCCTTTAACTGTTGTGAGCTTCCGAAGTTGGTTTAAGCTGCGCGAAGCTGCGCGTTATATTGGGTTGGCGATAGGATTAAGGCGCTTCTATTGAGGTATTCCCTCGCCGTTATCGCACGTGCAGAGCTGCGCTCAAGGTGCCTGCTCCACTAAACATCAGCTTCAAAGAGGGGTCGCCCGTTTTCAAGCTTAATTGCAATAGAAGCAGCGTGCTTCGAGGGTTCTAAACAAGTTATTTGGCGCCTATATTCGAACCACAGGACGTCTGAAAGCTGAGTATATATGTACAAAAGGCTCAGCTTTTCACGATGTTCCATGCTATTGAGCTCTGTTTTTTACTCGAGCTCCGAGAGACTCTACGCACACTAAAATTGAAACTCCAGGCTTTTCTTCTAACACCATTTGCAAACATTTGTAACAAAGCTAAGCCCCGTGTTGTTTTTTTCCTTGTGCGGTTGGGACTGGGTGAGATCGCGAAAGCGCGCAAAGAGGTTGAGGTATTTCACAAAGCTAGGAGCTTGGAGCCGGAGGCAGCATGGCAGGGCGGAGAGACCTGGTTGGATTGGATAGCATGCGGAAGTCTTGCAGGTTGGCCAACAGTTGACGCTCGAAAAGTGGGAGGCTGCGATAATAATCGGGAAATGAATACGGCGCAGAAATGTTCGAAACTCTGCTAAATAACCAATAGGGTAGCTGCCTGAGGGGGCAGCCAAAACGTAAATACTTTACCAACATTCGTGAAACGTACATGGGCTGCAGATATATTCGTCAGCCTAGAATATGCCGTAGCCAGAGGCGCGCGAATTCGAATCTATGCTATCACATTTGCAATGGCTGAGGCCTTGTGTTCGAACGTCGGATTTACAAGGTAATTGAGGCAGTGGCGCCCATGGCAGCCTTGCGTAAATCAACTGAGGAGTTGGATGCCGACTGCAGAGACCCTAGCCAGGTGGAACTAACTAGGAGCACAAGTTAAAATTCTCCAACTACGAGTAAAAATTAATGCCAGGCCATAGTCTCTATGTCTTCAACAAAGATAGATTACGTTCCCTAGGCTAAGATCAGCCAAGTAAGTCAATGTAACACATAGAAGGTTGTTACAAACCGCCTCGGTTAGTATGTTTGTATCTGGTGTAGCTGAGTCTTTGCACAGAAGCAAATTCAACATCACGTATATGAGATTGAACCTAAGGCGCAGTATCTCAATGATGTAGTTGCACATCTACAACAATTTTCTCCTTGTACAATCGCTTGCATCGCCTCAATTGCTAATACACAAGCCTCTCACACTGCACTGCGGCATTTACTATCTTTCTTCCAGCATCGATATATATCGATCTCTAAGGATAATCCTTGTGGATATATCTTGAAAGGCGCCGATTAGGCGGTTGATCTTATCCCCCTAGGAGCTCCGCCTTTGATTCTTTAGTATACGGCCTTATGCATTAGCTCCGACTACCTCGTAGCCCCCCGGCCACTAGCGTAACTCACTGCGCTCTGGTTTCGGGCATTCTATCAAATCGTGTGCAACACCTAAACCGAGTTGAAATTTGTCTCCAAGCTCATCATAATACTAAATGTCGTGGTATAAAAGAATCATAAACTGTTTTATGATTGCGGGGTTTGGATTGTGGACGAAAAAGGGAAATAAAAAAAAAATATTGGCAATTGGAATTGAAAACTACCCTCAGGAGTCTAGTCAGATATTCTCTAAATACAGTCTACAGACTCATATTTAATAATTCCCATTTCAACGGTGCAAATTTGAATCCAATTAATGTCTTCAGTTAGTTTATATGCCCAGTGTTGAGGGCCTCGTAACCCCTATCCCACGCTTCGCCCTACTCAGCATCTTGCTCTGCGCCTTGCTCTGTATCTCCCTCTGCGCCTTGTTCTCTTCCTTGCCCATTCCACACAACTTCTGGATATGTGGGTCTGGCATCTGAGGTTACCTCAGGGTTAACCGTCTCCCAATTCATAGTCTCGGGCTCTGGCCCGCCGCTGAGCCCCCGGCGATTGTATGCTAAATTTTTGAGGCGCTCTTTTGCCTCAGCAGTTGTCGAACCGTCTGCGCAAAACGTGGCAAGGATACCAGCAACGGCTGATGCGGCTTTTAGCATGTCCATCTATCAGCCCACATTCAAGATCCTATAGCAAGACAAGGATGGTCTCTAAACCGGACTTGATAGGACAAGTGGCATCAGTATTCAGATTACATACCAAGAAAAGTCCCAGTTGCCTCAGTAAGAATGCAACCTTCTTGTTTATCGTACGAAGCTACCTTCAATTTCTCAGCTGGTGCATGTATGGTGGCGATATCTTGGGGTCGAAAGCTTTGTCCCAGTTCATTGATACCGCCGACGACAACCATATTAGGCGAGGCGGCAGCAGCCCGTTCATAAAGACAGGATTCCAGTGATGCACCCTGTTTTGAGATGCGCTATAGCTGTTAGTTAACACCCCAGGTCTTCCATATGAAATGAAGGCATTTGTTAGAACACAATTACCGGCTCCTCATTCCACGCTCCTACAACGAGGAGTACGTTCAGGCGCTTATTTATATTACTAATCAGCTTGCCGAACTTGGTCTTGATTGATTCAGATGAGGTACCAGCTTCAATTGTAGCCGTTGTCGGTGAAATGATGATAAATTTAGGTACAGAATAGTTTTCCCTGAGGGCCGTCCTTGTCCTCTTGTCAATATCACGTAGTGTTTCCTTGAGGGCGTCATATACGGTTGAGGATTTAATAATGCCCTCGCTGTCCGATACTTTTACTGGAATTGCATGTGAATACCTTGCTGTTCCCAAGGTATGACCGATTAGGCGACTTAAGACAGCGGTTCCACGATACGGGTGTTCGTTACACGTATCGGTGAAATCGATAGTATTAGATGGATCAACCTGAATGAAATCTTTGGGGTCGGGACGATTGTGATGGAATTCCTTTATCCGCACGCAGATGGTAAGTGAATCATCAATGCGGGGCCAGATGAGAATGGAGATGGGAGACTGGGAGGTGGGAAATCGAATTCGCTTCAAAACTCGGAGTCTACGTACCGGGTGTTCGAGGATAGCTCCAGAGTCTAAAACATAGACAACGACTCCGTGACCCCCATTTTTGCTGAAATAGTGCTTCAGATCGGCGAGATTGCTACCCTGAGGTTGAGATAACATACGGAGACCCCAGTCCTCAGTCTCACGTTGTTCCATTTCCATTCTATATAGAATACCTTTCTTTCCCGAGATTCCCTTAAATTTCGTTCTCTGGCCTCTTTCGTTTACTTACCTGCGCCTTTTTTTTTACCGTTCGCCCTTTCCTTCCAGTCAGGCGATTTTAATGCATTAGGCTTATCCGTTAAACCACCACCAGACCAATCTATTATATAGGCATCTACTCTATGATACTCTGTAAATTTTTTTTTCACATTTGGCATGTGTTAAACCCGAACCCGGCTGCAGGGCACATTTGCAATCATGTGTGGCATAGCTAACCTTTGAAGGCACAAGAGGCGGGTTCAGGCGGCTAGTACGAGAGTTCGTGACGTGTACTATTGGTGTAACCATTTGAGATTTGAGGACGTGTCCATGTACTTATCCGTTAATTATCTTCACATCATTCGGTCATTCAATACAGCGAGTTTTGCTCTGCCACGTTCTTCGATCCCACAGGCTAGAATTTTCGGGATGTTGCATAATCGAAAATTTATGGCTTTGGGGGGTGGGTGGGGAATTCAGGAATATATATCCGGATATCCCAAAATCTACTTAGTCAAACAAAGATGCCTAGCTGCCTCCTGGTTTAATTAATACGCCGGGCTTGTTTACAAGGGCATGTTTTACTTGTGCACGACAGTCCCGTCCCTTCTATCTAATGCCAGAGCTAGATTCAATATTGATAATTTCACCAGACTGTTGATAATAATCTAAATCATGACAAATAAGTTCGGTATCATCCCATTTCTCGTTATTACCCCAAATAGTAGGTACCCAAGCCTTAGTTTCGCCCCAGCTATCATCAACTTAGTCCAACGTACTTATTTTCCGGGCCATTTTCATCAAGTTTTGGGTCCTGGGGTTGTCCCCTCCTTTCAATCATTCTCATGCGAGTAATAAGTAAGATCTAGGTCAGCGTTCGGTCCATCTTGCAACTGCTCTAGATACCCATTCAGATTAACCGGTTCTATCAAACCGCTAGAAACTATTCTCGGATAATCGTGCCACTCCGGTTGGGTGGGTTTGAGACTAAATGGTCGGCGGCTAAAGGCTTTGTTTTCTATATACTCTCTTCCTGTAGTAACATCATAACCAAAATCGGAGACGGCGTTTGCAATGAGACCGACAACCGTTGAAGCAGCTGTCCAGAGCCCCTCCGAATTCGTGTCAGAATTAATCCTTTATCCAGGAAAGGGGTGTTGGGATGTTACACAAACCAAAGCCGTGCCAAGTAACTATATCGTACCTCTCCTCTGACATCCATGCAGTTTTTATGTGTTCAATGGGTGCAGAAACCTTTATCCATGGCCCTGTTCCCAGCATATTTCTATCTTGCAGATTGCCACCACCTACGACCATCAAATTAGGGTAGACCGTTGGAAATCGGCCTAGAGTTGGTGGATATACGAAATTGTCCGAGCTCTGCGACTGTTTCAAGTCAGCGCAGCAAGCACACAATGGAGGATCATAATACCGAATCCTTAGAGGTAGCAAAAATTGATGATGAACAACAGACATGGTTGATTATTCAACTTACCGTAACGATTAAGGTATTGGGAATATCTTTAAGCATTCGCATGTAATATATTATTCGCAGACGCAGGGTATCGCGGATTTGCTCCTCTTCATCCGTCGCATCGGGCGGAAGGCTGAGGCCTGTCACGCAATTTATAATTATGGGGTCCTTGGAAGCCTGCCTAGAACGACGTCGGACCATTATGTCGAGTACGGTATCAGCGAGGGCAGTGATGAAACTCGCGGCAGTAACAGCTCCTGTCTTGTCACTTGCTACAACTACCACAGGTTTTACTTTGCGAGCAATACCATACGACAGGCCGAGGAGCTTGCTGAGGGCAAGAGTTCCTTCGCCTTTCTCGACCAGCTCGGAATTTGCGTCAACTTCTGGGTCCCCCACGAGGGAACGGACCTTCTCCCAATTGATCTCCCTAAAATCCTGGCAGACGTTAGTAATACACGTTTAATTCCCGTGGCGATCCTGAACATTGAATTTCCCATCAAATAGACCGAAATAAGTGTTGAAATACTAGTAAACAACTATATCTATGCATCTGTTATCCGTTTCTGTGCGATCGATATAACGGCATCCAATTCGCATAACCAGGTAGCATCAGAGCGTTAACCACGCTATGCAACACGAACGAATGCTAAACTCACAGAATGAGTCCGGGAAACTCCACCACGAGAGATGATATAAACCCTCACGCCAGCTCCTTGATTGTTGCCTAATTCAAGCTTGCACCAGTCTCCGTGCTTCAACGTTCCCTCGACATACTGCTGCGGAACTCCCGGAGCATTGGGATCGACATCTATCAACATCTGCTGCGATAGGATACAAAGTTCACGCCGTTCAGAATAGCGGTCATCCCGTTTCCGAATAAGTGGAGGAGATTTCGCAACGTTAATCGAAGTCTCAGCTGCAGTCGAACGTGTCTCGTAGGCAGCCATTTTGACTTGGTTGGATTTTTCAAACTTCCTTCGAGATTGGAATGTTAAGATCTGTGCTGCCGCCATCACCAATTGCCAGCCAGAAATTAGTCAGAACTGCATAGTTTTGATTCCCCCGCATTTTATCGAACACATATATATTTTAACTGAAATAGGAGTATAAGTCATAATACTTACCTGTTCCTGCCACCCCTCAGCTATTTGCCGGGCGATAGCACGCCTCGCTTTAAGATAGAAGAATAACGATCCTATACCTTTGGACTCTCCTGGCCACTCTTCCTTAGTTTTATTTTTATCCGTGCCTACTTCAGCCCAAATAAACTTCTTGATATCTTTCAGCGCTTCATCGTATTCATGGCCAATTTTAACAATGAATACCCACAAATCAATGTCAGAACTTTTTTCGTCACTCTCATATTTCGGTTGGGCAGCGCAGAGGTCCGTAGGACCAAGTTCCACGCTCGCGTTTTTATAGCCTGAGCCGTCCTTAATGATACTGGTATGACAGGTTGATAAAGGGGACGCGAATGCCACATCTGCACCTATGAAAAGGTACAGCAAACTAGTCAGAGGCCTCATTTAATGCCTTCCAAGCGATGCCCTGTCTTGATGTTAGGTTGGTGGACAAAGAGAGAGAGACAAAGATGTGGGCACGCAGGTAAGTTGGCATCTAGCTCAGCTGTCACAAAGTTTTAAATACCTTCCGGAAGACTTCACGCTGATAGGAAGCTGATATATATTTTAAAAAAAAAAAAAAAAATTCAATTCGCGGGGAGTCGACTAAATAGATATATATATAATATGTGTCATTATAAAACGATATTTTTAGCACAACAGCACACACCGCGGGTGGCTACGATACAGATAAACGTGAAAGGCAACATGCTCTAGGCTAATACTACAGAGACACAAGCTCCTAGGGCAGTCGCCTACGCCCTAAAGTCTACCCTAGACAAGACTAGACCATGCTACTTGAGAGAGGGATATAGTGGTGTAGCTTTGACTCGTACCCAAGCAACATAAGATGTTCTGTCCAAGGCGCGGTCGGACACTCGACTATGCATTGCATGTGGCCCTTCGCAAGCATTCTTACTCCTTGTTTCTATGATCACCGACCATCGACCACCGACCAACGACCAACGGCGCGGATTTTATATCCTAGCTTGGCTTATTGATTATTATTAACCTCTGTAATGCTCGCCATGCGACCGCAGTAGTTGGCGAAACGCAACACCGAACATGTTTAAGCCCCACCCAGTCAGCTAACATGTAACAAACTCTTCCCCTTCAGTGACAAGGAGTGACCAAATAGCTAAGGCGAGGTCTGTGCTTTTGATTATATCTCGTACACATGCATGCTCGGCCAGCCCCCAGGCCATCAAATTTACTTCCTAGAGCTCAACGGTTGGGTGAAATGGTTGCATCTGCACTGCCGCGCAGATGCCTTCAGTAATTCACGAAGCTAAGCTAAGCCCATATTAAGTTTGCTAGAGTTTCCGAGATCCGCACAAGTCATGGAAATAATAACATCAGATTTAGAAACCATTCTAGACTACTTTTAATCAGGATACATAAAATATTCAGAACTCGAGCTAGAGAATGAATGCTACGATGAATAATGAGAACATATGTGAAAACGAAATGCACAGCTATTGACCTCGCCTACTTGCTCAACCCTCAAGGCCTTGCTCAATTTTCAGAATAGATTTGCTCGTGCTTCTCCATATGGATCCGCACGATATAGGAATCCCCAAAAGGACGACACATAGCAAGGGTCGGTCCCCAAGCTACGAAATGCGAAGGCCGGTAGTCTGGGGGTAACCAGAGAACCCTCTCTCCAGCCCACTCTATCCACTCGCCATTAATGGTGAAAAACCCTGAGTGGGCACACTGTACAGCGTCTACAGCTGTCTTGAGAGACTCATCTCTAAGGGGTAGGCGAGGAATTGGCTGTTTTCGCATCAGCTCGGGGGTTGCTACGTCCCACAATAGCATATCTCGCTTACCCAACCCTATCAATACTTTACCGTCGTGCGAAAACGCCAGACGGCGAATATTGATTTTGTCGTTATCGCGCCACTGTCTTAATGTTCCACTAGTGTGGTCCCATAGATATACATATCCCCGCCATTTCCCAGCCACCTGCTTGCCATCGGGAGAAAGCGAAAGGGTCTCGGGGTCTGCGCCGCGGTTGAGTTTATTTACCAGTTGCCCAGAATCTGTGTTCCATAGGTGTATCTCATCGATTGACGCTGATGCAAGAAGGCTGCCATTTGAAGAGAGTGCCAGGCTCTCGCACAGATTTCCCTCAGCTTGAAAGGCATTTTCGAGGGTGCTATTCGCTAAATTCCACAATGAAATTCGAGAGTCAGTCGATACTGAAGCTAGTCGCTGACCGTCTGGGGAGAATGCCGCTACCACCACATCTTCGTTGACATCGAGTGTCTCAATATGCGAACCAGAGGCTAAATCCCAGAGTTTGATACATTTCCCCTGCTTAAATGCCAATTGCTTCCCGTCAGGGGAAAATGCTAGAACGAGTTCCGGAGGGGATTCTTTAACCAGCTCTTGGATTGGATCTTCAGATTTCTCGCAACGGTCCAACAACACAAGCCTACCGCCAAGGCGCTCCTATCCGGTGGGGACGCTAGGCTTGTTGCACTTTGAGGATGATTCAATGGTGTCTCTTGCAGCTCCCCAGACAAATGAATGCCACCACTTGATGAGATGGATGCCAACACATTGCTTGAAAAATACTCCAGAGCTTCGACCGGCTGACTGCGATGGTTAAACGCCCTCAGTGGCTTTCCTGATGTTGGACTCCATATTGTGATTGTGTTGTCTGTCGAAGCAGACGCCAGTCGATCGCGATCGTGACCTTTAGCTTCCTTGGAGAACGCGAGGGCTACCACCGTTTCAGCCGCCGTTAACTGGTTTACCAACGTCCCGGACTCTACGCTCCACACATGAATATGGTTTCCAACCGAAAATGAAAATAGCTTGCCGTCTAACGAGAAGGCCGTTATCACATCGGCAGCATTGAACTCATTGGATTCTGTCGGGGAAGGATTAAAGGCGCTCAAAAGTTTAGGCGGACTGATTTCCCAAATTTGAATTTGTTCAAAATCCACGGTGACAACAAGCTTGTCGTCGAGAAAGCACATTTCTGGTACCCAGCATGCGCATGAAATCTCTAGCGTTTGGAGCAGTTCCTTGGACCCCACCTGTCGGATCTCAAAATTCTGCTTATCCGTATAGATTGCTATTTTGCCATCTCGCGAAAAGGCGGGTTTGGTGAGATACGTATTATACGTTTCTAGGGGCTTCCCAGAAAACCTGCCCCATATCTTAGTTGTGTAATCTAACCCAGAAGACGCTATTTGCGTGCCGTCTGGTGAGAATTTTAGGTATTCAACTCCGTTCTCATGCCCTTGGAACACCTGCATTATCGGGCCCCAGAACTGATCCGTTTTTGATACCAGCTCAGCCCACCTTGGGTGTCTCTCCAGGAACAGGCTTCTAATAACACTCTTTTCTGGGGCGAAGACTAATGCTGACGAGTAGACTTGTAGAGGAGCTTCATCTATAACGTGCTGATACCGTTGGACGAGCCTTTCCATATCACCCAGAAGCCTAGATACCTGTCGGCCACACTATTCCAGTGGTTTTAGATCAGCATTGGGGAAAATTACGTTAGGAGATCTATCCTTCTAACTTACCGGACGGCTCTTCCTGAGTTTCGAAACGAGATCGATGAGCTTCGCGGCCACCCCAATGAGCCCCGTTGCCTCAAGCCAGTGAAGTAAATGTTCTTTGAGAAATCCGTGGAAGATATCACCGTCTCTAATACGGTGCCCGCTTTTCACTAGATGATGGATCCAGTACTCACAAGCGTATCTAACCTCTGCAGGTAGATGTTCATTCCTCACTGCTTCGCTAAGTTGCTCGCGGGGCGTCCCTGGGGAACTCAGGCCACAAACATTTTCTTTGAGGCAGCGAGACAAAAGATTGATACATAGCTCCGCAATGACCCCGTGCCCCTCTTTCTCGTCTACCCAGAATTTGTTAAACTCTTTCGAGCTCAATAGAAAGTCTCGGAACGACCGATGGAAGGTCCGAACAGGCATTTCCGGGCTATCAGGGACGACGAGGACTGATTGTAGCGATCGAAGTCTCGTTACAACATTCCGGTGGTCGAGACTAAGGAGAGTTGAAATTGATCTTGTCGAGAGAGGGTCTTCGAGGAGGACGATTGTGCCCGCGATGTTTTTCACCTCCTCGACAATCTCTTTCTTTTCGGCGGCACCCCGACCAGCGACCAAGGCATCTAGCACCTGGCGGTAAATCTGGTACACGTCGGATGTAGTTCCCGATTTAAAATTTAAGACGGCTTCAAGACTCCTTTGCGGATCTAAGCCCCCACTAGTGATGTATCTGCAGAGTGCGGAAGCAGATATAAAAAGAGGAGCTGTCATCTGAACCAAAATATCGATTATTTCGTCGCCCGGCCATCCCTCCGGCAGTCGGCAATCCTCTGGTTGTTGACGTCGATCGTTGTCCAATATCTTCTCAAACGTGGACTTGAATAAAGTGTGGATATCGTGCTCGATTATTGGCGTTTCAATCTCGTCAAGTTGTATGCTTTGATATGTAGACGCAGGAAGTTTCTGAAACCCCATCTGAACTGGTATCTCCGGTCTACTCGTGATGAATACTCGGAAGGTAAGACCGTTCGTTTCGGTAAGGCGTGATAAGCATTTGATAAGGGAATGTGACAGAGCCGCTTCAACCTCGCACTCGTCAAGAGCGTCTATTACGATTACGAAAGTTTGCGGTGTGGCAACTCTCATTTTTGATAGAGGCTCATGTATGAGTTTTTCAAATTGCTCGCTGGGGGACATCGTCGGAATCGAGGGTTCATCTTCGATGGCCTTGCTCATGAACGCTTGGAGCTCGGGGATACACTGGCCTAGGCTCCAGGCGATGGTGGTGAAAAACTTTTTAATATTGCTTCGGTCGGCTTCGTCTCTATTGAAGAAGAAACTCGCACCCTGGTTTTGATAGAGTCGAGCAACGGTCCGGGAAATAGTTGACTTGCCAGCACCCGCCTGTCCGTACAGACAAAGGATTGGTTTACTTTCCGGGGACGATATCCATTCACGGATTCCCTCAAGCAAATCCATCCTAGTATCTGGGAGACAACCAGGGTAGGATTCGACCCAGACAGATTCTATTGATGCACCCTCCACTCGGGGGATCTTTTCGAGATACCCCTTCTGCTCGAGCGTGAGCCTCCGGTATGGCCTGTTCACCGATTCTAAGATTACATCTTTGATCTGCCGGAAGGAAGGGTCGCTCTCTGATGCGAATTTGTTAATTCCAGAATGGTCGGCATTTAGGGATATATGTTTCGCCCCGTCGATGCAAGCTGACTCCCTCGTAACAACCTATGCCGCGAGAGTTAGTGTTGGCCGTTCGAGATGATAACTAAGTCTTAGTAACCTACTTGAACTTTCATTCTGATAAATGGCAGAAAAGTCGCCAGCGGCCCTTTCAGAATCGGCGTTTTCTGCGCTTCGTAAAAGCAGATCACGTCAATATGTGGTTTGGCAACCCGAACAAAGTCTGAAAGAAGGTTCCTAGATCGTTCGGAATCTCTCTCAACCACCTTTACCAGGCCTGTGTATGAGTTGAATCCTAGAGCGCGAATAAGCCTAAGTGCGGCCTTTCCCAAAGTTGCTTTGCTCGACCCGCGAAAAGGTGATCCGAGAGATAAAACGGCCGTGGTAGAATCCGCAATTAATTTAAGATCTTCTCTTGAGTTTGCAAAAACTAAGGCCTTGTATCGGTTGACAGGTTAGATCTGTTTCGCGGTTGAATGTAACAATATCGTACGCCAGTATCACTTACTTCCTCAATAACGAGGCCACCAAAGCTATGTCCGACAAATACGATCGGTCGATGGGGATTATCCTTCCGCTATCTCGAATGTTATAATTACCTTTCAAAATAGAACAAATCATCAGTAAAACACGGTCAAATTTTTGTACGTACAGAGCTGTCATCCTTTAATTGTTGCGCCAGCTTTGACCCCAAAGACCTCAAAGTCTCCTTTGTAGAGTTGCCGACATAATTCGACGGATAGTTGAACAGGAGAATCCTACACGTGGGGATGTATGCGGGCAGAAGGTCATTGAGCCACATCACACCAGGAGCGAAATCGGTATTGTCGTTCGGGACATTTGGTGTCCCTCGAGTATTTGAAACCCACGTCTCTCGAGGATTGGCACCTAACCCGTGAACCGCAATCACGCTTTTTGCAAATTCGAGTCAGTGTTCTCGTTCAAAAATGCTAAATAAATCCTTTGACCATGGCGGAATATCAGTGCTCGAAATTTATAACGTATTTGACGTACTCTGCGATTGGGCTCTCAGGGCCCTCGATCAGAACCTGCAAACCGTTGTCAGACGCTGCCTACCCGATTTCAACACTGTGGTTAGCAGGGCAATGTCTACTAAGGAAGAGATGCTGCTTCAGAGACTCAAACTACCATTTTTTTCAACTAGTTTTCTATAGCCCGCTTATAAATTCCGAGTAAAGTTGCTAATGTAAGTGCTGATATTGGTATATATAGTGTAAGTAACTGAGATAATTGCGGAGTTTAAAAAATCACTGGAAGATGGAGCTATCGAGGGGGAATTGGATGACCAGCACTGGCCTGAAGGAAGCGTATTTATGATTAAAACAACCCCCTTTAGCCATACTGCTTGGGCGTGTGTGGCTGCTCTTGTCATCCGGATGCAACGTAATCATTCTATCCTTCCTCTCATATTGGCCAAAGGGCTGTAAGTCTGTCCCGGCCGAATCCTCCAGAAGAGTTCCTTAGCAATGCCACACGGGTGCAGGGTCCGGAGTTAGAACGGTTCGATATAGAATGATACCCGTTGCCGAATGGTCTGCTGATCTCTGGGTCGGAAGGGAGGGAGAATAGACCCTCACCTTCTTCGTATAACCCCAGCTCCCGTGACTTTCGCGCATCCGTTCGTTCTCGGCCCGTGTTCTCTTACGCGCGCGCCCTTTCCTCCGCATTTGCCACCCCAGGGCATGATGTAAAGCAATTTTTGAGAATTAGTTCACCAAGGGGACGACTCCCCGGGAAAGCAACGGGTAGCCGCATCGAAAAGGTATTCCGAGTGCCGAACGGGCTCCCCTGGTTTTCTTATTCTTGTGTTCGTAATTCACGGGTTGATCATTCCACCGTTTTATCTATTCTTGTTACCAAAACAATTCTTGTGTTGTTCCTAAGTAGGTTGTTGTTGTAAAAAAACAACAAGGTCACGTGAACATGTAAAAATGCAACTCATCCGATGTAAACACGCCCATCCTTAAAAAATTGGAGGGGATAAGGAAAACAAGTGGGGAAAAAAAAAAAAAAAAAAAAAAAAGAAATAAAAAAAAAAAAAAAAAAAAAAAAAAAAAAAAAAAAAAAAAAAAAAAAAAAAAAAAAAAAAAAAAAAAAAAAAAAAAAAAAAAAAAAAAAAAAAAAAAAAAAAAAAAAAAAAAAAAAAAAAAAAAAAAAAAAAAAAAAAAAAAAAAAAAAAAAAAAAAAAAAAAAAAAAAAAAAAAAAAAAAAAAAAAAAAAAAAAAAAAAAAAAAAAAAAAAAAAAAAAAAAAAAAAAAAAAAAAAAAAAAAAAAAAAAAAAAAAAAAAAAAAAAAAAAAAAAAAAAAAAAAAAAAAAAAAAAAAAAAAAAAAAAAAAAAAAAAAAAAAAAAAAAAAAAAAAAAAAAAAAAAAAAAAAAAAAAAAAAAAAAAAAAAAAAAAAAAAAAAAAAAAAAAAAAAAAAAAAAAAAAAAAAAAAAAAAAAAAAAAAAAAAAAAAAAAAAAAAAAAAAAAAAAAAAAAAAAAAAAAAAAAAAAAAAAAAAAAAAAAAAAAAAAAAAAAAAAAAAAAAAAAAAAAAAAAAAAAAAAAAAAAAAAAAAAAAAAAAAAAAAAAAAAAAAAAAAAAAAAAAAAAAAAAAAAAAAAACACCCAGAATTACTCCTATTGAAGAAATAAATTCAAAGATAAAACGGGAAGACTAACTTTACAAATCTATATCACTCTTCTCCCCTTTGACCCACATATCCCACGCTCTCCAATAACCCTCCTCTAAACTTTTCACCCACCCCTGCGTATCAAACAATGGACTTGTCCATCTGCTCATCACCAGCGTCTTTCGCATGTTAACCAACTCTCCTTGTCCGCATCCCTCTGAATCATAGGTAGTGCTGCTGGCTAGCTCCACTGCTCTTTCTTCGTACATGTCTTCGCTGTCAACCACTAGTCTATCAGCAATTGCTCTTCCTCCAGGAGTGTTTGGCACAGCAGATCGGACAATGCTCGCAGCGATGCGAGAACACATCTTGTAGTCGTGCCGGGGGAAGGTAAGAAGAGGGCTGCCGCTCCATAAGACATCGGCGGCTGTGGTGTGGGCGTTGCATTCTGGCGTGTCGAGAAAAAGATCACACACTCTGGCGCGTGAAATGTGTTGATCCTTGGCGGCGACGTCGGTAAAAATAATGCGACTGGCAACACCTTCGCCTGCCCATAACTTCGCAAACCGCAATAGGTTGGCCTCGCCGAGGTCCGGGAAACGAAGGAGCCACAGAATAGCGTTAGGAACACGCATCAGGATTCGAAGCCAGGTGCGGAAGGTAGTTGGTTCGATCTATAAGCGTTGCATGTTAGGCCTTACATTCGAAAACAAAATGATGTTAGGGGGCCTTACCTTATAAAGCTGATTAAAGTTCCCTAGAATCACTTTATCATCGCCCAAATCGGGGAACAAGGTCTTCCGCATTTTCCATCTCCTAGACTGCTCTTCTTCCCATACCAGTTGCCCATCCTTAGAATCTGGTGAGCTTTGCTTGTGGTCCGTGCAGAAGAGCGTGTTCTTCGAGTAGATGACATTCTCGGCGTAGATCCATTCGCCGTCCTCGTAGTCTTCGCTCTCCCACAGGCTAATGCCACTATCCTCTTCTTGTTGTTCGAAATTAGTAGAGCGATGCCAAGGTCGCAGCATCCCCCTTGGAACAGCAGTCTCGTCAGCGTAGATGTAATCGCACCACTCAGCACCAAGAGTACCCGCGAACCCCATAAAGCTCATCTGCAAAGGCGCTGGCTTGGCCGCAAAGACCTCGTTTCTTGCACCTCTCGTGAAACCGTTTAGGTTGACGAGAATATGAATTCCATCTTCCTGAATCTGCTTGACGAGCCTCTCGATACCCCAAGCACTAGCATCACGAAATACAGGCGCCTCATGCTCGATCTTCTGACGATGCTGAGAGCCATCGCTGGCAGAGGTAGCATAACAGAACGCCTTAACCCTCTTAAGGTCATGGAAACCAAAGACGGATTGCATCAGATGAGCAAGAGGGTGGTTATTGAAGTCCGAGGAGACGTAGCCAACGTTCAGATGGGGGGCGGGTGGTCTTGGCGGCGGTGCGACTAATTGTGACAGCCATGGCGACTTCAGAGTCGAGCAGGATATTCTCAAACCATTTCTCTGAGATATCATACGAACTTGGGCAGCGGAAAGCGGACATGTGAACGTATGAAACGGCAGAACGGTCGGCGCATTCGGAACAGATAAACCTGGGGGTAGGATTGGCCGTCTATAATCCTCTGGTCGCCTAGTCACTTTATCAATGTAAAGATCCTGGTACCACCTCCACACCAATTTTTTTGCAATCCTCTCAACCAATTGAACCAGTTTCGCGCCCTGCCAACTCTTGCCTTTCCAACTCTCAAGCATTGCCCGAAACTTGCTCCTCCGGTTTTCGCTCCATGACCGGCCGTCTGCTCTCTGCACATCTCCCAACAGGGATTCGACTAGCCCCGGACTAAGAATACCTTTGCCCCATTCCCTCCCTTCACCTAGCTGCCTCTCAACAATCTCCACAACTTTTTTCATCCAGCCACCAGGTTCCTTTCCCCTTGAATCCACGAGCATCCCGTCAACGCCAACATGCCACCGATCAATATTCTCACCTACTACACCACCTCTTCCGAACCAATCGCATACGCTGTTCAAGGCATTAGCAAGTCCGCAGACCGCCTCCGCGAAGTCA
Organism: Dactylella cylindrospora; assembly: GCA_012184295.1. Classification (NCBI taxonomy): domain Eukaryota; kingdom Fungi; phylum Ascomycota; class Orbiliomycetes; order Orbiliales; family Orbiliaceae; genus Dactylella; species Dactylella cylindrospora. The sequence continues at coordinate 295,197 of LDUD01000047.1, forward strand.
GGATTAACATTGACAGCTCGCTTGTAGTATCGGATTGCATCAGCGACATGTCCTTGGTCCTTCACCGCGTTCGCCAAATTGGCAAGGGCGATATCAAACCGGCCATCGCACTCGACCGCTTGCTCGTACATCTTGATTGCTGCGGGTAGTTGTCCCATATCCTTAAGTAAACTGCCCAAGTTGGTGTACAAATGGGCATGTCTCGAATCCAGCTGCAGTCCATAGTAGTAATAGCCTAAGGCTAAAGCAACCCCGGAACCTGGAGCGAGCCCTGGGATTGGCGGAACAGGATTGTTGAGCGGATAAATCACTGATAGTGGCGACGACTGCTGAACACTAGCTAGCAGAATCCCAACATTGTTGGCAGTTGAAGGCGATGGATGCAAGGCCAATGATAGATAGTAGAGGGCGAGTATGTCCCTAACACTGCTAGCGGTCTTGCCAACATCCTTCCCTGCAGAGATGGCATCTTGATAAATCTTTGCCAAGGACAACAGCGAATTGCTCGTGGTGTTGATCGCAGCTTTGCGAGCCGGCCCGACGGAAACGTGTTTTAACCCAGGAAGATCACCATATGGCGGAAACAACAGCTTCGACGTCCGCAACGCACGATCAGGGCTTAGCAACAACGGATCTCTCGAATTTCTGATGACACCGCTCCCGCCCATACCAATAGCCTCTTCTACGGCTGAGGAAAGAACTTGGAGGATACCCTTAATCAGCCCTTCGATCCCTTCCTCGGGACTCATTTGTGTGCCTAACAGAACTGCATCTTCAAAGGCCTTAGCAGCCTGTAGGTTCTGGCCCATCGAGTAGAGCATGTTGCCCTTCGCGTGAATTAATTGTAGCAGCCTTCCATTCTCCGCTGGGGGTATCATGTAAATAGGCCCCGATGTCGCAGGCACGGCAGTATTGCTAGCTGTACTGGATGTCGATCCTCTACCATGCGGATTCTGTGAGAAGTAATCATTGTCCTTCATGTTGGCGTCTGGACTCGCGGGGTCGGGAGAACTCATGGATATGGCCGCATTAGAGTCATCCGTCGACATAGAATCCACCGAGCAGTCCTTAGCCCACAGAGGATCTTTTGGTATATGACGGCGTATTGAGTTCTCTACAAAGTCGATCCATGTTACCGCCTCCGTTGCTCTCTTATCTGCGCACATAAGGGATACAAGATGCTCCACGGCTTCGAAATACGACGGCCGGATCTTGACAGCACGAACCCAGAATGTTTCTGCTTCAGCTTTGTTACCCATGGATAGTGCTGTAGATCCGAGATTTGTTAACGCCTCCACGAAAGTAGGGTCGAGTTCTATAATCTGCTCGTAACGCAACCTTGCTTTCTTGATATCGCCCAAAGCGTAGGACAAACATCCCGCCAACAGCATTCCTTCCAGCCAAGTCCAATTATCCTCCGCACAATCCTTTTCGAGCATTGCCAAGGCGGTATTAGCAACTTGAATAGGTGCAGGAATTATGTTTGAATGCATCGCATTTGGCGACCCGCTTGAGCTCTGCGTATGAAAAGAGGATTGTTGATCAAAGCTAGGTTGATATGGTGGAGGATCTGTCGCTCTAACGACTCTAACATCAGGGTGCTGCCTTTTTCTCATATCAACGAGGCTAGTCCAACTGGCTGCTCTATTCTGTGCACCAAACCGCCTACTAGGACTGTCAACACCAGTTTGCTGGCCCGGCGCCCCAGCTCTGGGGATCATAGTCGCTAAATTAGTCGCCGAGGCAGACCTGATCTGCGCGCCAGAACTCGCGAAATGTTGTGCAATTCGCCCGTCATCTTGCAAGCTGTTTAGCCTCCTCCGTTTCGATGCCGACGATACGCTCCCCGGCTCCCCATGCATCCCAGATTCGAAGAGCCTAATACCATTGTTCATAGTTCCCGTTGTGCTTCCGCTAGGCATAGCATAAGCTTCTCTGGGCCGAGCTCCTAATACCGCTGGATCGGAAAAGTGCCGCTGCAGCTCCGGTCTAAGCCTTGCCGTATTCCTTAAAACACCGCTCATCACAGTCTTTGCTGTTAACCCAATATGTCTAGGTAACGAATGAAACCGTCCCTTGCCATACATATTTCCATGTTGCTGCTGCTTCATCGCTAACAGATCTACGTATGCGTCATTGCAATACATCAACAAGACATCCCGAGAAATGTCGCGCTGTCGTTCCATGCTCTTCGGAGTCAAGGGACGTTGGAACGGATTTCCAATCGATATCCCCGTGCTATTGTTCAATACAGCTGTTTGTTGGGGAAGATGCTGGGATATCTGTGCCACCGGCTGTTGGGGCAAAAACCCGGGTATTTGGGTCGGGTATGGGGTATACTGAGGAAAGGCTACGCTCGGGCCTTCGAATCCACCTAGTCCTTGGTTGACAGCTGGCGACCAGGCATGGGCCGGAGAGTTGAAACCAAGGACTGCGGGCATGGGGCCTCCATCCTGGACCAGTGCACCCAATTGTGGATACGATAATGTTAGAGGATTTTGTAGCTGGCCGTGGGGAAACTGCTGAAGATTGTGAGGTAACGGAATCCCATTGTGAGGGAAACCCGCAAAAGTCGGGGTCATTGTTTGTCTCCTCTGAAAATCCAAGGGGACAGGCGTGGCATTGTTACTTCGACTTGGGAACGCAGAATCATCAAGAGGCTCATGTTGGAATGCCCCATTACTAATGTTGTTTTGCAGCTGAGCGTTACCGGCTGCGGCGGGTATTCGACTCAAATCCGTAATCTGTGGTGCTGGTCCCGTAGGCGGAAACATTTGCTGCTGTTGTATCTGCCCAGCATTTCCGTACGCCTTCCCATGCATTACTAGTTGGCTCCCCGGCATTAGTGGATTCGTCGGTGTCAACGGCTCGCCCGTATCCCCAGCCATCCCACCATTAAAGACTTGCTGATACTGAAACGGATTTGAAGCATTGTTTGCATTTCCTACAAGCCCGGAATTCGCCAGTAAGATGTGTTTTCTCGGTCTTCCGACCCTTGAATCCTCATCTCCAACCATTTGGACAACACCGCTACTGCCAGCAAATTGCATTGGTGGGGCAGCGTCGAATCCACCAATTACCATCCCACCACCTGGTGTTTTTCTCCTCAGTAGCGTTTCTGCCGGTGTCGGTCTCGACGGTAATGGTGATGCATATATTCCAGACTGCGCGGTCGGCTCCATAGCAATGCTACCGCCACCAGCATTCCCCCACACACCTCCAGCAGCACCTATCGAAAACGGTCTGGTCGGATCTGAAAAGGCTCGTTGGACTGGCGTTCTGGGAGAGTCGGCTTGCTGGAAGGCATTAGTGTTGATATTCTGGCTTCCATTTGTCGATAGAGGGGCAGGCCGGTTAACATTGATAGAAGGCTGCGAGTCATAGATGGGCTGGAAGGCCGGTAGCAACCGCGCAGGATGATGGAGTGACGCTGGTTTCTGAAGCAATGAGCCGAAGGACATGCTTCAGAGAAAAATGTATAAAAAGGAAACAAAAGAATGCTTGGTGGGTTGTTTCGATAGCGGATCAGTAATCTAACAAGTATTTATGCTCGATAAAACAGTATATGGCACGAGGGGAGTTGTATGCTTCAATCAAATGAGGACGAAGTAAATCCGTGATATATGTGGGCGCGACAGTATAGCCGTAGCGTTGTAAGGAAAAAGAAAAAAAATTTCGTAGATACTAAATTTCCTTCGGGAAGTCAGAGGGGCGGTGTATGGGCTGTCGCCTGTAGAGCGTGTATGCGGTATCGTAGACGTGATAGCAAGATGTGTGTCTATGTATGCGAGACCATAGTAGTGGGCCCACCGCAACAGAGGCATGTCAGCATCAATCCAAATCCGAGCAGATGCACCTATAGCCCAACCATAGTCGTAAAACAGCCTGAGCTATCAACAAAGTACGGCACAATGGCGAGCGGAACACCCTAGCGAGCTGAATGAATACTCTGCCTGGCATTCCCTGGCCAGCCGCATGGAAATTTTTATGCAATGGGAAACGGGAGCAACATTTTGAAGGAAATATTGGAGCCGAAACTAGCTCTGGTGCAACCTTACCTTTAGAATGAAGCGCCTCCCAACCACAAAACTTGCTAAAAACAGTGTTTCCAAAGAGATGACGACGATGGGGTGAAGACGGTAATAATTTATAAATAGGACGATATAAGATATCCCGATAAGCCTGCCGGAAAGGAAATGTCCATTTAAAAAGAAAAAAAGAAAAAAAAAAAAAGGTACTTTAAAGCAAAAATGAAGGTCGCACAGGCCGAAGGAAAGAAAAGGACCGGCAAGATTTAGAGAATTTGCATGGCCACAAAAAAATTCGTTATAAAAAATGGTGTCTGTATATTCGTTTCCTCCGTTTGCCTCTCCGCGAACGCGACCGTAGTGTCGATATCGGGTCCAGCTTTGCGAGCTAATGCCGAAATAATTCGTCCAGATTCTTCTCAGGTGAACGATTTGGTATTTCCTATGGAGTAGCCTCTAGGTAGAGAGAGTGATGACCCGCCGCAACAAATCGTGCAGAGCGAACAAACCAGAAAATAAAGAAATCCCAGGCTAAACTATGGACAAAGGAGAAGGTCTGTCAGATTGTATCCTCGAAAAAACCAGCTAGAGCGAGGTGAATAGCAGGATTCGATTCTGTCGAGCTCACTACGTAATCGGTTGTTATGCAACAGAAGAAGACAAAACGGTAAAACTGATGATGGTGAAACTATGGTGAGGGTCATAGGTGAAGCGAAGCGAAAAAAAAAAAAAAAAAAAAACACGAAGAGAACTAGGGACACCCAAGCAGAGCCCCAAGCATGCACTAGCGCAAGTACACCGCAAAAAGCAGGACAGCGGGGGAGAAGATGACAGCCCCGTAAGCCTAACCAGAGATGAAGGAAAACTGCCGACCATGAAATGCGACGGGAGGGAGGGAAGGTGTTGGGTAGGATGGCACAGAAAGAAGAAAAGTATAGTCGCCAGTTGCAAGGCTGATCGGCCGGGACAGCTGTGTCTTCTAGCAATGATGACTGTATCGTAGTTCTAGTCGCCTGTTGATGCTTACTGGTAGAGGTGAGTGCAAGCCCTAGGCGTAGATGTGATGGAAGGGCGAGATAAAAACGGTAAAGAGGAAAAACGTGGGCGAACCAGGCTAAGGCGGGAGGGACGGAGGGAAGGGAAAAAAAAAAAAAAAAAAAAAAAGGGAACGGGGTTGCAATCTGTGGATCTCAAAAATATGATCTGATGCTGTGAGCTGTGGAGAGAACGAGTACTTAGGTACATGTACCTTAACATGCACCTTGCACCTCCCTTCTACACGTCCTCAATCCACCCATACCCACCTTTATTTAGACGAAAAAGTGTGTCGAGTGGATGTTACCCTTCTGGCCGAGTCAACCAGCAAACCGCAACCCTTGGTTCCGAACTACCTGCTACTAGCCCGACCACCATAAACGAATTTAAAACCGCAAGATCGCCACCTCTCGGTATCGTCAGAGAGATGGGTAGCGACGTCGATAGGCCCCGGATAGCATCTGCAATGGATAGTCGAAAATGGGAGGGGCGTGCATATGATGAAAAAGGCCCAGCCGATTGCCAAAGAAACAAGAACATATATTAAAAAATGCAAAGTGAATGGTTCTCGGAAGACAACACCCGTTAAATTAACAATCAGCATGGGCAGAGAAGGGAAAATTGAGTATCCAACGGCTATTGGCTCGTCTGGCGGGCAGTGCAACCCCAAGAGTCCCTTGGTAGATGTAATGCTGCCCTGCCTTTGACCAAGACCTCTTTTATTCCTGGTGCTCGTTCCACAAGATGACCTACATGCGCAAAAATTGTACATGGGGATCTGTCGACGGTGCAGCACGGATGCAATCATTTTATCCATTCAACTGGGAGATTTTTCTATTGCAGGCTCATGCCTTTTGTATCGCAGGTACGGAGCAAAAGCGGCCGACTTGCACTTTGCATTTGCGACCATTGCAGAAGGGAAGATTGCCCGCGGCATGTGGGAAAGATGGAAATCAGAACATTGAAAAGGGAAGAAAGGAGGGAGAGAGAAAGAGAGAATCATCATAAGAGGCAACTGTGGGTATCCGTATTACTGACGATCGGGATGCACTTACCCGGTATAGAACTGCAGATATAAGGAAAGCTGCAAAGTATACTTGCCACGTCTGTCCAGATATGTAAGGAGAATGATGATAATAAGCAAGAGAAGATATCAATACAAGTGTAGGGGTAAATGGCAATGTTATGACGCTCCGCCGTAATAGCGGGGGGTAAGCACCAGGTGTATCGAGAGATGTCGAAATAATTTTATCGAAAACCGCATGCAGCAACACGCCACCTTGACAGAGGACGAGGGTCCCCTTTTAACCAAATAATTTCAGTATCTGTCGGAACAGTCGATAAACACGGAATCAATCGAGATCAAATTCTCCACCAGAGAAGAAATCCAAACGCGACCAAGAAGTTAATAAGAAGGAAAAAGGAAGCAAAAAGAAAAAAAATAGATCGATCAAGTCTCCTTCGCTCGTCCCCACGTGTCCGAAACCTCGGGTTTAACAAGCGCAAAGAAAGAAAGAACCAAATATGAAAAGTAACAAGACGATGGGCTAGCTTTCAATCAGACTAAAGATTAGAGGTAAGAACTCGGTGGATCCCTTTACCCTTTTCAATGTACCCCCCAAAGCCAGAACTCTGTTCAAATATATCACACCGCACCCACGCAGATACAGGCCCCAGGCACAGATTAAACGAGAAAATCCGCCAAAGCCCAGAAAGTGGTCAAAATGTGGAGCCCTTTGGGCATTTTTGGTTCGGAGAGTAAAACCCGAAGAAGAAAATATAGCGAGAATTCCTTTTTTTATTCTTTTTTGATGTGCCAGAAAAGCCGAAAAGTGCCGTTTCAAAGTGACGCTTTAACTTACAGATGTGGGTGCGTGCTCTTCACCCTTCTTTCTTGGTGGGCCGGCAGCGTCTAAGAGTAGGGTATAGTAGAGGTCTCGATATATCCTCGATTTGAATACTCGAACGAAAAGACTTTTGGGTTCCAAGTTGCGAACTGCGAAAGAAGGAAGGTAAAATCATCCGGGTTAGCAAGATATTACAGTCCTAGACATGACCTAATTCAAGCATTTCCTTTGAAAAGAACAAGAAGTGAAAGAAAGGGCGACTGTCAAATTATTCTATGGTCTCCTAAACTCACAAAAATTCTCGATCCTCAACCATTTCGATGCCAAGAATGAAGGGGTGGTGAGCATATGCAGTATCGACAAGGGTATCATTGCTGCACGAACGGGATCCCACAATTTCTGTTGGTGTTTATGGTGCACAACCGCTCAAGCCTCAAAAAAAAAAAAAAAAAAAAAAAAAAAGACCAGCTCGCAGCCTTGGAGAAAACCGACCAACGAAGACGATACTATTGAAACGAAACAAACAGCAAACATAAAGAAGTCAGAACGGCCGTGATAGTCAGAGTAGAGCCTTTGTAACGCCTAGGCGTGGTTAAAGAGGATAGCTAATAACCGCAAAGTGTTACAAAAACAAAAGGCCGGTTGGACTGGGCCCACGGAGTTCCAAGAAACTGGCTATGGCTTGACTAGCAGATGAATCTTGCAAAACTGCAGTAGACTCCTTTCTTCTGCAGCTCAAGCGACAGCCATCAAAAGCAAAATGAGAGAGGTACACCATTACCTTTTTTTCCTTCTTCTTCTTCTTGCTTGTTTAAAAAAAGATTGGTCCCCCACCGTGAGAACCGGGAGTAGGAGAGAAATCTGGCTATATATCTCACGTTATGCAACCAGCAGTGCAACCTCTGCTTATTTCCTTTGAAATGATCTTCTGAGCCTTCCCTGCCCTTATAACAGATGATCGGCTGGGCTATTCAATAGCCTCGACCAGGGTGGGTTAAGACAGCCGTTGGTGCAAGCACCTTACTATCCAGAGGAATATACTAGGTCAATCGGGAACTGATAGCTGCGTGGAAATCTGTGGCGTTGATTGTAAATGAGCTGAGGTAGAGAGAGATTCCTGTAAGTTAAAGGAAGGCTTTGAACAGGATAACGTTAACATATTATGGAAGAAAAACAAAAAAGTAAAGGAAAAAAACAATCTATAGCTACTTGCGTACCAAAGTACTTAGCATGGGAAGTTTCGTGGAATATTACGGGAATGATGTATGTCGTACGGAATTGTAAGATGCAGCAATCTAGAGAGATCGGCAATCAGTGGAATATAAAATTTCGATGCATCCACAATCCTGAAATGGGTGCTCACGCTTAGAATAGTTAGTAGAACCGGAGTGACAACTAAAATAACAAGCTTTTTTCTACAGGTTATCTCTAGAATACCTGGCGCACGATTGCAACTGGAAATTTGGCTGGCTGCGGTCAAACATTATTGTGTCCAACCAAGAACAATCTGGAATCCCTTGAAAGAAAATTCTCTTCATGAATAAAACTACGATGCAAATAACTTGTTAGCAGGAACACTAGATTGGTGCCATGCTGGCCGGATTAGAGGCGTTTCCCCTTTTTCCTTTTCCTAACTGACTGTATGCATCTAGCATCGACCCATGCATATGTAAGTAAGTATACAACGCGAATGTCGAATATTATATATACGAGACACAGCATGACCTCAACACGTTTTCTTCAGCTGCCTCGTACAGACTTAAAGTTCAAGGCAGATCTGCCCGAACAGCCCAATGCGCGTATAAACTTCCAGGCACACACACACTTTCCTCAATAGCCATTGCTATTGCCATTTCTATTGCATCCTGTGAAACTCTAAACCCACTCGATCCCCCTCCACTTGTCTCGTAGCATAACCGCACAGCCTTCTAAAGAATGAATAACAGTTTCATAAGTAATACATCCCGCTGTAGCCCATCATGATTGAGAACTTTGCTCTTCGCCAAAGATGGGCACCAGTCCCTCTAGTTCCCAAACAGAGAGAAAGAAAGGAATCATCAATTGAAGAGCACAGCAAGCTACTATCAAGGCAACCAAGAGCAAGCTCATTCGATTCGATATTGCCCACCCCACCCACCCTCAAAAAAAAAAAAACCACCGCCAAGCCAACCAAGCGCCGGGGAGAGCCGTCCCCTCAAACTCACCCTCGTTCTACAGTGCCGCAGGAAAAAGGAACGAAAAAGTATATGCACCCAAGCTTCTGCAAAGACTCGGATGTTGCATGTTGGCGTCAAGCCCTCTGGTTTTTTTTTTCCCCCCATTTACTTTCCAACGAATCACGAAACCATTACTTGTCAGATCATCCGAGTTGGAATAAAGAGGACGAGAATCGAATCGATCGAAAAAAAAAAAAAAAAAA
>LDUD01000047.1:304567-332607 GCA_012184295.1 Dactylella cylindrospora
TTTTTCAATTTATCCTGTAACCTCGGCTATGCTATGATGAAATACGAAAATGTTTGAGAATATACATGGGATCGAGCGAAAGGGACAAGAAAGCTCCTTTAAAAAAGTATTCTAGAATATCATACTCTTCCCTCCTTTCGCGTGTACTGTACATACTGTGGAGCAAGCTATGTGCTAGTAAAAGTGTGGGGTGGTGCGGAGCAAAGTGGGTTGTTCACGATTTGTGCTGCGCTGCGTCTCGCTGACCTGAGCTCGAAACGCCACAGCGGCGGTTCTATACATTCCTGACTAACAAGCACCTGCCAGCCCCCTCAAGCAGGCCGACAGAATCCTGCTGCAGTAAGAGGGAATAAAATAATGCCTTGCCAGGCTAGACTGCCAACTTTGTTGTCCGCATTGAATAAAACACCACTCTCGCATTTCAACCAATGGAAGCAACGATAAAATAATTCATGGGTAACTTTTTGTCTATTCTCTCCCCGCAGAGAGTCCTGTATATTCTACTCTATTCCTATTTTTCGCCTTCCCACTCTATATGCCTTCATGCATAGACAAAAGGAAAGAGTGAAATGAGGTTCCGCGTATCTTCTATGCCCACCGCGCACCGTACACCGCACACACATGATGTCGTGAGAAAACGAAACGCAACAATCATTACAAGATAAAGTAAGATGCAAACGAGAAGAAAGAAAAGCAAAAGAAAAGAAGCGACACCAAATATGGACAATGTAGAAGAGATCAAAAATGATATGGATAAAAAAGGAACAAAAGGAAAATATGGTATACTGTACAAGAATGGATAATATCATCTACCCGACCGGATCGGATGGCCGGCCAATACCCTGGCTCCCCGAATTCCCTTTCTCCGGAAACATCATGCCACGACAAACACTCTTCTCGATATATCACCTCCTCTATGCACCCTCTCACGCACTCAACCCCATCCCCCTAATTCTCTTCCACTCATCTTCCGTAGGATTAATTTTACTCCTTCCGAAATTCTGGTCCAAGTCTAAAATAATCTTTAAAGCGTTCTTACTTCTCACCCACGGCAGGATATCCTCCCTCTTCACGCCTGGAAGGACACTGGTCGCTGTTCCGATTGCCCCGGTTCCTTCTTCCTTCTTCTTCACCGATCCCGGGAATGGGAACACGCTCTGTAAAACCTCATATGCGGCGAGGGTGAAACCGAATTGTGGGGAACTTCGAAGGATACGAGCCGGACCGCCCTTGAAGAAGGCCTTGAATCCTTCCTCTTTGTAGACCGTCTTGGCGCAATGGACGAGGCCACGGTAGTGCGTTTCGCCTTTACGGGCTTCAACTTGTAAACGGGTCTTGATGACGTCGCAAGGGGTTGTTAAATAGCTAGATGGGTCCGTCGCGTGTTAGCTATCGACTTCGTAGACCCATCAAATTTATTGCTTGGGAAGCTTGGAACTTACGCAGCTGGCATACCCGCGATAGCACCACTGATCAATAGCTGCAGGATGCCCAACTTCTTTCCTTCTCTCTCCCCAAAGTAATCCTTCTTGACGTGGGCATACGTCGGGAAATAAATCGCACTGAATGGGATATCGCGGAGCAAACACGCCGAAGCACCTTTGTACAAGCCCAGCAAACCCAGGTTCTTAACAATCCAAAGTGCAGAGCGACGAGGCATGCCTGGTGTGTTTTTTGCGATTTCTCCCTGAACTTGCAGACGGATCTTGACAATTTCAAGCGGGCTATTACGTAATTCGTGTGAGTATGTCTATATACTGATAGCGAAACAGGTACGGGGTAATACTCACTTGGTAAATATTACTTGGCAACCGCCTGCTGTTCCACCAGCAACAATCTCCCATGGCAATGAAACACCCTTGCCTCCTTCACCCGTACCCTCTGCGTACCCTCTAATCAAGTCATTAACCGTCAACTTGATGGCCTTTTCCGGTGCCACACCAACCAATTGAGGACCTAGCCCTCTATACAGGCCGAGGAAACCCTCATTCTTCACGACCTTTTTTGCACAATCTATCGAGTTGAGGTATAATCTCTCGCCCACGACTGTTACTCTCTGATTCTGCATGCGAGTCTTGACGAGGTCGATAGGATAGACCATAGTCGCACCAAAAGCACCTGCTATGGCGCCGAGACCAAAGTTGTAGGCACCTCCTAATATGGCATTGAAGGCCGAGCTGGTAGCAACATCCTCTTTGCTTGTATAGCGTTGGCTGGGTTGCCAGCTAGGATCGATAACCTTTCCGAAATCCTGAAGCGATAATCTGCCGGTGTGATTGTCCAGGCTAGCGAAATGGAATAGAACATCCGCTTCCATGGGTGTGAAAGTTCCCCATCTCGATGTCTGAGCAGCTTCGTTCAAAAAGTCGGCTCGGGTTATTCTTCCATCAGCAGACTTCTCCACGGCCTTTCGAACAATAATCTCCACAAGGTCAATATCTTTCATCAGGTTCTGGAACGCTCTGACGTGTGGGTAAGCGATCTTTGACGAAACGCCAATGTTGCATAGGGTGTGAAGGTTTTCGAGGAGATGGTCTGAGAGCTTGTGTTTCGAGGTCTTGACAATTATCTCTTCGAACTCTGCAGGTTCAATGTATCCGCTTGCCCTCTTGTCGAAATGCACAAAGGCTTGTCTAACTCTCTCGCCCTGTACACCCCTCAGCATTTGCGAAAATTGGGTATAATCGAGCTCGCGTCTAGTCTTCTGGCCTCCTAGGTATAGAGACGCCCATTGGGAATTCCAATCGAAAGGCAAAGCGTCAGGTGACTTGTTGTCCTTGTAAACTTGTAAAAAATCCGCGTACTTGACAAGTCCGGTCCCTTCCAGGTCAAATAGTCGGAATGCGATTTCATATTCGGCGTCGGGTTTCGATAGCAAATTCTCGAAAAATGCATAGTCGTGGAGATCTATTTGACCCCTTCGACCCCTGTCAGCAACAAGAAAGAGGATGCCGTACTGTTCCCTTGGAATCTTATGGTAGGAAGCATAAGGAGATGTTGGCGGCGGAGTGATAGCCTCAATGAAATCGGTCTGCGACATGAATCTTTCGCCTGTGGGTGACGTTATAGTAGCAAAGTGTTCGAAATGGAGGCGGGTTTGGGCGGAAAGAGTAGAATCCGGCGAAGGAGGGGCATCGTGGCCGACAAAGGCATCCTTGACTATAGCAGCTGTCTGCTGCGATTTACTAGCAACCTCTTCAACAAGAGTCGCCATTTTGGTAGGAGGTGAGAGTGTGTATATACCGCTTACGCCAATTGTCCTGAGTATGGGAGGGAAGGTTAGAAAAAGTTTCGGCTTTGAGGGTTTTACGGTCTGGGCAATTGACGGGTGGATATCAGTGGAGATATTTTGATCTGGGTGCGGTATATTCGCACAGGCCATACAAAAAATTTTATATGACGTTGTTGATCAAGGGGTCTTCTTATGAGGCAACAACACCAAAGCTTACCAGTTGCGTGCGTATATACAAAGTAGTAAGACTGCTCAAGCGGCAAAAGTTGAGACGACAGTCAAAGTGGAACGACAGGAGATGAAGTGAAGAAAATGCGGAGAAGGGAATGCGATATGAGGAATAGTTTGGAGAAAGGGATGGAGAAGAGAGAAATGAGAAGAAAGAAGAAAAAAATGAATAAGGCAATAATGTGAAGGAAGAAAAAAAAAAAAAAAAAAGGGCTTCCAGACTTTTGTTGCCGAGTGTGTTTAATTTTGCGGGTGGGTGTTTAAAATTTGCGGAGGGGAACTCTCTCGACAAACGACGCCGCCGCCGCTGCTGCTACAAGGCTAAGCTTAGCTGAGAAGGGACAAGCAGGCGAGCTGTCCCACACTACTTCTTCTTCTTCTTCTTCTTTCTTCCTTTCTTCTCCTTTTTCGTTATGCAGCTATGCAAGTAGCTTGGGGTGGAGTTTCTGGAACTATCGGTTGGCAAATTTTGAAAGGGGACACGAGACGAATACCTTTTTTTTTTTTCCTTCTTGTTTAGTCAGGGACAATAAGCAGCTACATCCATACAGATATCTTGGGCAGGCAAACGAATACCTCGAGGCGAAGAAGACTAATATTTATTAATAGTATTAATATTGAAGGTAGCGGCAAACGAATGCTAATTAAAGTGTGGCCACAGCAGACAGAAATCCTCGAAAAAGGACCCTTTCGACATTCAGATCAGGGCGAGCAGACCAAAAAAATTTAGCATCAGGACGGAAGGGAGCCATCGATCATCCCCTGCAAATCCCACTTTGAGTTCTTTAATCCCACTCTCTCTTAGCTCTTCGATCGGAGACTGGATTGGGAGAAACCGGCGATTCCAAGCATGCAAAGCGTAATGCAGTCATGTAAAATATCGGAGCCAGGAACATACGGCAGGAAAGTAGCCGAGGGCTCTGGAGGAAATCGCCGAAATCGCCAGAGCTCTCTTTCTCTTTCCCTTTATAAAACACTCTCCCTCCTCCATATGGGCTGAGTAAATTATGTAAAAGTCTTTTAAGTAAAGAAAAATTGCATCACGGATGTCGGGTAATATCGAGAAAAAAAAAAAAAAAAAAAAGGGTCATCCCATGTTCGGTGCATGTGCATGTGGGTAGCTGCTGCTGCTGCCAGGTTGAGAGGGTATGTAGCTCATGGTTGGTTCCAGGCACGAGATCCATACATAAGGACACCCACCACACCAACAGACACAGCTGCTGCACAGCAGGGTATGGGGGAGTACAAACTGATTTATTCTTTCCGGACACCGAGAATCACATTGTAAGCTATATAAATTAAGGTACGGTAATGTCGGATCAACTGTTATCTTATCAGCTATTCTGCCTAAATTGAAACCCGATCAGTTGAGAAAATTCAAATAGAGGCCGGCCTCTATTTGTTCCACACCACAAATTTTTGGCAGTGTTCGAGCAACAACGAGTCTGGTTACGAGACTGAGGCCGGCCGTACCTCTGAACGATGATAAAACTTAATTCTCGCATTTCCACCTCGCCTCTGAGAAAATTCCGATGTCGACCTTGGGTCCTTCCAAGTCGAGAGAATCATTAGACTATTCGCTAGATCCGAGTCCATTGTTAGCTCGTATTTTGATAAGGAGTAGGACTGCCGCGTAACTCAGGCTATCTCCTCAGACGACCATGCCAGGGAAGGATCCATGACACGATAGCCCAGCCCAGGGTGTCCGAACAAGATTGCCTTCCGAATCGCTTCCTATAGGTAAAATCTATGCCTAGGATACTTAAAATATTATAGCCTAGTAACGAAAGCATCCGCCGTGCCACGTTAACTGTAAAATAATTTGTGGAATCTGCTCGCTACAGCACCGCCGCGGGGTGCGGGTGTTGTGGCTTGAATATGAACATCAAGAGCCCCACCACAACACGACTCACCGTGCAAGGAGCAGTGGTAGAGAGCTTCACCAAAAGCGCAGCTCCCCTCCACCAAACCACAAACACCAGCTTGAACATCGAACTTCCACCGACCATCACTCATAGAATCCTCCGCCCTCATAAACAGTACCAACCGATCTCCTAGCGCTCTCCTGAGCTTCATTAGATACACCCGCTAAGTAATACAACATGGCTGAGCAGCTGTCGATGCTAGAGGAGCAAGCCGGAGGCTCCAACGCGCCTTTCTCTGAGGAACTAGATCAGTCTGTCTTAGCCAGTCATCAAGGACCTCTGAGCAGCAACCCGATAGTAGTCTCCGGTACGACACCTAGCCTTTCAAGACCAGGTTGCTTTCGAAGGTTTCCATATCTAATCGGATCACGTTTTTTTAGACCTCCCTCGCTTCGACTTGGAGCAGTATATCGGCAACTATTCTGGTACTGTTATCCCATGTATCTGGTGAAATAACTTCGGACCAAGCTTCTAATAAAGTACTATGTCCAGGCCGCATGAAACTTACCCGTCTTCTATTCATCGGTTCTCACTGCATACCGCTTGCTACTGAAGCTGTCAAAGCTGCCATCCCCCTCATCAAGGAAGCCGGCGACACCAAACTATACAAGCAAGCTGTTGCCATACTACAAGTCTTTTCTCCCACAGATCCGGACGCGAAACCTGACGATGAGTGGATCGAAAAAACAACCCTCGAGAATAAGCGTAAGACGGAACGTCTCGATACGGAGTTGAAAAGCTATAAGAACAATATGATCAAGGAGTCTATTCGGGTACATTATATTTCCTACACTTACTCTCCTAGTAACTGAGTATTGCTAAAAACCTTCTTAATAGATTGGCCACAAGGAGCTAGCAGACCATCACTACATAACCGGTGATCTCCCCTCCGCCTACCGTTCATACAGCCGGATGCGAGACTACTGCACGTCAAACAAACAAATGATCGAAATGACTCTCTCATGTATCCTTATCTGCCTTGACCAAGGCCAGTACACATCGGTACAGACCAACGTTGCCAAGATTCGCAACCATATCCGCACGGATGACGAGATGAAAGTGCACCAACCAAAGATTAATATCGCTTCGGGAATTGCCTTCCTTGCATCTGGATCCTACTTGGACGCTGCGAGGAGCTTTATCGCGACCAATCCAGCTGTAGGAAATGAGTACAACATGGTCGCTACGATGAATGACATTGCAGTCTATGGCGGACTTACAGCGTTAACATCCATGGATAGGAACATGCTCAAGTCGGAGGTTTTAGACTCCCCTACTTTTAGAACCTTCCTCGAATTGGAGCCGCACATCCGCCGTGCAGTCCAGGCTTTCCACTCTGCCAGATACGGCGAATGCTTATCCATCCTCGAGGCTTACAGGAACGACTACCTATTGGATCCATTCCTGCAGAAGCACATTGATAGAATTTACGAAGCGGTGAGGACGAAGAGTATCGTTCAATACTTTATCCCCTTCTCCACTGTTACCCTAGATGCCATGTCGACCGCTTTCGGTGCCGACCCGGCCGCAATGGAGAAGGAGTTGGTGAGGCTCATCGAAGCTGGCAAGCTGAATGCTAGAATCGATACCCAGAACAGACTTGTCACCAGTAAAGAAACGGAGCTGAGGGTTGAGGTCCACAAGAATACTCTAAAGATGGCGGAGGAATATGAGAGATCGGCCAGATTAAGGATGCTGCAGATTAATGTCGTTAGAAGCGGATTAGAAGTCAGGGCACCCAAGCAGAGCGGACCGAGGGATATGGGGCCAATGATGGGGATGGCGGGTGGAAGAGAGCTTCGGGGTATGATGTTTGGGAATGGAGTTTGAGAGGCTTTCAAAGTGGAAAAAACCAGCCCGACCGGATGGAATGCTGCTAGCTGGATTGGGATGCGCGAAGAGGCGTTTCATCTCTGTTACCTTTTTTTTTTTTTTTTTTAATTTTTTTATATTTTTTGTGCATAGCCTTGTAGCTTTGGTAGTTGTTATGATAAGGATCGCGGCGTATTTCTCTCACCCACTGAGAAGGGTTTAATTAGAACATAGTCTTTGATATAGATATTTGCGAACCAAATGGCTCGAGCAGGAACTCGGTTCAGGTGAGTTTTAGTAATAACTCTTTAAGGTATTGTCCTTTCAAGAAGGCCGACTGCTTAGGTACTTATCTAGTACTTTACTTTACCTCTTTAAGTATAGGCTTAGTTGGCATCACGCGACTGGCTATAGGCTGGATCTTGCCGAATCCGACCAGATCGTGAACCAAATCGATGTGATCGTGTGGCCGCCCTTGCATGGTCACCAACACATCCTATTTATTATTGCTGACCTGACAGCATATTATTGATAATGGGAACTGGGTTAACCTTGGCAACATGATGTTCTAGCCAACCAGCCAGCAGACCCTGCCTGCAATCGATCGCGCCATCCACTTGACCTTGCTTTTCCTTCTTTCTTTGCGCCGTTCTATTTTTTCCACTCATTTTATTTTATACATACGGGTTTGTCGGATTTTTCTTGTTTTATAGGTTTTGGATACCCTACATATACTACTAGTAGACTTAGAGGTGGAGACGGAAACCGGGGTCGCACACAGTCCGCTTTACACTGACTGCATACATTTCGTCGCACGGTTCCATGCCCAAAGTCACGTTTAGACTTTGAAAGGGACGTTTCTAGTTTGCTTTCTACAGATTTTGTAGAGGATTTCTTTTATCGGATCTATAGAATCAACGAATGGTATAGACTCAGGAAGTTATTCCAACAATGTCAACCACCGCCATAACCTGGCGCGATGCCGCCGAAGTCGTCTCTTGGTAACCCCTCCTCCTTCCTCGTGGAGAGGAGCATCACCAACTAACATGATCTCGAATAACCAGGACCGTCGGCTGGACCTATTTTCTCCTCTGGACCCTCTCTTTCTACCCTCAACTCCTACAAAACATCTCTCGCCGCTCCACCCTCGGAGTCGCAACCTCCTATTTCCCCCTCAACATCCTCGGCTTCCTCTGCTACCTAATCTACACCATCCTCCTCCTCTACTCTCCCGTCATCCGCTCCGAATACGCCCTCCGCTACCCCAACGCCCCCAACCCAACCGTTCGCTTCAACGACCTCTGCTTCGCCCTGCACGCCTTCATTTTGGCCAGCATCACCTACAGCCAGTTCTTCCCGAGCATCTGGGGCTACGAGAGCGGAAGGAAGAGGGAGACAACCAGACCGGGGGTTTGGGGTGTCATCATTGGCATTCTGGTCACCATCACTTTGGTCACCGCCGTAGCGATCGGGAACGAGCATAATCCTCGCTCCCCGGATGCCGACAAGCATACCGGCTTTTTCGATTTCGGCGCGATAAATTACCTGGACATCACGACGGCGCTTTCCTTGTCGAAGCTACTGATCACACTGATCAAATACCTTCCGCAGATATATATAAACTACATCAACAAGTCCACGGAAGGATTTAGCATTTGGCAGATTTTGCTGGATTTCTTTGGGGGTCTGTTGAGTCTTCTGCAGCTGGGGATCGATGCGACGCTGGAAGGTAGCTGGGAGGGTGTTACGGGAAACCTTGTAAAGACGGGATTGGGATTGTTGAGCATGGGGTTGAATATAGTGTTTATCATACAGCACTATGTGGTTTATAGAGGAAGAGAGCAGGTTAGAGGGGATGAAGGCGATGGGAGCGAGACGGAGGTTGGGGATGCTGAGGGCGATGGAGAGACAAGAGGAATGGAGGCGGACGAGAGGACGCCGTTGGTTGGGTCGCAAGGGAGACGCGGAAGAGGTTATGCGAGGGAGCTGGATGGCGATATCTCGGAATAGAGTTTAGAAGCGTAGAGGAGGTTATAAAGGAGTGGTGTGGCTTATCTGGTTCGATATTTGGAGTGGAGCGTCTGTTTGGTACTACAAAGTCATCATTTTTGGTTACCCTTGCATATGGAGTTCTGATTTGAGTGTTATTTGGTTGGGATCGTTTATTTTTCATGGAGCACGAAAGAAGGGAGGCTGTCTACGGGCATTAGGGACGTCTAGAGTTGCTATGCAGATTTAAGTACTATAACGATTTTCGAGTATTATTATTTCAGAATCTCATAATCGAGCTAAGAATTCAAACTATCTAAACTTGACTCCATTTATTACTCTAAGTGTGTCTGGTTGTCTTCCGTTTCCGAAGTCGCGTATATCTGTTAATGATAGGACAATTCTATCTGGGATACTTATAAGGATGAACCCTATCTCCTTCTACCAGAGGTATTCACGGTCGAGCTACACCATGCCTCTTTTCCACTCCCGCAAAACCACTGCCTCCCCGCCCAGGCCCTATCAACGGTTCCATCACTGTTAATTGGAGTTCCCCTATTCGGATCAAACCAATACATCGAAACCGAAGTATACTTCTTATTCATCTCTTCCAAATCTAATTGTTCCTGCCGTTTGCATCTACCTTCAAGAGTCCGGTCGACCCGAAAATCCATTTGGGCGATCTTTCTCTCAGCGCCGATATATATCTTACCGCCATCGGAGGTTCCACGAAGAGAGTATATCGCCGAAGAACCTATTCCATACCTGCGGCCTTTCTTCCTACCTATCGTGGTTCCTAGAAACAGGAGACACCCGTCGCTTAGCACGTTGCTCATCTGCAATTTCCCATCGCGGTAGCAATATGGGCCGAATTTTTCGAATCCGCCACCGGTAGTGGTTGGATAACGCAAATCGTGGATCTGCAGAATGTGGTGTTGAGAAGAGCCGGCTAGGAGGTTATTGCCAAGAGGGGAGGTGTGGAGCAGGCTATATACGGGGACCGGTTCGGCTGTGATAGTATCCAGGTACGTTGCAACGTATTGGTTACTACGGATGTCGAATAGGCGAGTAACACCATCGGACCAGCCGGATGCAAAGATGGAACGAGAGAATGGCGCAGCTAAGGGGATAATGGAGTGGGCACCAAGCCCGTGCTTATAAGCGGTGACTGGCTGCGGGAGGTGGATTGGCTCGGAAATGTCGGCTGTAGAAAGGTCATAGACAGATACACCGGCTCGATGACCGACGGCGACCCGAGTAGAGCCCAGGAATGCAGTGGTCCAAGGCTTTGAGGGTATGAGTGCATTCAACTTGGTCCGGGGCACGGACATTTTTTCAGTGTGCACGTCGCCAAGTGACAGAATTTGTAGCAAATGAGTATCTGCCACAGAGGTAGTAATTGCGAGAGTTCGCAGACTAGATATGGAAGGATCGAGGCTACTGGAAGAAACGCCTTCCGTGGGGTTTTTAGAGCCTGTAGAGAAAAGAGAAGAGATATGGCATATCTGGAGTTCTTCTTGCTCGTTCTTGATATTGGTAATAACCTCTACTCCGGAACTTCTAGTAGCAATCAAAGTATCCTCGTCATATATATGAACGGCAAGGATATCATCAACTCCAGCAATCATTCGTTCTCTGGTCACCGCCCTCCATGGCTTGGACTCTCCAACCCGGATAGCTATTTTCGGGCCTATTCCAACAGCGAGGATTTCTTTACCATCAGCCGTTTCATACACATCGAGGCATGGTGAGTAGTCTGGCGTTGCAACGCCCTGGAAGGCCTGTTGTCGCCAGTTCCCATTTAGGTCTCGCCGGCGAGCCGCATGTGGGTTTTCGTCACCTCCGTGGATAACGGCGTTCTTGTCAACCACATTGACAAGAGATAAGTAAAACTGGCGATTCGACCAGCGAATGCCGAGATTCTCTGCGGTTGCAACACGTGCGGCCCAGTTTACGCTGTCAATGTTCACTCCAGCCAGGGACTGCCGGATAATCTTAGAATACACGCTAGGGTATTGACACTGGAGATAGGTCTTGTATTGAGCAGAAACAAGGTATCTGAAGTACTTTGAAGTACCAGCGAGGTTGCGGAGGGGTGCCGCAGAAGGTGTTACTTGCGGAGTTGGGTGGGCTTGCTCGAGCAGGACAGCGGGAGTTGCAAATTGTGGGATTAAATCGTGGGTAAAGGTATCGTAGGGCAAGCTCGCAAGGGGGCAAGAAGCAGAACTACCGACGCCTTCGGCAGATTCAGTAAAACCCACTTGGGGTTCTTCAGTAAGACCGGTAGATTGGAGTTTGGATATTAGGTCCGCGACACTTGACATAGTCTATTTGCAGGCGTCTAACGGCGTGGTTGGAGGAGGGAAAAGGTGGATATTTCTATAAATTGTATAATTCTAGTTTGCATAATGAACAAAGCAGATATTAATGCGTAGAGTGGGAAGTCCTGTCTATTATATTATAGGATCTGAACAGAAAGGTAGCGGACTGATAACTAACTGAAAGTTCAAACGTCATGCAATGGGAGAAGGCTGGAGAGGAGGTCACAAGAGCTTCGCATTGGGACGACAGGTTGACGTAGCTGATTCGGGTTAGCGCTGTTTCAGGTGCGTGACTCTTAGCAACACAAATTCCACCACACCCTCTCGCCTATAGCACTATTAGTCATTTCGGCTGGATACTATGTGGGTTATATGGTTGGGCTCGTAGTGCTAATTTCGATTCCACTTCGCTGACGGCAAAGAGGCAAAATACTGTGGCACCCCTTGACAAACTTATAATGGCTTTAGAGTCCATGTCTCAAGTCAAAGCCTCTATTTTACAAGATTGCAGAATATCTGGATCTAATACGTAGCCAGTAGTATCCAGTATATCGCAATCGTGCCATATATTCTCGGCCGGATTCTCTATCACGGCCGTAGGGTTAGAAAAGCTATGAAGGATTCCAGAGAATATGAAGGCTATGTTCAATACATTGCGGTGAGAGACGCCTTCCACGATTTCAGTTGCCCCCGGGTTGATACCTAAGGTGCTTCCGGTGTAAAATATCGCCTTGTATCCTGAATGAACGCTCCCGGTTTGACACTCGGGCTCTAGAGCAACATCTAGATCTGGCCTTCTTGTATTCATATATACTCAGTAATATACTCTCCCTCGAATAGTTCTACAAGTCTATACCTCCCTAGCCTTGCCTCAAATGTCAAATAACCCATCAGGCTTTCCTTAACCATCTTTGCAACTTCCTCATCTCTCACGCTCTTAAAAATTCTTTCCCACGCTTCCACTGCTTTGTCCGCAAAAACTTTCAACGCCTCGCTGGGGCTAACCTCGTGGCTTCTTGCATATGTAGAAATTAGGTTTGTCCGTTCATTTCCGACAATCGACTCCTTGTAAAACGAAGTAACATCGTTCACATAGTCAATGACGTCTACCACGTCGGGGATGATGAATATATACTCCTTCAGATATTTCTTCTCGGGAAGTAAATCCTCGGGAAATATTTGATGGGCGACTTGTTCCGCCCAGCCGGTCTTCATCCTGAAGAATCTGGGGAAAGCTGTAGCGGTGCTTGGAATCTCTAATACCGCGTCGTCTTTCTCGAGTTCGTTCTCTAGATAGCATCCACTCAGGAAGTCGAGACAAGATTTCATAAATATCCCTGTAGCGTATGGTCCGAAATGACCGTTTGTGAACCATTCCTTGAAGAAGATGGCGAAATGGTCGAGGACGATGGAGGATTGGGGTTGGTTCAAGTGGAGCCGCTGTGAGAATAGTAAAATACCTTCACTGCCAATCGAAGTCCCGAGATCATCGATAAGAAATGAATAGGTCAGGTTGATACCAATTCTAACTTGGACTGGAAGAGAGTGGCGCGGATAAACTAATTTGGTAACCTTGGCCATATGCACCGAGTATGCGTTGGCGCGTCTTTGGAATTCTAAAGGTAGAGCAGGGTTGAGAGTGTTGAAATAGGCAAGGGTACCCTCGTTTATAGCCTGAAAGTCCGGCGGTGGGAGGGTAGGGTCAAACCCGAACCGTTCGAGGAGGCCACGGATTGTGGCCTTGATCTTTTCACGGTCCTCCTTAGACATGGTGCTGCAATGGACCAAAGTGACAGAAGATCGAGTGTTTGTTGATCCTTGCTGTGTGTACCCAAGTAATAATGTAGGCGGCGTAATAATTCGTGCAACCTAGGCTGGATGGGACTGGGCATGGGAAAGAAGCTTAAATTGTGGACGCAAGATTAAGATTGAGTCTCCCAGTGCGAGCTGCTCAAGTGGTTTCTGCTCTGCGGTCCGACAATTAGCCGTGGAAGTAATGTTGAATAGGAATTTGGGTCGGCTAAATTGACTGTCAAAGGCGGGACTGAATCTCGATGGTGAACGATTTGGAAAGCTACAGCATGCAGCACAAGGTTGGACTTGCTGACATGGCCAGGGTGCTCGGTCCTTCGTACCCCACAGAGCAACACATTTTGGATGTCCAAAATAACACGTCCATACATGTTTCCTCCTCTCTGCCATACAATCCAGTGGGGCTATTCTCGGTACGAGACCTACTTCTAGATATCAATCCACTCAGCGTGGGGGATTCGCAATCTGATCCATATAACTCCGATATCAATTTGTGGATCTAAGAGCTCTTCTCTAAAGCGATTCTCGAGGCATCCAACAGTTCCACTGCTCTTTGATACTCATAGCTATCCTCCCCTAGACACTTCTTCTCAATCTCGATCAACTTTTCCGCCCAACCCACCGCGTCCTCCTCTTGGCCGCACTTCACGGCGAATTTCGCACCTAAGATATACACAACGCCCAAGGTATCCGTCTCCTCCATTCCTTCTTTCTCCAACAATCTAATCGTCTTGACCACAATTGCCAAAGATCTTTCGTAATCCTTCTCCGTCCATTTACTCTCATTCTTCGCGCGCTTCTTCTCTCTGTTGTTAATCTTCTGAAACAGATCCTCCAGCCTCTTCCTACGATAATCCTCTTCGTCGTCTGGGCTATCACAGGCGGTACACCGACATCTAAATCCCCAATGTTTCAATAGTTGCCGCCTTACGACGGTCGGATGGCATATGTCGATGTACGACGTCAACAGCTCCTCACCTGGTTCAATGTCCCGTAGAGCGTGGACGGTGAGTCGATTAATGAACGGATTGTATCGGTGAAAGACATTCGGGGCACAAGAGTGATTGAGGCGAGCAGACATGGGGAATATGCCCAGCATCTTGATGCCGTTGGCATACCAGCAGGTAAAGCGGTTTGTTTCGTAGATTGACCATGCGAGCTCATATTCCTCAACGATTGTGTTGAATATGTCGGATGCGTCTTCTGTTAACGGGAATCGGTCAGTCAGTAGAAATTACACGGAGAACAGCTATGCTTCTCATTCAATCGGTCGCTTACCTTCAGAGGCTGCCCTTAAAGCATCGATCCATGCCACGTTCTTACTTGGCTTTGACGACGCTGCGAGGTTCCAATACAACGTTTGCTTATCACCTGGCAGTGCTTTCACCGCCCCGTGGAGGTCTAGGTGTCCGGCCTCATCCGGCAAGATAACTAGGGGCTCCTCGCAAAATAGTCGGGTACCAGAGGGTATGCGTGTCGTGGCAAAAGCGCCAATACCGGCCTCGAGCGTCTGTCTTTCTTCGTAAAGATCTCGGCGAGCATAAGATGTCCCCCTTGAGACTTTCAAGCTCAAAGTAGAGATATCGGGTGTCGGGGGTCTCGTTATCGTCATTTTTGGTTTCTCTTCACAGCTCCAATAAGAGACCGATAATAGGAAGGAAAACCTTATCGCGATAAGAGAAGACAAATACACCCCGATTTAGATACTCTCCGAGTCGGAGAAACGTTAAATTCTTATACTACTCATTTTGAACAGCTAGCTTGGGTGAAGGTGCGCCCTTCGGAGGTTTTGAGCTTATAGTATATAGGCACAATTATGGTTGGGAAGAAGATGAAGATCAAAAAAAAAGTTGCATGCTGGCAAGTTTGAGCAGCACGGAGATACGATAATCCGGCTAAAAAGCTTAATTGAAAACTGTTGGAGTGTGGGTCACAAGAAAAGCTAACTAAAGAAGGATGCCCTTGCGTTCAAAATACAACATTCAACGCACGGACTTGGTGTAACCTGAGCTAACATAGATGGCACATCGGATTTTGACTACATGTGAGAAGAAGCTTAGCTCTCTTGCGGGTCTGCGAAGAATAAATAGAGCCGCTAGATTACTCTTAGGTAATGGAGCCGCAGGGTGACGTATCTGAGATGCAACTAGTTCATTCAGATCACAAACTCGACTCTAGCTTCCCGAACAATAAGGATAACTAGACGCTTGAACCAGGGGTTAATCAGGCATTCTCATCATTGTCTTCTCCTTTATTTTTTCCACCGCCCTCGGAACCCCATTCTTTAATCTTCTTCCAAACGTATCCTTGAGTGAGTTTAGTCATCTCTCCTGCTTTATTATACTCATTCAAAACCGCCAACGCTTTATTGGTTTCTATGGTTTCAAGCGCCTTTCTCAAATTTGCTTCCTAAGAGGATTGTTAGAGCCTCGCGAGAACTTAGATTGCAAGTTGAATGTCCCCTAAAATCAACTGACCTCGTTTGGTGACAGTATGATGGCATCACTCTTCATCTTATACCACCTGAACCTTACCGTATTTGAAGATTTACCTGTTTTAAATCTTTCTTCGAATCTTTGGTGAATCTCTTTCAGGCCCAGCTTTTCTGAACTGGTGAATAGTTCGCGAATGTAAGTGTTTTGGTCAGGAGTGAAATTTTCACCAGTTCCCGCGGCTCTGCCTCGCGGCTTTGGAGTCTTTTTGTCGGTCGTATCAGAGTCTTTCTTTTTGGTGGCCGAACCGTCTGTCTTCGTACTAGTCTTTAGTTTCTTAGCCGTGGGTGTGGGCCCTTCGCCTGATAACTTGGGGCGACCGCGTTTCTTAGTGGGTTTTGGTGGTTGAACGTTCGATTCTGATGTAATAGATCCTGCGTTAGTCCCCATGGACTGGACGCCGCTATCGAGCTCCGATTTGATGCTAACTGAGATTTCAGAAGTGGCGTCTAAATCTGTGAGGCCACCTGTAGCCTTCGAGCCCTGACCATCAGGACTCCCGCTTTCAGATTCTGGGGTAAATGGTCTGGTATCACCACTTTCTAACTTAACGGTAGACATCTTGAGGCAGCTGTTTAGGGTAAACCCTTAAGGAAACGGTAATGAGTATCTAAGTCGGCGCGGAAATAGATATTGATAGTGATAAATTAGAATGCAGCGGCTAGACCATGAATACGCAATAGGATATGTCCAAACTTGTCGTAGAACGGTTTACTGCGAGTCTGGTAGGCAGCAGCTCTATGCCAACCCCAACAAGCCACAAGCGTCCTGACGTATCCTTTTCATTCTTGTAAATTCTAAAATTCGGTACTAATATGATAGATTAATGCTCATAAATCCATGGCCTCAGGTTTTACCGCCTGTAGATTCCAATTTTTTAGCCATTCATTAGCTAAATTCAATTAATTAATTCAAGAACTAGTCGCCTTTTCGACCGAACTAGTGAATAACAATGCACACAACTAACAGTATCTTTAAAATTCCCATAGTACTACGAGAACTGCCTCTGTTCATGGAATCTGGAAAGCATTGTCAACAAACATGCAGTGTAGTTCCCTTAAAATGATAGCAATCTATAGATAACCCCAGCAGTCCTGAAACAGTAAAAATCAACGTAAAAATGATATCAGATTGTCTCGTAGAACCTGCCTTCTAACTTTTTGTGAGGCAAGATCGTATATTAGGCCTGTTCCTCATCATCTGCTCCAGCCTCCACCAATTCCTTTCCTTTGCCGACATCTTTAGTCATGGGTCCCCACTCCCTCAATTTCATCTCAAGGAATTTCTGAGTCAATCTTGTGACCTTTTCTCCACCTTCTTTATGGTAGATCTCCAAGATGGCGGCGGTCTTCTTGTTTTCAACGCTATTAACCGCTTTCTTCAAGATCGATTCCTGTACCATTATTGCATGTAATTTAGCGCCTATCCATATTAAGTTGCAAACAAAGACTGCTTTTAGGGCACTGTTACCTCTTCTGGAGAAAGTACAAGCGATTCTCGAGTCATTTTGTACCAACGAGTCTTCAAATGTTGGGGTTTCTTTCCACTATTGAACTTGGCTTCGAATTTCTTATGAATATCAGGGATACTGACTTTATCGCAGTTGGTGAATAACTGCCGAAGATATGCGCTTTCCTCTGGTGACCAGTCAACCCTCCCGAGTTTGGGGACTTTTGATTTAACGTCTTTGGTTTCCTCTGTTTCATTCTTTGCCCCCTCGGTTTTAGTTTTACCAGAGGAAACATTTGAGTTAACTTTGATCCTCTTAGATGATTTTTTGGCCTCCTCTTGCTCCTTTGAGGCCTTGCTGGGGCGGCCACGCTTCCTGCCGGTGGGCTTGACAGCATTAAGCCCGGGCTTTTGTTCGTTGGTTTCAATAGTCTCATTCTCATGCTTAGCCGTGGACTCATCCTCATGCTTAACCATAGCATCTTCCTCACGCTTAACCATAGCGTCTTTCCCAGGTTCAGGTGGCGGGGTAGCCAGAGAAGACTTCATGGCATCTTGAATACTTTTCAGGTCTTTCGAGTCCTCTTGACCATCAGTAAAGCCGCCATCAGAAAGTGGAGGGGTCAGCAAACGAGTCTCGTTATCTTGAACGTCAGCCATTTCGATCTAAATTCTCGCAAGGATCTTTGTGAATATGGAGGTGCAGATAAATTAAAACTGGCTCGAAAGAAAAGATTAGGGCCAGAAGAGTCGTTATAGTATGGAATTAGATTAGGTTGATGGTTTTCGAGTGAGCGTTCATGCTGAGGCCAGAGCAGAGTTCTACTTGTTTAGCCGCATATAATTCTATCTTTCTCGAGTGGATTCAAGAAGATTCAAGAATAATGCGGATAAGGAATAAGAGTCTATAGCGTATCATTGCTCTGGTATCATGATATTTAGTGATACATGTTAACGTTCGATAGAATCTGTCTCTTTTGTAATTTTGCGACTGAGAGTAACCAAACTAATATCATCTGAACGGGTCTAACCGCATTTTATAATCCAAGCCATGTAAAGGCTATTCGTTAGGAAATAAATGTAACGTACAATCTGATAGTGGTTGTCTTAGCTACCAAAGACTTAATAACAGGTTCATTTAAACATGGAATGTAGTACGTTAGCGAAGAGGGCGAGGGTAAGGCAAAGAAAATATGACCCAAATTCGTTCGCGTTATCCATCTAGACAATATCATTCTCTTTTATATTATCACGTTATTTTTATCCGTCTTTCATATCATCCTTTGGTTTCCCTTGCTTAGCCTTCCCGCGACTGGGTCCAATTTGTTTGATCCTCTTTTGCACAAACGCTTTAGTAACCTTTTTCCCTCCCGATTTAGCCGCAAAGCGATCTACGATAGTAGCAGCCAAATCCCCCATTCCTTCCTCAATCGTCTCGTTTAGCAGTGCGTCTTCCTCACCACTCAGTAGAACAGAGTCTTTGATTGAAAACAAGCGATTTTTTATTGCCTTCTCGCTATTCCCAGTGTGGAACTTATCTTCAAATTTTTTCCAGATCTCCTGTGCACTCGAGGTTGACTGGCGTAGATGAATTATATAAGCGTCCTGCTCTGGTGTAAATATGACAGTTGGGCCTCGTTTCCCTTTTGAACCTTTTGTCTCTGCATCTTCTTGCTTCTTGGGAGCATTCTCTTGCTTATCCTTGGACTTGTTGGTGCTGCTGTCTTTGCTTGAGCTTGCCTTGGTTTTTGCTTGAGGTTGAGACGTTTTCCCCGAACGGCGTCGTTTTTTTAACGGCGAGGTATTTTGAAGGTCTTTCGAAGAGTTAGGAACTTCATTATCGATAGTAGATTCGCTATTATAGTTGGAATCATTTGTGGTGTTCTTCGCATCAACTCCTTCAATGCCATCCTCCTGTTTGATGGCCATCTCCATAGTTATAGACCACTCGATGGGGAATCGAGATTGCGTGCGATTTTCTTTGAATACTGTCAATGTTTTCCTGGATAGTGCTAAAAGCTACAGCTAGTTGAGAATTCAGATATATAGAATGGCTAATCGGACATGTTAATGTTTATAGGCCTTCTCTGCCTTTCGCTAACCGCTATAGACTATGACGAGGCTAGAGGGGGTGATAGTAAGTTGCAGAACACGCCCGCAACGTATAGAAAGACATCGCGAATCCTCCCGCCAACTTAAACCATCTTTGGTAACGAAAAGATAAAAGAAAAATATGTGCAAGAAAAAAATATATACAGAACTCCAACCCTTAACCCGAAAATAATTAGTAACACCTCAGCTCCAAATGACCATCTTCGACGGCAATCTCAACGACCCACAACACATAAACTCCAACATATAATACAAATCCCTATCAGTGCCATTTCCCAAAATCCAATTTAACACTCATCGCACGACTTGGTGTATTCCCGTTGAAAGATATATTCAAATTATATCTCTCCCAGTCTGGGTATACGGGGTATGTGGGATATACGGAATATATAGGCTGTACGGCGTTTTCTTCGTCGGTGAGCTTTGTGCGGGCTTCTGGTCATACTCGTCAGTACCTTAGCCACTTTAAAACTTTAGCGTAGTGATGCTATCTCACCTTTCTTAAATTTCCCGGGTCTGAGGTACCAGAGGAGCCACAGCCCAATGCAGCTGAGGATTACGCTGGTGACTCCGAACGCTATATTGGTAATCACCTCTTCGGAGAGTCGTTGAGGCGCCATTACTTGCTTCTGCAAGAGTTTCAAGCTAAGTAAATATTAAGACCCTGGATGAGATTTTGGAGGCCCTTCCGTTGGTCGGTGGAATAGTGAGGTCCCGGGCTCGGTCGGAGAAAAGCGTGGTTTCATTTATTGGTCTGCGGAGAGTGTGGTGGTTACAAGATATTTCACTAACGGTACCGGTTTGAATCGAGAAATGTTTTTAGAGATACTAAGAGTCGTTGCTATGTAGGATATATCAATATATAATATTGTGTATGCTGCTTGTCAGAGTGCGCTTATAGATATTTTAATGAGGGCTTTGATATCCGAAAATATAAACACAGCAGCTGTAGGTAAGATTATAATCGAGAAATATAACGAGGTCCTGATGGGACTGATAAAAGCCCGCACCTTATCTTCGCAATAAGGAATTCCTCCAGGGGTGGGGACAAAAAAACTTCAATTTCAAATAGACGTAGTTCCCAGATATCAACGTCTAATATAGTACTTGTTCTAATTGCGCAGCTCGCATTTGCTACAAAATATATCATACAGCGCCCATTGACAGGCCGCGGTTCGGTGGCTAATTTTGAGTGCCATTGGTTAATACTAACCGAAGGAGCTCCTCCCTAACATCTTTGATGGCACTTTTGGTGACACTTTTTACAAGAAATAACCCTTTTACAGTTATTTGCGGGTACTATGCATATAAACAACACCTACGGCCTCAGTTCTTCGGGGCTCGACGTTGTCACTTTTTACGAGCCCGTTAGTAGCTTCAGGTTCTCCTGGATCGCTATCGTGGGGGCTTTGCATATAGGTTGGGGTGGTATTACTCAGCGTGTATCGAGCTCTAGTGCATGTCCGCTTCCATCGGTTTTCAATGTTTGGCACTTTTTACAGCTGCAGCTCCAGCTTTGTGTTGACCCTTAAGGCCGCAGCACGCTGCTGCAAGACTACGCGTACAATAGGGCCAACGGAAATTCTACGGCTTTCGATGCACCGAGCTCGAGGAGCCTAGTTCAGCGATTACGATGGACATGCCCTCCGGTGCTGGATTGTAAGTTAAATGTTGACCGTAGTTTCCCACCCAATAAGGCCTCGAGCTGCTGAGATTGTGCAAGTGGGATCCTTTGGCACTTTTGACCTGACAAACTTGCCGCCTGCAGGGGTAGGCTGCAGGATCAATATCTAATTGTATTCAGCCTTGCTCCGCATGGCACTTTTAACAGCAGACTAATCCTGTGCAGCCGAGTCTTTTACGTTGTGATGTTCCGCCAGCAATAAATTTATAACCTTGACGACGCAATGAGGAGGAATTCCATTTAATTGCAAGTGGATAGGGTGAACTAGATCCATGGACTAGATCCCAATTGCAACGCTGCGCGAAGGAGCATGCATATGTATGATCCATGTCTGGTATCTAACACAAATTCCCCTCAAACGCTACCAACAATATATTCGACTACTCACGGAACATTGACTTGATGGTGCAACCCGCAGTTGTGTATCGATATAGTTCGTTCCCTGGTTTTAGCGGAAGTACCTATCACGCTTAGACTATCAATCTGCCGGTTCCCGTCACACCAGCATGCCTCCACACAGAGGGTCCAGAATCCGACGGCAATCTAGCCACATATCCATTAGTTCCGAGGATTGGGAGCAGCAGCGAGAGCGATTTACGCAACTATACCTAGAAGACAAATTTACGTTGGATAAATGCATGGAAGTAATGGAGAACCGCTATGGGTTTATTTCGACGTGAGATTTTCTAACTTCACCTTTATAATGACTACATGTATACTCCCTGCTAACTTGTGCGCACCCATCAATAGCCGCCGAGGGTATCTGCGTAAGATCAGGGAGTGGGAAATCGACAAAAATATCAAACCTGTTGAGATGAAAATGGCCGTGCGGATCGTTTTGGAGAGATGGGTCAACGAAGGCAAAGATACCTGTATCGAAATTAGAGGCGTCAAGATTGATAGAGATAAATTGAAACGCTTTCTCCGACGAGAGGCAGCAAAGGCTCCTGCATCATCCAGCCCCCAATTCGAGACCGAGATGGCAACGAGTGGCCCGTTTCATGGATTCATAAATGGTTCGCCATTACTCGAACTTGGCTCAGTTGCAAGCACAACCAGTGACGTTGAGGATATGGCGGACCAGGGACAGGAGAGGAAGAATTTTTCACCCTCAAAATACCGGGTTTTCACACCGAATTCTAGCCAAAGGGGAGCCTTCACTGTGCAACTCTACCGCCGAACGCTACTTCCTGCAGTCCAGCAGTGTCTTACCCTAAGTATACGAAATGTGCGTGCAAACAAGTCAATCTAACATCCGGCCGTTCTAGAAAGCAATGAAAACCCTACAAGTAGGAGCATTTGGCTAACTGATGAGCAATCTGTAGGGGAAATTCCAAACCTCGCAAGCCGGCTGGAAATCATTCATTTTGAGGGGAGAGAAATATGGCATCACCGACCTCGGTCCCATAGCTGATAGTCACGGCGATCTCGTGCTTTGTACACTACCGGAACCACATGGAGATGCAACCAAAAATTCAGCATGGAGGTTGGCAGAGTTCCTAATGAATCATTTCTGCAAACTCTTCATAGAAGATGCTATGGATCCGGATTGCGCCGAAAAATGTTTTGATGCTTTTGAGACGGCTGCTCGAAACTTTGTAGAATGCATGAAACGTACTAACATCGGGCATGTTGGGATCGTATCAAACTGTCACCCGCCGCTGCCTACACAGCAGGAGCTGAATGCGTTCATAGAGTGTGGTTGTTGCGGTTCATACTTCAAAACCCCTGCGTCAGAAGTCTCAGAGGTCTGTTGCATCGAGACTCCTAATTACCGATATCGATGCTAACATCTCAACAACCACCTTATAGAACCAAAGAGTTTGCAACGAATATGCAATACCGATTTCTCCGATATACCCCGAGAATGTTCCTTATACCTACTCTGACATAGTAGGCCGGGTGTTCGATAAAATCCAGGCAATCATTCTTCTACCATGTTCTCTCCAGGATCCGAAGCCTTGTGCAGCTCAAAGTCAGCCGGCGCTTCCGGATATCAGTAGAGAGTATTCCTCGGAAGGCAAGGTCCCGGATTATCTTCAGGTACTCGCTTTGCACAATGGGACCGCATATGGGGGTACAGCTATGCCTACTACCTCTACCTTCTCGGCGTATGAATCGAACCCTGCACCGCAGATGCCCTTGACGTGTTCTTCAGATCTCGAGGCTTTACCAGAGTTTAACGCCGACGACTTTCTATCCTGGATAAATGAAAACGAACTCGAAGACGAGGCTAGCGCGTATACAGACAGTATAATGTCAATATTTGATCACCAGTAGGTTTTATATATACTCTGCGAGATTCGGGTTGTTTTTAACGCACCCATATTCAGCTATGAGTAGGAACATATCTCTTCCCTCAAATTAGGTTGAATCTCGATGTGTTCTAGCTGTTTTCAAAACATCTCCGAGGCCCTTTTTTCATTATATCACCCCTTAGACCTGTTTACTAGGTGCATGTTTGTTCATTCGCATCTATCATCCTTTGCATCGAATAGAGTATTTGTTTCGCAAGATTGCATTTCGGTTTCTGTTTCGAGATATCTCGCGGTATCTTTGCCTGTTTGTTGCCGTTATCTTTTAGATTCCTAGCCGTCATAACCATATACCCCTGCTTTCACGGAACCCGTACCTTTTGGAGTTTGGCCTTTTTTTTTTAGCAGTACCTATTACTTTAGAATGCAGATCCGATATCTGTGACCATGGCTTGCGCTAGCCAAACGCAAATAGAAACATTCAATCGCAATATCCGGTGTCGATACGTAGTAGCTATAGTACATATCACGCGCATGCATCGGGGGTGTGAATGGTTCGCTTTTCAAAAGTGCCATCTCAGCTGTGCCGCATGACCCAATAGAAAAACAGGATTCAGCTAGATGGCACTTTTGTCCCGCGAGATAATTGCTTTTTCCTTGTGTGTCCTCATGGCAGGATCGATATCAGCTCTTTGAGACCAGCAAAATGTAAATTGACACTACATAAAGACTCTTAAACCCAGGAGCATGGCGATGCAAACACCAGAGGGATTTTCCAAAACTCCCCAGACCTATACCCTAGAACCCAGCTGATATTTAGCAGTCTACGAACCTTTAAAATACACACTCCCGGCTCCCGAGCTCCCAACCCAAAGATCGAAGGCTGAAGCGTGTGGGAAACCAATTTATAACAACAACAACAAAAATGCCACCCCAACGCAACCGAACATGCTTGCTTCCTTGGGAGGAACAACGAGACCGATTTGTTAGGCTATACGTAGACCAGAGTCTGCCATTAGATGAATGTATTGTAATCATGAAGGAGAATTATGGCTTCGAAGCAAGGTATGATTAAGTATACACCTTATACACCTTTAATACCACGCATGCTGCCAATTTGCATCCAACACGCGGATGCAACCTGGATGCAAAAGTAGTCGAGTAAGGGTACGTGAGACAAATCTAACCTGTAGCTGTTAGTCGTCGTCAATATAACCGCAAAATTAACGAATGGGGTATCGACAAGAATGTAAAGCGAAGTGAAATGAAAGCTGCCTTTCGAAAAGTTTCCGAAAGATTGCTGCTCGGTAAAGACACCGTTATCGAAGTTCGAGGAGTTCCGATCACCAGAGATCAGCTCAAACGGTTTTTAAAGCGTGAGGCCCAGAAAAGGGAAAGTCGAAAGAACCGAATTTGGGGGAGAAATGAAAGGGTGGAAGTAGTAGTCAGTTCATGGATGGAAGGTAAGCTCATGTTTGTAGTGCTTCTCCGACCAGCGCGCAGCTCTGTTCAGTGCTTCCTGAGAAGAAACGTTGTCAATTTTGGATTCTATGCTAACAGCTTGCCTTTTATACATAATGGAATAGATACGCCGCAGAAAGGGTTCCGCTTTTACACCCCTGCAGAGGGAAGGGGGATATGCACACCCACAATATTCGCGACCCCATATGCTTCCATCTTGAATAAGGTATTGAAGCCAAATAGTAAATCAGCAGCGATTAGGGCGACTAAGGTACTCAAGAAGGTATAACTACGAGCACCTGTAACTAAATTTTCCCTAGTGGTTCATGGAAACCCACATTTACTGTTACTTAAGACTGGACAAATCCAACCCCATGAAGTGAGTTACTAATAATCCGCAGAATCTGAACATCATAGATACGGGAACAATCGCACCACACTGGACAGGACTCGAGCCAAGGGCGGAGCTGCCACCCACACAAGACATGGCGATTCAGTTTGGAGAGTGGCCGTTAATAGCCTGTATACAGCATCTTGGTGGTGTCAGTGAAGTGGCAAAGCTCTGTTGGTATCTCCTGCGATACCTCACCGAGCCACAAAACAGCTCAGGGCGCGATTCTATCAAGACGGCTATCTGTTTGGTTGAACGCATCTTGGGAAGTCTATCTGGTCATTCGAATATATTCCCAAATTATAGCCATCTGATAATCTCACCGAGGGAGTCTCATTTGGTCAATTATTGCCGTATGAGAAAGAATTTATCGCAAGGTGGTTGTGTCAGCGTTGGTGACTGTACTCTCTGCAAGTCACTAGTAACGATAAATCTTGATAGTAAGGATTCTGAGGTGGGTCTGCCTTCGTGAATTCAGTCATAGGAAGTACTTGTGGCTAAATTGTATGGCACTTCTAAGTTAGCATTCGGATGGGGCAACAAGGCCATGCCCAATTACATGTCAGGCACCTTGGAGACATTTACAAGATCATTAAACCAAAATCTTACGATGTTCTATGACAACGGCGTCTGGATGGAGGAAAGTCCCAAAAGATGCATACCGCCTCACCTTCTACGCCATACTCCCGAATTCGAAGTCGCTGTAGCGGCGGAAGTTTCCAACTATTTCGCTAAGGATAGTCTCCGAGTATCCTATGGACAGGCAGCGATGGTTGAAGATGCCGCACCTGTTTGGCCCCAAGTAGGAAACGATGTTGCGGGTAAGTTTTCGATGCAAACGTGCCTTAGAGCTACTAGAATGTTGTTGTCCTTCTCAAACTAATCTAAAACTCCCTTAGAATCAGATGAGAACCTAGGTGATAAGCTTCTAGAGAGCATAGATATAAATATCGACCAATTCCTCGATTGGCGATTAAATTCTCTTGAAGTGGCAGGGAATCCTTTCCTAGACTTTGCTAGACTTGACCCGAGCACTACACCTCATCACGATGATTCCTGGGTGGTCAATCAGCTTAGTCATGACTACGAGCAACAAAAGCCAGAGGGGGACCATGACCATGAAATCTTCGATTTCGAGGAGATGGGGCCTGATGCTGATCCTATGGATATAACCTCAAAGCAGCTGGATAGACCTAAGATCAGAGAATATAGCCTGAATGATCTGGATATGAAAGCGTTAAGTTGGAAGCGTATTCCGCGGAAGGAGGAAATTTTATACAAACCGGGTGTGGAGGAACAAAAGCGGCCACTGTTGCACGAATCAGAGATCGAACAGCTACCGTTGCAGGAATTATGGGTCGAGCAGCTCCGACAAGAAGAACTAAAACGGCTAGAGGGTGAGCTGAGGGCAGAGCAGACACAAAAGTCGCCGGAGCGGCTAGGCGAGCAGATAATGGATTGGCTAAGGGAATTCGGCCACAGGAACAACAAATAATTCAACTATTCATTCACTGCCTCCGTCTATTTGAAGACACTGGCCCTAACGTTGCGCGATCTAATTGACGTTTTTACGATTTATTGTTCTTTCCTTAGGCTGCCCCTCGTCTTACTACTTTGAATTTATCCTTTACTTCTAGGCGAAAAGATTAATTATAACCGCTTTATACTCTCGTTTGCATTCTATTCTTATTTATAGGTAACTGCTTTGCGCTATAGTTAGCTGGATATACCACGTACGGCACAGGTGGCCGACCTGCTTTGCATCTTTCCACACAAGCTTAACTTTCAAGTTAATCACCTTGTCTCACGGGGTTAGATGGCTCATTTTGCTGCTGCCGCGCAGGATATGGGATTACTGACTGGCTCCACGAGGCAATTGTTTATTTTGTATACATATTCTAGCCTTGGAAACTAGACTCTATATCCATAAAGCCCATGAACTTAAAACGTGTAGTTACTTAAATATATTCGCTCATTCGCTTTCCACGAGAACCCCATTCAAATTTGTTGTGGGGTTTCTGGCAACTACTGTTACTAGATGCGTGGCCTGGACTTGAGTACACAGTAAATTTAAAGTATTGATCGATTAAGCCTTAACACCACTTACTTCATATATAATGCCACTGCAACCAACAAACTGCGCGAAAATTAGACAAGATAATTTTGCAACGTGAACGATTTGCTTAAGAGCGACGAGCTCCTAGATACTCGTCAAACCGCTCTCCAGCACCAGGTTCCTTCCTATTCTTCAACCCCTGCCAAATCTTGCCAAATATCTCCGGCCGTACCAGTAGCAGTGCTGTCATGAGTTTTCCCGTTCTTAACCTTCCTATGCTTCTTGATAGTCCGCCTAACGTGTGGGGCCGCCTCCAAGATAACACTTGTATCATCATCCCTTACGTCTACTTTATCCTCCTTCCTCTGATGTCTCAAGGAATACGGATCTGCTTCTTCCTTCCTTGCTAGCACTGTGGCCTTTGAAGTCATGACTCTCTTCCTATCAGGGTGGAACGAATAATCCATCCTCCTCCTCACCAAGACAGCCCTCGAGAGAGCCTGAACCGCCGTGATCCTCCTAACCAAATCTCCAACCTTTCTGTCCACCGCCTCCCTCCAAGCTTTCTGTATAACGACCGCCGCCTTTTCTCTCTTTTCAATCCATTCGGCCCGTTCTGCCTCCTTGACTTCTTCAATCATTGCCCTAACCTTCTCGATGGCGTTTCTTCTAAATGAAGCAGCTCCCCACCAAGCCTGAATTCTGATCGCTGCTCTCGTCCTCCTGGTCGAGGATAATATTTTCGATGCTAGAAAAGCGAGCGTCGCGATGATAAAGTTGTTATTAACAATCTTCTCGGCAGCAGGGTCGAAGAGCGTCAA
>LDUD01000047.1:332635-356495 GCA_012184295.1 Dactylella cylindrospora
CACCCGATTGCTCTTAGTTTTTCCGTGACTGTGGGCTCCTTCTCTTCGCCGTTGGTAAGTTTTAGTGGAATATCAAAAAGTGGAGCATATTCCTCCAATATCGCACCAACAATCTCGCCGTTGGTAAACTTGGCGGTAGGATTTTCCAATTTGATACCCCTCGTCGCGGTGATACCGTGAACCCATAGGTCTAATCTTTGCAGGTAGAGAGTATGCTCGGCATCCTCATCCCTGTGATACTCTGCCACACTTTCCAGGATTGTCGGATCAAGACGGTACTTTCGCCAAAGGCGTCTGGTGTCGGATTGGATCTCCTTCCAATTGATGAGGCGTTTCAGACCAACCTTACCGGCAATCATGGCCCAAAGAAGACCAAGTGTGACTTCACGGTGGCCGTCGACAATATCGGATGCTTTGATGGTATTGGCGGGAACACAGCCGATGCTGGATAGGAACGCAATGACTGCAGTCACATTGGAGACTTTCTCGGCTTTCGTGCGTGGAAGGACTGAGACCGACTTTAGTCCCCGGCGCGCACTGGACACTATGGAGCTCGTGGATGGCGATAAAAGTTCAGCGAGTTTGGCGAGGCGAGTTCCAGAGCGAAGATCGACTTTGATATTCTCAATCGAGTAGCGGAATTCTTCTTCCGGCTTTTGGAGATGGGAAAGCATGTATTGGCAATTTTTCAATGTACGAATAGGATTTCCAAGGGAAGGGAGGATCATCAGGAACACCTTATTGAGAACTGCTTCCGAAGACTTCAACGCTGATGATTCTTGGAAGAGAAGCTCTTTGATTATACTGGAATTTTTTGCATGGTCTAACAACTTGACTAGCTGTAGACTCCTCTGGATGGTTCGGCGAAGTGCCCACACTTTCGACCCTACGGTTTCGGTTTCTGCCCATAATCTCATGGAACCGTGCCTATTAGCGCCATAGCTTTCCCATATGCTGTCATCGTCATCAATGTCGATGAAGAACGTTTCGAAGAACCTGCGTATGTCGGATTCGGATGCTCGACTAGACCCAACCGATCGGCCGGTTACAACTTCCATCGCTAGTCTTAGGCTCTGGAGACTATACGTTTCAGTGAATATCTTTGTAAAATTGTCTCGAAGGCCTAGATCATCGCTGAGTCTCGGGTGGCTTTCGATATACTCATCGGTTGGCTTTAAGACCCCATGTAGAATAGAGGCTTTAATTCTGTCAAAGAGAGCACAATACTCGTCTGTATTGTACAGCTCAATCATACCTGCCCGGACTTCCCCTTCCGTTGGCAGGGAATGATATGTCCCAGCAACGAGGACATCATTCAATAGCTCCGTCAGCACGCCTTCCTGAGAATCCATCCATGAGGGATCATAGAGTTCGGGCTTTAGTCGGGCATTTAGTTTTGCGTATTCTGATGCTGACTTGCGGGTTGGTCGAGATTGCATTTTGGCTTTTTCTGCCACCGCTTTACGATTGGCGAATTCGCTGTCAGAATGGGACTTGGCCGAACCTTCTTTCTGGAGATAGAGGCGGCCTATAGTAGTAGATGAAGATTTTGATTTGGCAGCCTCGGTGTCGGTTTGAGAGGACCTAGCCGTGGGGTTCATCCCACGATGGATTGGTTTCAGTGCCTGCCGAGACTTTGTAGGGGCCATGGTGAACCTAGATGCCCCGCCGCTTGTTCTTTTTGTCGGTGCTTCAATAGCAACCTGCTTTGATTTTACTGCTGGCCTGGCAGCAACAGCACTCTTCTTCCCAACTTTACTTGAGAGCGATTTCTGTTTGGTTGCTGCATTTGGCCGGACCACCTTTGAAGTCGCTACTGACACGTTCCTCCTAGCGAGTTCTTCGCTTATCCGCCTTCTTCTCCTTGTTAGCGGTTTGATAGGCTCATCTTTTGGTATTCCAGCATTCAAAGATAGCGAGGACAAATTGGGTGAAGATCTTGGATTTATAGTTGTAGATGTAGAGTCAATATCTGATGCCGAAATGTCTGGCTGCAATATGGAGATGTTGGCTGGGATGGCGACTGCGGGCGATGGAAAGGGGATCTCGGACCCCGATATACTAATTGAGACTGATGTATCAGGATCGGCTGTTAACCCACTCTTTTCCGATTCCTCGCGGTAAGCTTCTGCCTGGGATGTCTGAGAGCGAGTAGATATCCTCCGTTGCCTAGTAAAACTCGCAAATTCTTTTCTCGCATCCTCCAGTTCGCCCTGTCGTTGTGTCCCTCCAGCGTTTGTGACCTTTCGTTTGGCAGTAACGGGTTGAAGTCCATTCATAGGAATTCTCCTTCGCTTGGGGGCAACGGCGAGTGAATTCGGCGGTTTTCCACCGTATTTTGCGGCGGAAATATCGGTAGTAAAGTTATTGAGGTCGGTCGCATCTGTGGCGGCAAAGATGGTCGGTTCCGGTTCTGGCGACGGGGAGAGCGGTCTCTTTCGACGCGAGGGTACCGGACACGGAGTATCCGTTAATTCCATGTTGCACGATTTCCACGGTATATGGAGGCTAGGATTGGTAGGAGGCGGGGATTTGTGTGTATTAGGAGAAATACTGCGACATTGTTCACAGTGGTAGTGTTTGTTGTCGCGTAGGAAGGCTTGCTGGTCGTGATGGTACGTGTTGGGCTTGGGACTACCAGGTATAGGAAAGGAGTACTCGAGTATTGCGATAATGGATAAAAAATGCTAGTCGGTCTCTTCACCGTAATGTACAGTCGAAAGGCTATTTTATCGTAAAGGCTGTTGAAGGATCTTGTGATGTTTAGATCTGGGGTTGGGGTTCAGAACCAAAATAAACCAAATGTGTTGTAATTGACGTCCTTGCAGGGAGTGCCTTCGAAGGAGTGTAAACAAAGGAATCAGCTAACTTTATTTGGTAATTGTTACAAAAAAGGAAATTTTATATATTGACAAACACAGCAAACAAGAAGAAAAAGGGCGAGATCAATCTGCGATGAGGATGAAGGAAAACTCCCGACCATGCCCCCACAAAGGTGGTCCTCGTTCATTCAGCCTTAACCGAGCAGCAAGAGCCGCATGTCAAAACTCAGGCACGCGGGGGAGAGTGACGTCGATGACGATATGCTCGATAAGTCAAAAATCACATTGAAGAAAAATACTCAAGTTGGAAGACCCCGGAGAAACACCTATGGATAGCTTGAAATGGGGTCAAAATGGTCGGAAACGCGGTCGCCAAAGCACAGCGACACAAGTTTCAGCGATATTATAGACACCCCGAATAATTTCAATATCGATATATCGAAGGTCAGAAGTTGAAGAAATGGAGGTTTAGATGGTGATATTTGGGTGGTGTTGGAGCGTTTGGAAATGTGGATCGATTTTGGTGGGACGGAGAGGAGGTGCACCGCCACAGCTGGGTGGTGGAGACTTATTCCCCCTGCATACAACCCCAAACGCTGGCCGACCGACAACAACAAAAAAAGGAGGTGGAGCATGGACTGTAGAGTTCTAAAGATAGAAGACAAAAAAATGCAGGAAAACTGAAATGGAGTATTGCATGTTGTGGTAGAATAGAAACATTATCACTCACATCCATCAATCATCAGAGTTGGCTAGCTGTACGCAGAGCTAAATGATGACTACTACTACTACAAAGTTGTCAACTCGAGTGAGTCTTGATCCCGTCGGGGTGTTGCGCCGTACATTGTGAGTCTTGCTATTGCACTGCATTGCTGTATAGCTGCTTGCCACCGACCAGAGTACACGAGGTCACCTGGCAGCGTGAATACACAGGTGCGTGGGTGTAGATGCATAGACGCAAGAATCAAGAATAATATCTTTAATATCATTCTTGTCATGAGGAGAAAGTTCAGCTCCAAGGAGGTCATGTATACAATACATTAGCGAGTTCAGCTGGTGTGGTGAGAATGTGCTTGTGGCTGGTGCTCCGATTGGTTGAGCCACAGTTTGCCAGTCCAGTTGCTTTTTCGGGACCACCCCCAAATAAATTAATTTTTTTTTTCCTTCTCTTCTGGCAGTAAAGTGGTAATAATATTATTTGAGACTGGCCTGCCTGCCCTTCCACCACCACCTACACTTGCCCTTTCCCACCCGCAACGTTAACCAGCTAAAGTAAATTTTCAAAACCACCTTCACACCCCCCAAAATTCTCATCACGATAACAACAACATCAGCGTAGGCGCACACTCCGTCTATTCCGCTTCATAGATGCTACTTTACAATTTTCGCCCTCATTGACATCCTGGTTAGTAAACACTCCCACTTTCACCTCGTTCATTTCACCGCCACTTTTCTCTCCCTCTCTCCCTTTTGAAAACACCACAATAACCGCGTTTACAGCCCACTTTTGCGCGTTCATCTCGATATTTTCTCCCAACGCCAAGGCCTTCTTGGATATATGATACTCGCTGTATTCTAACATCGAGCCATCCCATCCTCAGAAACTCTTTCCAAGTCGTGTTGTCGAGAACCACCCGAACGGTCCCTCGAATCTCGCCAAGGGTTCGCCCACTCTCATTCAATTCCATACTTTACCCGAAAATTATTTTATAGGAAAATAATATTTCCTTGTGATAAGTGAGTCCCTGGTGAACCCAAGGGTATCACGATTTTTCTCATGATAGTCGGGAACTTTGCTGTTGCTCTCCCATAGACAACAGGAAAAAAAGCTTATGGCTAACTCGATCCCTCCTAGATCGTATTCGATGATCTCAGAAATCATCGAGTCCTAATACCTTCCCTTCCCATAAAATCCCTCTATAAAAATGCCAAATCGTGGTCGCAAAGGAGGCATAACCAATCTCGTTGTCGACCCCGATCGCCTGGGCGAGGACTCTGAAGACGACGACTTTGATCCAAGGGCCTCTTACGCCTCCCCGTCCAAGCGTCAATCCCGTACGCCCGCCAAAAAAGTACGTAGCGCGTCCAAAAAGACGAAACCTTCCCGAAAAAGGCGCGACGAGTACGACGACGACGACGACGACGATCTCAGCAGGGGATCTTGGTCTGCTTCTAGCATCAGCGAGGACGAGGAAGCTGAGATGACCGCTGCCGGTCGTCCGGCTAGAAGAACAGCAAAGAACAACAAGCCTACCTACGCCGAGTCCTCCGGATCTAGCGTCGACGATCTAATCGAACAGGAGGAAGAGGAAGAGGAAGAGGGAGAAGCCATCTTCACAGACGACGAGGACGTCAAACCAAGATCTACCAGGACGAAAGGCGGGAAGGCACCTCCCAAGTCAGCTTCTAAGAAAGCTCCGGCTCCACCTCCGCCAAGGCGTACTACTAGGCGTAAACCCTTCAGCGAAGACGAGATTAGCGTTCCCGCTACTGACGACGAAGGAGAAGCAACAGAACCCCCTCGCGAGTCCCTGATCGTCTCTCTCAAAGTCGACAGTCAGAAGCTAGCCAACGTTATGGCAAGAAAAGGAAGCACCTCCGCCGCCTCTAATGCGGGCGCGCCGATCCAGCGTAGATCTTCCAGACTGGCTTCTCTACCACCTGAAAACACAGCGGAAGATCTCCCGGTTAGAACCCGCGGTAAATCCCGTGAACCAACACAGTCGCCCCCAGGTAGAAATAGAAGAAGTCGAAGTGCTAGCTCTCGCCCTCCTACCGCTACTAAACCTCCTGCACCCCTCCAAGGCCAGCCTAGACGGCTTACTCGTGCGAGTAGCAAGGCTAGTAGCGAAGGTAGTGCCCAGGCTGACACTCATGATGATATGGAGATCGAAAATATTCCCGCACCCCTCGCCATGTCAAGGATCACGGAGGAGTCAACGCAGACCTCGTCTAATCGCGGCGCTGGTCAACTTACCAACGGTGATACCTCAGGATCCACTGGCAAGGATGGAAACTTCCAACCCGGTATGACAAGCGCCAGCACTGGCGATTCCCTGGATGCTAGAGTTACTCAACGGGATTTGACTGGCTTACTCCTTGCTCCGGACCTTACAGAAGAACAAGAAACTCCAGGGAAGAAATTGACCCGCTCGAGCGTCGCTTTGAAGAAAGAAGCTGTCGAGACAGGAATTTTACCTAATGAAGAGGCAGAAGAGGAGGATGATGCTCAGGTTCAGGGCGATATTGATATTGATATGGATGATGATGATGATGATGATGATGATGATGATGACGAACCGGTTCTGTCTCGAAGAGCTACACGGTCTGCTGCTCGAAGACAAGCAACTCCGCAATCTAATGTAACAACACCGGCTAAGAAGCAGCTGCCTCCTCGCAAATCTAAGCGAAGCAGTAAAGATAGCGATGATGAGTATGAGGAAGAGCCTGAGGATGATGGCGATGCGGATGAATCGGATAGTGACCAGCCTCCGCACCAAGAAGAAGACGGCGATGATGATGACGCACCAGCCAGGGGGCGCCGAACGAGGGCTTCTTCGCAGAAGAAACGCCGGCGAAGCGAGTTATCGAGCGAACCAGTTGACCTCGATCTCGATGAGCTAGCTGAAGAAGCCCGTGATCTTGGGAAGGAGCGGAAACGAACTCGACGAGAGAATAGGTTCCAGCTCGAGGATACAGGGTCCGTAAGACGCCCTCGGCGTGCTGCAGAGAAGCAGATCGATTACCGCGTTTTCCGTCCCGAAGAAAATATCATCCTAGAAGATGATGGGACCCCCCCACCGACAGTCCTCGGCAAGAAAAATGGAAGGGGTAAAAATGGCAGTTCAGGTGCTAGGCCGCTCTTCAACACTCTTGGTATATTTGGCGGGATCGGCCAGGAACGTTCAGTCCTCAACTCAGATCGCAATCTTGGGTTTAATGACTCGGATAGCAGTGATGATGACATCCAACTCCTTCCTTCAGGACCCGTCGATGCCATGGCACCTATGAGTGCCGGTGGCAAGCGCAATTCCATCTCTCGGGCAGGTGGAGGTGGTGCCCATGGGACAC
Organism: Dactylella cylindrospora; assembly: GCA_012184295.1. Taxonomy (NCBI): domain Eukaryota; kingdom Fungi; phylum Ascomycota; class Orbiliomycetes; order Orbiliales; family Orbiliaceae; genus Dactylella; species Dactylella cylindrospora. Next base: position 339,529 of record LDUD01000047.1, read on the forward strand.
CAATGGATATGGGAAAGATTACCTCCGCCCAAAAGCAAAATCTTGCTGATGCCGACCCAATCGGAATTGATCCGAATGTGGACTTTTCAAAGGTTGGAGGCCTTGCGGAGCATATCAATCAACTCAAAGAGATGGTTGCTTTACCGCTCATGTACCCAGAAATTTTCCAGAACTTAGGGATTACTCCGCCCAGAGGTGTCTTATTTCATGGTCCCCCTGGTACTGGTAAAACCCTTCTCGCTAGAGCTCTAGCGAACTCCTGCAGTGCGAATGGCAAGCAGATCACGTTCTATATGAGAAAGGGAGCTGATATCCTCAGTAAATGGGTCGGCGAAGCTGAAAGACAAGTCAGACTGTTGTTTGAAGACGCAAGGAAAAATGCCCCTAGCATTATCTTCTTTGATGAAATTGATGGTGAGTGCCAAGCCCGAAATACGTGTTTAGCTTTTGCTTAGATACTTACACAATTCCGATGCAGGCCTTGCTCCCGTGCGTTCTAGCAAACAAGATCAAATACACGCCTCCATCGTTTCAACATTGCTCGCTCTCATGGATGGTATGGATGGCCGTGGTCAGGTTATTGTTATTGGTGCCACCAACAGACCGGATTCTATTGATCCCGCCCTTCGAAGACCTGGTCGTTTCGACAGAGAATTCTACTTTCCTCTTCCAGATAAGACTTCCCGTCGCGCCATAATTGATATTCATACCGCCGGATGGACACCTCCCCTCTCAGATTCCTTTAAGAACGAGCTTGCCGGTTTGACAAAAGGATATGGCGGTGCAGACCTTCGCGCTCTTTGCACAGAAGCTGCCTTGAACGCCGTTCAAAGGAAGTACCCACAGATATATCGTGATACAGACAAAAAGTTCTTGATCGACCCCAAAAGCATCGAAGTCACGGCACGCGATTTTATGCTCTCCGTTGACAAAATTGTCCCATCGAGTGAAAGGTCGTCAACTTCTGGTGCTGCTCCTCTGCCAGAACACATTGCCCCCTTGCTGCAACCAACGCTAGACCTTGTGAAAGATAAACTTGAACAAATCTTCCCTAGCAAGAAGAAGCAAACTGCATTGCAGGAAGCTGAGTACGAGCCTTATACCGATGCTGACGGTGGATTTGGACGGGAGAAGATGCTAAAGGATTTCGAGAGCACCCGCGTCTTCAAGCCCAGGATCCTAGTTCATGGGCAACCGGGCATGGGTCAAGGATATCTTGGTGCCGCGCTGCTCCACCAATTCGAAGGCATCCACGTTCAGACTGTTAACCTCCCAATTTTGATGGGCGACCCAGCTAAGAACGCTGAAGCCACCCTTATCCAACTCTTCACGGAACTGAGAAGACACAAGCCAAGTGTGCTTTACATTCCAGATCTGGAGAATTGGTTTGTGACCGTGTCGAACGATGTGTTGTCCACTTTCCGCCACCTGGTTGGCTCAATTGGCTCCTCAGAAAGGATCTTAATATTAGGTATGACGAGTGCTGAACTTGGGGATATCGACGCATCCATTATTCGGGATTTGTTTGGATATGTTCGGAAATCGAGAATCGGCATCCTGAAACCTGGACAGGTTGGTCAAATCCAGAAACAATCGTTTGCACTTTTCGATGCTAACTTTATCTATTATAGGACCAAAGAGATAAGTTTTTCCAGCGGGTAATTAGCTTCATTAGGAAGACGCCGAAAGAATTTCCGGACCCGACTATGCGTCCCAAACGCAAGATTGAACCGTTGCCGATAGCTCCCCCCCCGCCACCCAAGCAACTCACCAAAGCAGATCTTCGTAACCAAAAGAAAAATGACAAATACTGGATCCATCAGCTTAAAGTGAGACTGATGCCGATCATAGAAATGCTCAAGACGAGGTATAGAAGATTCCGACGTCCCCCCATCCCCAGTGAACGACTGGCGCAGTTGGACATCCCTCAGGAGAATAATGATGATGCAGTCATAAGCGACATTCGCCCTGAACCCGATGTTCAGATGGTTAAGGATGACAACGGGGTCGACATGATCCTCGATGTTCCAAAGGGCAGAAAGTTTTACAACTTGGATTTGGAGATTATCGAGGAACGTGTCTTCAATGGTTATTATGTCAAACCGTCACAATTCGTGGATGATATCACCTACCTCACCCATGACGCCCACTCTAGTGGAGAAAGGCAAGCTATCCTACAAGGAATGGAGATGAGGACAAATGTGGAAATCTCAATTTTCGACATGGAAAAGGAGTTTCCTGCGTTGGTTACGGAATGGAATGCAGTTTGGGAGCGTGTAGAAGAGCGTCGGAAAAAGAAGGGTCAGGACCAGGGCTTAAAGGCAATCACCGAAACGGATGAGAATTCCACCCGAGTTGAGCCTTCTGAGACTCAGACACCTGCGGGGCCTAGTTCAGGTGTTATCAAGAGAACTTTCACAGTTGGTACGCCATCGACACCATTCCAACAAGCACAAATGCAGATGATGCCTCCGGTGATAGAAGAAAGGGATGCAACCTCGTCAAACGGATATATCGCCTCAAGCGAGATGGGCCAAAAAGGCTCCACTGATAGTGATGGCGATGCTGTGATGAGTGATATGCCAGCAGGCCCCGGGGTACCTGGATCTCATCCACCAACAGACAGTAACCAGAGCAGCACCTTCAAGACTGCTGCTCAGAGTATGGCCCCTCAGGCCGGCACTCAGCACCCGCCCGTTCTCAACACCCAAGTTTCCGCTCTTGTCAATAGTGTTCTAGGTACGCAAAGTGGGAACATCACCCAGAAGTCGGGGACAGCAGTTGGCATCAGCAGCACTCAGACACAGTTCGAGCAGAATACTATGGGTGCATCCACTACCACTTCGGGAAAGAAAACTTCTAGCCAGGAGAACAGCAACAGGCTGAGTGAGGGCAGCGGGAGCAACCAAACACCTAGCGGCAACAGAACCGATATCCCTCAGGAGACTCCGCCAGCCAGGCCGTATGCATTCCTTAGTGATATGAGCGGTGGTAGTGCAGCAATTAGACAGCAAACAATCTTGCAGCATGCTTCAACCACAACTGGCTATGAACAGATGATTGCTTTTGGAGATAGTCAGTTGCCAGATACTCAGCGTAAGTTGACACTCTTTGGTGGCTTGTTAGGTACCAATCACGAAGATGCTAACTGCTCTGGCCTGGATATAGCTCTCGCTTCGTCTGAAGGCAGCGCACCTAGTCAGTTCGCTGCTGGAGGAGGCTTACACTTCAGCACACAGGCTACTGGCGGCTACTCGAGCAGCTCGCAGCAGTCTCCCTTTACTGCGCAAGCCCGAGCAGCAGCGGCTGCTGCTGCTGCCCCCAATTTGCCGGGACCATCAACCGCCCCTCCCGTTCTTCGGCGCGCGCCTACTCCCGACCCACCACTCGAACTTGATGAAGACGAGCTGAATAGCTTCCAGCGCCAGCTTGTAAGCATTTCTGCAGGGTTCACAATCGAACAACTGGAGCAGGTCAACGCATCATTGATGGATTTGGTTTGGAAGCACAGAGCCTCCTGGGATAGGAATGAGATTCTGAGCGAAGGCAAGGAAGTCCTAAAGGAAGCCCTAGAAGATATTGGCGAGATGGAAAAGATAATCAAGGTCACCAAACCCAAATATAAGGCTTTGAGAGCAGAGGAGGATGGATACAGCTACGGGGATGTATTGACGAGTGAGATTGATTGATGGATCCAAGTGATTGTTGTGGCGAGGAAAGTCATTGCTGTTTTGCGTTTTAGTTTTGCTTCTTTAATGTATTCGTGTACCAAATCTGGCGGCGTTTTGCTTCTTCGTTTGGCCTCTATATTTAGTCCCGTTTTCGAGACCTGCATTTTTGCGTAATATAATGGCCTATTAGCCTATCTTTCAGGCGAGGTGTGCCCATTGGGGTGCTACCATAGTTAGGGGTCGGAGGAAAGGCACGTTCCGAGGAGCTAGGGGAGCAGGGACGAAATGATATTCCTTATACCATTGGCAGACGTTGATGTTCTTGGTTGCTGCATTTATTTTTCTAGTCTTCCATTTTCTTACCATTAGATCGCTTACCAGGAGTGGCCTGCATGTTAAATATTTTATACTGCATGGTGGTTCTAAGGGCCCTCGCTTGTTCATGCCCTATCGGACGCGAGGATATACGACATTTTTGTACATTATATAAGTAATTTATGGATTGCAACAACTTTCCCCCTGATATGCCAGTCGAGCGCATTAGCTCCCGGCAAACTTGGGTTATTAGATAATCCTTGCGGCCATATCTTTACCTTAATCTGCGAATCCAAGATATATTGTCACGTTAATAGATTAGATTTACAGAAGGGTGGCAAAGATACCGAGAATGTATTATCAGCTCGAACTACTATTTCAACGCTCATGGGTTTGCAGAATGATAATAAAAATAAAGCGAGAAAATTGTAGCAATGAAGCTAATCTCTTTAGTGCGTATCAATATCCTTGAAATCAGATCCGACCCTCAAAGAAAACGACCAGCAAACAGAATCACGAATGCTAACCCTGTAGAAAAACAAAAATTTTCGAGCACCCTTGCATTGTCAACCACCTGGAATAATAGTTATTTGTCTCCCTTACGGTCCCTCACCCTACCCCTTTGACTACTCCTTCGTCGTAGTATGCCGAACCTTCATCTTCTTCATAACATAACCTTTGGTAACCGATTTGCCATTGGATAGTTCCTTGAAACGTTTGATGATTGCACCCGTCATATCGTTCTCGATTTCTTCGATAGCTTGCATTAGAAGGCCTTCCTAGAAATCTACAGTTAGTTGCTAATTCTTCTTGTTACATTCCCAGAAAGAAGGTTCTTCTATTAGATTAATATTCATAAGAAAATATCATAACATACCTCCCAGCGCCCCAACAACGCACTATCTTTGATCGCAAAGTATCTATTCTCGATACTCTTCTCGTTCCTGCCAGTGTTGAACATCTTTTCAAAAAGCCGGTGGACTTCTTTATTGTTGTTACCCTGTTGGCGGAGTTGAACGATATAGTCATCCTGCTCCTTCGTAAAGGCTGAGCTAGCGCCTGGTTTTCGTCCTCGAGCACTCTTTGGTTTCTTGGCAGAGGAGGCTGACTCATCTACCTCTTGTTCTGGATCTTGTTTGACATCGCGGTTCAGGTTATTCTCCTTGTCATCTTCGTTTTCCTTTTCGTGTTTAACGTTGGAGTTTGTGTACTTGCGCTTACGGCCTGTAGAGGGTGGTTGTTTGAGGTCTTGGGGTGGGGTGGCTTCTTCAGTTTTGACAGTAGCCATTATGAAGTTCTAAATTAATGTTTTCTAACAATATAGAAAGGCTACAGGTGTTTGATAAGGCTAAAACGATGCTAGCTAGTATTTGTTTCTGGTGTACTTTATATTTACATCACGAGAACGGCTACGCCGATAGCGATTGTCAGTAAACGCCTATATCAGAGCAGGTGCTAAAGTAAGTTCTAGTACCCAGCAATAAACACCGTACGTACTTGAAGCTTCTAAAGTCCTTTAAATCTACGCTTAGCATAATCTATAGATGGTTTTAGATACCAGAACGAGGCACAACAGACTAGAAGGCCCTCCCCCTTTCCCCCGGCGGAATGATTTGCCATAGTGATGATAGATTCTAGATAGATGTCTCTATATTATCCAGCATCTCTTCCATTTCTCTCCACGAAATCACTTATCTCGAACTCTATGTTACATTACAAGTTACCTATCATCGGGAGCCTAATACTCAACACGGAAAAGGCGTATACGAACCAAGCCGACAGCGTTGTAATTTTTGTGTTGGATTACTTGGACCTGATGCTTAAGCTTACTAGAAGGCCTCGACCCATAGATGCAATCAAAACGCTTAAAGTATAGCCCGAGAGGGGGAGACAATGAAAGAAGTATATAACAATAAAGAATAATTTACTTCAAATTTAACAGTAACTCCAAAATGCCATTAAAATACATGCAATTTACACATCATGTGACCATATACTTAATCTTAGCTCACGGGCCAACAATCACCCAAAAAAGCATCCCTATCGCATTCCCCAACAGAGTAAACACGGTCCTCTTCTTCGGATTCTCTAAAATTACCGCAGGGAACCTCTCTTCCTCATACACCGCCCTGATTACCTCTTCAGTCATCTTTCCTCCAGTCTGAGCCGTATTCATTACTCCAACCGCTTGTAGCACACTGACGAACCACAAACCCAACCCTAAACCGGGCGCACCTTCCTTTTTACTTTCCTTGTTCCTTCTAACAAAAGTCTTCGCCAATGTCCGTAGGGTCACATCGCCGCCCTCGGCGTCATCAAGGATTCCCTGCACCATGTGTGGCTGAACTGTATAGTTGTCGCCCTGGTGGAAGTCAAGCCTAGTGAACGAGGCATCGTGCTCGATTACGTTGTGGCGCCGGGTATCCACAAGGTCGAAAGTACCATCCGGGCGGAGAAGCGGTTTAAGGGCGGTTGTTAGTGCCCAGGCGGCGGTAGGCGTCATGTGCAGCGTTTTCATGAGCGCGGTGTGGACCATCGGGATCGTGTAATTTTTCCCATCACGAGGGCTGCAGTGATTAGGTATGCATTAGTAATCAAGACTATTTGGTTTGAAAGTGAATCTGCAGCCTTAAAAACATCAAGATGTAACCTACAGATATCCTTGGTTTGCAAGGGCATTGAGACCCGGGCAGGGACTACGACAAGAAGTTTCACCCCTAATGTAGGTATGATCCTCTTCGCCTTCCTCCCCCGTCGAAATTGGAGGTTTAGGTATATTAAAATCTGTGGCGCTCTTGACAATGTTTGTAACTGTTAGATACATTTTGTACGGAAGGCAATTATAATTATATAACGGGTAAATTTTATAAATGCAATGCTTAAAGGTGTTGTAGTTTGTTTGTTGGGTAATTGCGAAGCGCGAACCGCCAAGTTTGTTGTATGGGATATATCTAGTCTTTTCAGCTTATATATCCATTTATAATATTTTAATCGTGGTTGGGGAAGAAGTTATTTACTCTTTATAAAAATACGAGCTCGTATCGCGGGCGAGATGTGCAGGAATGAAATGAAGCATGTACGTGGCAAGGGAACGCTCCTATGCCTATGCCCAATTATAATTCACTATCAATCCTGATCGATAGCGGGAAGGATTAATCTTGCGATGACGGTATTGAAATAGAACAGCCGGAGAGAGCGAACCGTGCAAATGCAAGCTGACTCAGGCGGAGATCCCAGCTTTTCGTCAGCCCAATCCCGTCTCGCGAAATTGTCACAAACGGCTGGCAAGCAGATAAATAAAAGCTCGCTGATAGGACAATCCGATATCTGAACGCATACACAAATGCGAGAAGGGCTGAAAAATCCGAAAAGGAAGACGCCTGTTTGGCCAGAGTACGATTGCATTTGGAACGAAGCAAGGAAAACCTGGCCTGTCTCGCATTTCCTCTAAACAGTTTGCGGGTGTAGCTCTCAGCCCTACATGCTGGTTGGAACCGAACCCCATCTGCCGGGCGGTTTTTATTGGCAGTTCCGCTGTGCGATCAACGGTTTCGGCTTAGCCTAAACTTGCGGGCGCTGGACCCGTGAGCTGACCACCACAACGCCAACAACGCCGATTGCTGTGCACGTCCGTGGTCGAGTCCGAGACTAATCCCCAATAGCAAATCTGACTTTTTTTTTTTTTAATTTGGCTTATCAGCAATTGCGATTGAGGGGAGGAGATCCGGGCTGTGGCCATAAGCTGTGTCTGTAAGATGTCCTTATATACCGCCCTCATCTGTTACCGCCCTATGGAATATTTCCCATTAGTAAATTGGAGAAAATATTCAACATTTCCCGAGATCTCGATACTAAAGATTTTTTGTTTCTCTGTATCGCAATCATGGAGGATAAAGATAAAAATCAAAATATAACCGTTAATCCTTCGTTTAAACCCTCCTTCTTTGAAAACGTCGGTATAAAGCTGTTTCGCCTCGTAAACAACTACGTACAATGGCATAAACTCCCTGGCATCATAGGTGCCTTCAACCTTGGTGTCCTACGTGTGGAACTCCGAGGCCAAAACCTCCACGATGGCTACCCCACTGCAGAACCTCAAGGTACTATAACCTCAGACCCGCTCGAAGACCAAAGGTATCTCTACGCCCGTCATTCAGATGGCAAGTTCAACTCGTTGCAGCTTCCTCGCATGGGCTGCACGGGCATTCGTTTCGGTAGGAATTTCCCAAGGCAGTACACGGAGAAACCCACGGAAGAAGAACTATGGACGCCGAATCCCAGATTTATTAGCGAAAAGTTCATGAAGAGGAAAGAGGATGGGGGCTTTATCCCAGCCACCACCTTGAATCTGTTGGCTGCAGCGTGGATCCAGTTCCAGACCCACGATTGGTTTAATCACGAAAGGGTAAGTTTCTTTGGAGTGGAATTTTGGAAAGGACAATGACTTGGTTTCCTATAACACTGTTACTTGCGATGAGCAGTCTCAGCTGGTTTGACGCTGCGTCCACTGCCCAAATTGCAAATTGTTGAGCGATTATAAGCTGATTCTGATATCTCAATGCTAGGCTGAAACGAATTTTGACATCCCATTACCTCCTGGTGATACCTGGCCTCATGGACAAATGCTCCTCCACCACACTAAACCAGATGTTACTCTAGACGAATCTGACATCCGCTGCCCTGGCTACAAGAACGCAAACACATCCTGGTGGGATGGCTCGCAAATCTATGGCTCATCCGAGGCGGTCACCATATCGCTTCGGAACAAGCACCCCGACGGTAAACTAGAGCTCACCCCTGACGAAAACGGAAAACCGATGTTCTTGCCCCGCGACGTCGATGGCAATGTAAGAACCGGATTCGCTGATAACTGGTGGATCGGGATGGAAATGCTGCATACCTTGTTCGCGTTGGAGCATAATGCGGTTTGCGATATGCTCAGAAAAGCCTATCCTGATTGGAGCGGGTGAGTTAATTCTATATGCACAGAGACGTTTATCAGATATCTAAACTCACTATGTCGGCATGCAGTGACCAAATCTTTGACAAAGCCCGTCTTGTAAACTGTGCTCTGATGGCAAAAATCCACACTGTTGAATGGACGCCCGCAATTCTTGCCCATCCAGCACTCCAGATCGCCATGTCCGCTAACTGGTGGGGCCTTGTCGGTGAAACACTTACCAAACTCCTTGGTCGCATCTCGAAAACTAGCGAAGTCATCAGTGGCATCCCCGGTTCTGGTGTCGACCACTCTGGCGTTCCATTTTCTCTCACAGAGGAATTCGTGTCTGTGTACAGAATGCATTCTTTGATCCCGGACAACATTGCTTTCTTCGACGTTGCTGATAGTGGCAAGCACGTATCCACTATCCCAGTGGAGGACACCCTCTTTGCGAAGTCTCGTGACCCCCTTCAAAAGTCTGGTGGTGCGGTATCTTTTGGAGATGTATTTTACTCGTTCGGCATCAACTACCCTGGCGCGATAACGAACTTCAACTACCCCAACTTCCTCCGTAACCTTCCAACTCCTGAGGGTCAAGTAAAGGATATGGGAACCGTTGACATCCTTCGTGACCGCGAACGAGGTGTCCCCCGTTACTGCCAATTCCGTCGCCTCCTTCGCCTGCCTGCACCTAAGACTTTTGAAGAGCTAACAGGTGGCAACAAAGCCCTCGCGAAAGAGTTGAGTGACGCTTACAATGGCGATATTGAGCTTGTGGATACTCTTGTCGGCAGTCACTCGGAACCCTTGCCACAGGGATTTGGGTTTAGCGAAACAGCGTTCAGAGTATTCATCCTTATGGCCAGCAGGCGATTAAAGAGCGATAGGTTCATCGCAGGTCAGTGGAATGAAGAAACATATACCAAGGAAGGATTGAGATGGGTCCAGTATTCGGGAATGAAGGATGTACTAGGCAGACATTTCCCAGAACTAAAGCCTGTACTAAGTAAGAGTAAGAATGCCTTCGCGCCCTGGGATATGCTTGACGGTAGCAAGAATTATCAAGGCATTGAAACCACAGTGTCAAGTCACTAAACGCATCGGATGCAAGCCGGTGTTCTATTAGCGGAGTATATGGGAGTTACAAGCAGGCATTACCTGAAGTCGGGTGCTACTCACTAGCGCTCTCGACGACTTGGTATAGAAGCAGTATATATAGGTGCCTACGGCAAGCTTTTGCATATACCTAAATGCTTCAACAATACCGGAGGCAGGATGGATACTGATATAAATTGATCATTTTGTAAACTAGTATTGCACAGACCATACCACGGTCGGTCCCGGATTTCTAGCTATATATCTAAAATACTACGTATGGCCTAGGCCTTTAGTTCGGATGCCCATCGTGTATATATAGTAGTATGACAACTTACTTGCAAAGCCCGTATACACCACTTAATCATCTATACTAAAAGAGATCTAATTATACAAGTGATCACACTTTCTCCTTTGGTTTTAGCCGCCGCCGCCCTCTTTCCCAATTGATACCGAAAGCTAGTTGACTTATTAAAGAGACCAAGGTTCCAATGATAATCGCTAGAAAAGTGGCCAGAATGGCGAGAATGGTAGCTATGCTGAATATCCAACTCGCCTGCGCAAACCTGTACCAGTTCGAAGAGACGTCCGAAAACTCCCTTGCCGCCAGGGCGACCTGCATCGCGCCCAACAACAAAGCAACAGCCGCAAAGATGAATAGCAGGGTATTGAAATGATGTTTAACATAATCGCTCGTTTGCCAGTAAACGCGGTGGTAGTAAAATCTTCGCTCCCCTTTGGGAGGTACCAACCGCATTGCCCAATTGAGTCTCGTCAGCCGCAGTTGGCCATATGTGTACCGCGGTGATACCTCCTCATCCAGTATTTTTCGAAAGCATGATATGAATTTCGAGAATTTTTGCCAGCTAGGCCTTTCGCCGTCGGAGCAAAAAGGTAGCAAACCATGCTCTACGGCTATACGATAATCTGATGGGTGGGCGATGAGCCACGCATAGCTTCGGAGGAACCCGCAGGCTACCGGTCGTAGAGAGGCCAGTTGATTGTTTTTTCCCAGGCTGCCCAGCACATGCTCCCAAAAAGCGTGATTGACCAGATACTCTGGGATAGGCTTTATGTATACCGTGTCGTAAAACCAGACAAGGTGCAAATCCGGGTTCTCTGTGAGAACGATCTTGCGACCTTTCTGCACCTGGCGATGGAGCGGATCTATTAATGTGCTATCATGCTTCGAGAAAGGGTAAAGTCGTGGGGCAATAGCGTCCAGATCTTTTGTCTGAAGTTCCGCCCGCAGAAACTCAATCAAACTATCAACGCCGTCTAGGAGCAGACTCGGCTGCCCTGGAAGTGTTGCTGTTGACCCGCTGTCTAATACTGGGTTGCCAGAAGCGCCCGACTGCAAGTCATCGCAGAGCTGGAAACTTTTCTGAAATGGTACCCCGTCTGGATTTGAAGACATAATATAGAATCGTGTTATCGATATAGTTATAGGAGAAAGTGGTATATTTTTGGTCCTCTCTCTTTCCTGGTCAGATCAGGAGTAAAGTATTTAAGCGCCGAAAGGCCACAGGAGAACAAGTGGAATCCGCAGGGCCATAAGTGCAACGTTTGGCCTCATCGTGTTGACGCGGTTTGAGTTGTTACAATATTTGGAAGCCTTGCCTCAGCCTCTTTCTCAGAAAATGAAACATAAGTTTGTCGACACTATGCCCAAGTTTAAGTCTCTATCGTGTAGCGACATCTTGGAGTATATTTGTATCCGCGGATGTACTCTTTTAGTTCTTGCAAGTAAATAGTAATATATATTTGAATAGCTTAGCTTAGAAATACACTTTCTGATTAATATATAAAGGAATCGGGATACATTGGCCTACTAGGTTAGTTCCTCCCTTGCTAGAGAAAATACATATCTCTCCGGCAAAATCTCATCTGGTTTGCAGAACAATAACTCCCGAAGACAATTTGCATTCGAATTATATATTGAAGGCCGACCGTCAAAGTATTAGTCGGGCTAGAAAGTGCAAGATTTCCGCAAAGGCCCAGGTCTGGCAGTTTCGCTGTTAAGGCCATATGTGTAACGTTAACCGGTATCATAGATGTTCCCAGGGTTAATCAAAAGCCTTAGTAGAATCCCCAAATGAAGACGTTCCCGCGAGCAAGATACTCCCATTCCAATTCTCTAGACTCAGGAGACACTCGGGTCAACTGTGGCTCTTCCTGGTGCAAGATTGCCGCCTGGTCTTGTTCTAGCATGTCCCTAAGAGGCTGCAGTGGGACGTTCACGAGTTGTGAACCAGATAGACTAAGGATATAGTATCCTTTAACTAAACCGGGTTTTCTCTCATTCACTCTATGCAGTTATGATTGTTCCCAGTATCGGCGGGTGCTAGAATTTGCAGATTAGCTCAACGTACACCATCAACCTGTCTTTAGGCATGACAGCCCTAGAACACTGCATCTCGATACTCAGCTGAAAGGCCCACCTAAAATAGCTATAATTGAGTAGGCTGGCGAAGCACTTTTCGCTCGAACGATGGACGTGCCGCTTGCGACAGGTACAAGTCGGTAAGGGAGTCTAGGTTGCAATTGCAACACCGATTGTATCAACTGATTGCTGGAACAGTTGGGTTGGCCACAAAGACAGAGCGATGGGGATCGTCGTGCCAGCTCGTTGCGAGTGACGTTGAAATAAGATTTGGGTTTCAGCGTTGGTTGCACGCCCTGAAGGTTGCGTCGACGTCGGCATCGATGGAGCAGATCGACCTGTGTTGCGGTTGGTGATTAGCTAGCTACGAGGCCCAGTATACCCCTAAAGATCAAAACAGAGGGTAAGAGAAACATCTTAACCTACTCGAGATCGTAACTTCTTCTTCTCCGATGACTATTCGAGCCTCTGGACGAAGCGTGTTATCCGCGACCGTTAACAACGTGGATCAAACCTGCCTTTGTTGTATTTTGACAGACGCATCGACGCAGCCCACAATATCGATATCTGAACACTAGGAAAGTTGTCCGTGACCAATAAGTTACGAAGGCACCTAATGGAAGTCCTCGGTAGTCTAGAGCAATCTGCTCTGCCAGAATACGAATTCAAGCTTAGATTTGGCCGTGGTAATTGTCTCCAGCAGCGCCGCGGTCGCTCCAAGTTCAACAGCAAACGGTCAGTTTACCACCAAGAGGGTTGATTAATACCATTAATCATTGAATAGAGTGGGCTTCCGTGGCCATGGATTCCCTTCAAGCATATGGAAGTGGGTAATGGCGATTCCTCGTTGTAGCTTCTTCGATGGTGTTTGCGTAGACGGTCTACACCTACGTTGCAAGTCCCGACCGTAGACGAAGAATGCAAGTCATTCCTACCAACGATGATTCGTTAGCTGTTTCTGTCAAATTATTAAACAACTCTCTCTAAAAACAATTGCAAATCTTTATCGCATCTTGATGACGGGGAACTCACATCTACCTATTGTAGATCCGTTAAAAGCTACAACATTATGAACTTCTTGTCCAAGTGTAAAGATGAAGCCTAAATCATTAGTGTTGTAGATATAACTTACAGAGAGGCGGTTCTAGACCATCCTGGAGACTGCAGAAAGACATGACCAGTCCAAAGGAAGGATGTCTTAGAACAGGGAAGCTCTAGATGTCCGTCGTTTAAGACGAGCATAGATCTTTTCTGCTTTGTGACAATTAGAACCATGACCATTATCACGCCACTGTACCGAAGGTTTGGGCACAACGAATTGTAAATATTAACAGCCGCAAGCCATCATGGCTTGACGCTAATACTGTCTAGACTGACGGGAAATTCCATCTGAAAGGTCGACGCCGATTCATATGGCGTATTCCGTTTTGAGAGAATCTGAATGGTACGATCGAAGATTGCACTTAGAGTTCGAATGCGATGGCTAGACTTCTGAAGATTGGTATCGTCAAGGCATTTGTATCGGTCAGTGTCTGTGTGAATAGTCTTCACGACTAGCCTTCTAGATTCCTATACAGCAAACTACGTATTAGCATACTGGAAGGCGGTAGTTCGAGGGAATAGATGCCTATGTGCCTTCAGGTCCAGTATTCCAACATCGAGAGTCCATAAGAATTTCCCAAATGGAATCGAATGTTCAAGTTCAAGTTCTATCATAAATTTTTTTTTTTCTTTAGTTATTGCGTTTACATTGCTTGGGCACGTTCACAGCCAAGTTAGGCAGTTTTCAATTCATTCCATTTACTCAAAGCCTAAGCATGTGCAAGTCATCAACATCTGTCGCTGCCTGAACACGGACGTTTACATCAGTAGCAAGAATCAGGGTCGCCGCCAACACCACAGTAGCACGCCGCCAGAATCGATAATTGGTACTAGCAGATATCACGGTTACGTGGGCTATTGCAATCTCATCACGAACAATCTTCTTCAAGACATCTGAAGTTGACCCTCCTGAGCTGAATATCTTGAGTAGGCCACTGATGTGTTGTGAAGATCTCTCTTTTCACAAGGGCATGACTGGTTCAAGTCCGTCTTTGGCCTGCTCGGTGGGTCATGGGCCCCCCTCCCCTAGGTATGGTCCAGGGAGTATTTGAGGGGACAGGTTTGATGGAAGGGGTGCATAATCCGGCGGTACTATAGCCTTTAAGCATCAAATCAACGTTCAGGATCATGTCCTGTCTCATATCGGCCGTTATATTAAGTAATGACTTTTAAGTTATACCCAAGATTACCCGTGCCTGTGTAAAATACCCAAAGGTATCATAAGGATACGAACCAAAGAGCAGCGGTGATCAGGTTGACCAAACTTCTGCCGCTTGTTATTTCTGATTTTAGAAGGAGGGTGTGTCACGATTGCTGCAGGGCGAGCTAGAAAAGAAAAAAAAGAGTAGTTTCTACATTCGACCGGGTTCAATCTGTTGGAATGGTTTTAGGGAAACGTAATTCGTTTTCGCCTCTGCAGCATAACCGAGAGAGGAATAAGGTCTCATATTTCGCAATTAGAAGAGCAAATGTAGATGGAATGTCTGAGCTAATAGAGTGGGATGCATGATATACGATAAGGATAACGGGGATAAGGTATGAAAGGCCATGGAAGTTATGACGACGAGGATGGATCTGAAGTTAATCGCGGTTGACAACGGGCATGGGATATTGTTTTCAACAGATATTTCCGTCTCTGGCAGCTATGGGCCCAGCAAGATGGAGCCGTCGCCAGCAGAAATATGTAGCAATGGTCAGCCGACACGTAGGAAATATGGTTTCTTCAGCCGAACATGCATACAGAGAAGGGCGAATTCGTGGGCTAGAACCGCGTTAGCAAAGCCGTACCCGTCTCCCCCCCTTCTGAGTCGTTTTCTGCACCTATAGATGACAGGATTCGAGTTAAGGACCCTTGCAAAATGCGAGAGTTCAAGTTGACATCCCAGCCTGAGTCCATTTTCTAACTGCCTTGCTTTTTATGGATGGTCAACTCCATGCATTCCCGATCCGAAAGCGTTATGTTCGATCGTATTGGGCCAACTTTTGGAGTAAAAGAATTTCCAAGAGTGGGATGGCAAGCAACCCTCTTGCATATAGCTCACATATTTTGGTTTCCTAACCGATTGCGAAATTGACGTATTTTCGTTCAGAGGAATAAAAAAAATCGTTCTTACTATTCGATGGGAGAGACATTTGGGGGGATGAACTTGGCTGAGATTAACGGGCTGAAAGGCATTTCGATCAACCACACCATCTTTCTACTTTTTTCCCTGTAAATTTGCATTCAAGCCGTATGCAAATGCAGACGCCATCTACTGGCTGGTAATAGAGATTGTACGCTTTTCCCCCCGAGGTAGAGGAATGCAAATGAGCTGGTAACGGCTTTTCCAATCGCCTCTCCCCGAGGCCGCCGCATGCATCACTGACCACTACCGACTACCACCACACCCATGGGTGTCATTTTCTTTTTCGCTCTTCAAAAGTTGTTACAGGTTTCGGGTGTAGTGGAACCGTTTATTTTCTGGCCTGGGAGTCGGCCGCCGACGCCTTGGAAGAAAATTTGATCTGCGGAGAGTCCAGCAAGGGGTAGCAGGAAAAAAAAAAAAAAAAGGAAGAAGTATGAACAGATCTTAGCATTTGTTAATTCCGACATTAGGCATCTTCTCTCTTTTTCAGCTGATCAAGGGTGTGCGAAGAGGAGCACCCCAATTCAAACCCACAAGCAAAGCAAAGCACACGCACACCAGACAGAACATGCACATGTTCGGGTTGTGTTGCAACTTTATGTCACAATCGTCACGTTACTTTTACACGATTGCATGCTAATTATTAATATTGCCCGAAGAAATGAGCTTCGCGGTTTCCCCACCGTTTCGAAACATACCAAATCTATTTTTTGGGGCTTCTCTTCAACCTGCCAACTTCAGGCAGACACTCCGCAGAAACCGAAACATGTAAAATTGATAGCAGTGATAAAACTTGATCTTATGGCGGGGCCCGACACTATAGTGCAGCGCATCGCCTTCATGAGCCTCTGTTGATCTTTTGATCAAGATAATGTAGAAGGAAGTGCCGAAGGGCACTAGCGTAGACTCCGAGAGGCGGCGAGGGGCGACGAAAAAAAAAAAAAAAAGCAAAGCCTTCTGATGTTTCCTTTTTCTCCTTCTCCTCGATTGATTCATTGTTAGTGCTATTCTATTTTCTGTCGAAAGCGGAGAGAGAGTTCATGCGAGCTAGATTTCGTTCACGTTCAAATCTCTAGCGAATGAGACCGTGCATGCAGGCAGATGCAGCCAAATGGCACAATTTTGCTCACTCCAAAAGAAACATTCCCTCGTCTTCATGCCTCATAGCCTTTCCTTTCTTCGAGAAAGGAAATCGATTTACAGGTTCACGCACGGTGTATCTCCACGGACGGTGCGTGGCCGGAGAAATAAAATGCTCAACAAATGCGGGCTAAGGGTGGCAGGGCACACGGCAGAGAGATCTCGTCCAGCAAAAAGAGTTTTTTTTTTTTTTT
>LDUD01000047.1:368515-402518 GCA_012184295.1 Dactylella cylindrospora
AGCTTCCAGATCTCGGACGCCCCACGATGGCTGGCGGAGGCTGATCAACCGAATGACATAAAAACGAGGCTCTATTAAATTATCCCAAACCTGTGTGGTAGGCTCCCGCTTTTGCTGAGATATATCCGCAGATCATAACATTATCGTTCACGCGGTTAGAGTTACACTTGTGAGCTCGACTCTCGCTCGCGACTTTGTCCCTTTTTTTTTTTTGCTCCCGCCGGTAACACCTGCACCTATGGGCCCGGGGCCGCTTTACCGGGGTTCGGGCCACTGCTGCCGTCTCCGGGAATTGGAATCCGCCCTTCATTCTACCGACCCGGGCCTGGGTTTTCGCAGATTCCAAGACCGAAACGACGTCATAGTCCCAATTAAACTGGCTTGGGCCATGCTAGCCAATAATATCAAGTCCGTCCCGCGTGTCTTTGATAGTAAGGGAATGCATTTCCCACAGCCAGCCCTTCTTGAAGGGAAGCAAAAAAAAAAAAGCGGTTAGGGGTAGGCGAAATGAGAACCTCACTAGGCCAGGGTTTTGGTGAATTTCACGGACCTTGGCGGGTCGAACTGAGGTCTAGATCTAAACGGCCGGGATGTTTATTCCACACACTGGCAGTTATTCGCAGACAAAAGAACGCCTCATCCCTTTCGTGAAGCGAGGCCAAGAAGCTCCAACAATTTCACGCTGGGGGCACCAGAAAGATGCTTTGATGCATTCTTGAGACATGCCCGTGTCGGCTAAATGGTCAGTCTTCTTCATTGTCATTTTTAAGGGGGAAACGGGAAGGGTTAAAGAAAGACGCAATATTTTAATATAGCTGGCCCGTATCGATGGGTTTTAGCGGGATGCCATACCTTGCCATCCTCAGCAGCGAACAGCGACGAGGGTTGTTGATTTTTACCCGTGTACTCGGTTCATGTTTAGGATACCAGGGCTTTCAGTCCGCCGACGCTAACTAAGTGTCTACATCTGTTTGATTGTACAGATAAATAACTTGCTCTTAGTAAGAGTGCAACCAGTTATTTACTCTGGTCGTCTAAGCTAACGGCTTTTACTTGATGTACCTGTTGGCCAAACACCTTGTATCCAACCTGGACCGAGGGCGTGACCTTCTCCCGCTCTTCAGATCTGAGAGATTAAAATGGCTTGCCTGATACGGTTAGCTTGATCCTTATCCCGCATCATTATTGGATCCGCTTCTAATTGTTTTCTGTGGCTGTTTCCTGGGTCCCACCCAAAAATAGGGCTTCTTAGATCTTGATCGAAAGAAACGGTCCTGGATCTCGCAATTAGTCCACAGATCTGGCCAATCAGATGATCCTGCTGGAGCCTATGAATGCACATTCCTCTCAACAAGCCGCTTGGCCTCATGAATCAGTACGATACGCGAGTTTCGGCTGCACCAACATCTGACAGACCTGATTAATTCTTCGCATCATTTGGGCAAACTCTCCGACAGCTAGGCGGGAATCATAATAAGATGGTGCTAGAATATCTCTAGCTTGCATAATTAGGCTTCAGAATATTTAACCCGTCTCTATATTTATAAACCCGGGACCCTTTTTTTTTTTTTTTTTTTTTTTTTTTTTTTTTTGACGCTGACCCGATAAATATGTTGGTTGGTTAATGCAAGATGGGTATATTTCATCCGCTTCCTGTTGGAATTTTGTGTTCGTGTTGTAGTATGCTTCCGAGAGCGCAAACTTGAACGGCGAGCGTAAACGCCATCGGAAGCTCCAAGAAAGGGATACCACCAAATTCATAGAAAAAAAAAAAAAAAAAGGTTCGCCTCCTCGGCTGCATGAGACAGGAGATACCCTTTGCAGCTCAAGATTGCCGCCCCCCCTTTTTTTTCTGTCTTTCTTCCTTCATACACGCAGGAGATTAAGGTAAAACTTTGGCTCACCAAGATCGTGGGGTATTCTTTTCGATCGGATTATATTGCCGATGCGGCCACAGACACCATTGCCCGCCGCCAGCCCGAGAAATAGGACCCGGCCGGGTCTCACCTTGTTTAGCCAGAATGAAGAAAAGCTCAGATGGCCTATGATTGTACCCTGCGGCAGTGAAACGTTGGGCTTGAAGCCTTCTTGCCAGGAACGTTTGCAAGGACAAGAAGTTTTTTCCATAGTTCATTCTTTCTGTTGAACCAAAAGCGCCCCCCCTCGGGCAACTTGGCAGCTTGTCCGGTGCAGCTGTGGGGCCTTCTGGGAACTGTAATCTGATTTTAACAACGCAACTGGAAACGATGCAGGAGCTGGCTGATGTATATTTCAGGAAAAGATCGTCCTTTCTGTTGAGGTTTACTGCCTAAGGCTTAAGGGTGGTGACCGCCCGCCATTTCTGGAGGAATCATATCCGACTTTCGCCGATTGGTTATTGGTGGATGATCGTTCATACAGTGACTTTTCCATATTTCCGACCTCTCGATTCACATTTTCCCTTTCCCTTTCCCTTTCCCTTTCGGCAATGAAGAGTCAGGTAAGATTTTCACATTCACGCTGCAGAAACGGGTTCATATCTCTAGAATTCAGGTTGGTGGTCGCGGCCCACTTCTTTGCTGGCAAGCGAAGAAAATTGTGGCCCCACATGGGGCTAGAAGTCTTTTTTTTTTTTTTCCCTGGTTTTTCTTCTTCTGATACACTAGATGTGATCAGATATGTGGATGTGTGGACGCAAGTGCATCGCCGGTTTTACCGCATCAGTCTTTAATATTTTTTGATTTGTCAATCTTCAAATCAAAACAGAACTTACAGGGGCTCGCGGACAGAAGGTGTCGTGGTCGAATTCAAAGCAGATGCGCATGTACACTAGATTTCATGTGTAGACACACCTGTTGACGCAGAACTCCCATGTATTCCCAAAAAACCTATCCCAGGGGGCCTAGGAAGACGAGTGCCTCCCCGGGTGGGAGTTTTTACACTTGAACATTGGTCAATATCCGTAGCCAACCCTACCCCTCCGACTAGTTGCACATGTTACGTAGTACCTAACAAGCTGCGTCCACAGAGAAAAGTTCTGCACTGAGCCTGCTGCATGCCTAACTCGCGCTTTATTGTGTGGGCCGTAGTATTACATGTTTCTTTTCTGGTATGATCATCGACTATTTTCTGAGATCGGATCTTCGTAATTTAAATGACTGAGAAGCACCAAACTACGACTCTTCTCATTTGCATGGTGGAAGGATTGCTGTTTGTTTACAGCGTTGATACATATACATATAGCCTCAAAACTAAATGAAGAAAGACTGCTACCCTTACATCCATTAGAGACCCATTGGAGATCTGAGTAGGCAGCTACAGGCGCCGTGAAATTGGACACAGCATTCAGGGTAGCATGCCCCATTCCAAGGCCAAGGCACACACCTTATTTTCTTATCTGGCAGATGCGGTTGTGAGAATAATTTACAAGAACGGAATCATATCGGGCAACTGACCTCCGTCTTCGGATTTCACAGCAATAGGCAAAAGAACTCTGCAGATACTTGCATATTCAAAATGACAAGACAAGCGAGTGAGCAGGAGAGCGGGGGAGTTAAAGAACAAACAGGATTGGAGGACAACTATACCCGGTGAGGGCAACGATGGGAGAGGGATCGATGGCTGTCCGGAGCCATATTACGAACCCGCTCAGGAATGTTAAACTTCCAGAGGCTGGATACCGGCTGCCCGTATTATGCATATCACGTCAACAGACTCGTACGACAGCTTCGGAGGGGTGAGATAATGTGATCATGCGGAGCTGGAAAACCGCTCTCAGGATTCACGATTTCCTACGCGAGGGCAAAGTTGCGTGTCTTGGTTGATGCCGTAAGTTCTTACACATATCGTGCTCGTTAGTGTTTGATTCTCACTCAGCTGGGGAACTTGGTGATTACATCTATTCCGTGTACTCAGAAAATGCTGCTCAAGCCAACCTAGCATCAAATTGTTGCCATTTGGGGAAGCATATTTCCACTGTTGTAGACCGGTTATGGCTATGGTTAGATATTTCAAACTTGCACTTCTGCATATCCAACGTCTCACCTTATCCCTTGGTTGATACGAATTGCGAACCGTGCCTCACTATCGGTGTACCTCCCTAGCTATGGCATATATTTCTGTGAGGCTTTTCTGGCCAAGTCTCCAGCTGTAGGTGTGATAGGCCGTTGCTGGCCTTCAGCTGTGCATACGGGTGTGAGCGAGGCTATGGTAACGCTAGGCTACTATCTAGCCCAAAGTTTGTGACAAACTTAGCTTCCCACCGGCTCGACCTTCAACAAATAACACAGGGGCTACACTCACCGCTTCTGCGTATTATAGACGGATGCAACTTACGACATTGAGTTTGCAGGCCTATTGTTGTATTTGTTTACCCCCTCATGGTGTCTATGCAAAATGATGCCTGAATAGGAGATTTACGTTCTTTATGGGCAAGATTTTTCATGTATCCGCATCCGCGATATTCGCCGACATGGGGCAGAGCTCAGCCTACGATCTTTTCACCCGCGGCGACGATAGATCGGATTGGGCCTGACCCAACAGGGGAAAGAAAATTATTGCTCGATACCCATTAACGTAGCTCATGTATTATGATTTCCTAAACACTGTACAAAGCCTGTGCTGGCGATTAGCAACGTAAGCGGACCGAAGTCGACTTCTCCAACTCCTTCATGAGAGCTCGAGTTGACACTATGACCTACAAAACTCAATCCTATTTCTAAATCACATCTTTACGTGGGTGCATTCGATGTTCAGGGTAAGTTCCGCACTTTCGAATAGACAACCTTAACTCCGGAAACTCTTTAGGTCGAGAACAAGGCGCTGCCAAGCGGGGTATACGGTAGTTTAGGAAAGTAAATATCCCGAGGAAGCGGATCACAACTGAATACTGACTCCCGCAGTCCTGTTGGTGACGCGATGATATGGCCTATCATACAGTGAGTCCAACCACATTCCAACCTTTCATCCAATATCTAATCTCGAATCCAGTATGAGATATGCCAGACCTCGTACTATCATTCGCTATCAAGCCGATCCTGGGAGTGTCGACCGAAAAGCTGAACCGTCGCAACTTAATAGGAACTCTATGATTAAAGTTGGCCCTGTTCACAAGACCACCGGGCCAATAACCTCCCGTCCCACTATTAGCAAACTAACTCCATCTAACCACTGTTGACCTGCGATTTACATGAGAACCCCACGACACCCACCGTCCCTCCTTTCGATAGACGACCTAAGATATCTAGACCAATCTGACATTTGAAAACCAAACAACCCTACCAGCTCTGAAACAATGCACCGCACAGGATACCAAAAATAATAAGAGACATAACTATAACTAAAACTCTTGGAGGTGTCTGCTGCCTACCTGTCACTCGCCGGAAATGGATTTTTTGATATGCAAACACATTCCTGGTTGATAATATTCTTTTAACGGCATCGCCCTGATCCTTGGGAATGCTGCGGATATCGGTTCCGAGGAGACGTGGGGGAGTAATTACTTAGATATTGCCATAACATACCGAAGTCGATAACCAACCTATGCAAACGCGTCATGGGAACATGGTTTCGGCCAAGACGAAGATTGTGACTGGGATATGATGGTACATAACCCTCCATGATCGAATGCCCTCGACACGTGAACCTATGAGGGTAATAAAAATCTCCTTTTTTTTCCCCTTAGCCTAGAGCAGGAGTCAAAATTTCTTTCACTCGCTAACTAGAAGTGGTACACAAAAAATAAGACGTTCCTCTAGACTCTAGCGGGTAGACTTGACCCGCCTCGTTGACGCCTCACTGACTCGACGATGAGCTAAATGTTTAGCAACGTTAGAGGCTGAGACCAGCTGCTAGTAACTAGAAGACGTTAGATATAGCACTAGAATTTCTGGAAATATTTGCCATTTGCTGTCTTACACTCTGTTTGCATGTGCTAGCGTTTAAAGGAAATCCTAGCTCCTAGAAACGGGGACATCTTTGATCGTTTCCACTCTATTCCATAACTATCACATCATCGCAACCGAATACGCCCCGCAACCAGAAACTCCAACAGCAAAGTCTTCGATTCTTTTCATGACGATGCAATGCTATCAAGATAGTATTTGTGAAGAAGGAATTGTGAAATCCGTGTTGTGGCGTTGTATTTGGAGTTGGAATCCAGGCGTTTTCTGACACTTGTGGCTTGCAGGAGGCGCTTGTTGTGCTCCACAAAAGAGAGGGGAAAAAAAACCCCCTTTTCTTCTGATATCTGTACGATAGGATATATATGTTAAATATAAGGATATGGGGAGCTAACGCTCTGTCAACTTAGAAGGGGACTTGCTGAACCTAGCGGCTGAACATTCTTAGGGGCCGAGCATCTTGTAACGAAGTGTCGATAGGATCATTGGCCCAAGTTTATAGACATGCAAGTAGGATACAATCTCTAATGATACTTCAGTTTAAGTGCTCCCGCGAAAGTGATATTCTCAAGGCCTCTCGAGCAATTGAGCCAAAGAATGAAAAGGCTTTGGGTCGAAACAGGCTCCTTGATTCAATTCAACGCCTTCAAACTCCTTTGTACCAATACTGGCAGTTGTACCATCACCAACCTGTACTGTTGCATCTAAATGATAACAATGTGTTGTGCGTGTAGTCACGTTTCTAAGATTCAGATAAAAAAAGTTTTCTAAGCTGCGTGTGCGATCTATGCTCTTCAACACCTAGGCGACTGAGCCGATATCGACCCAAGACTTGTCGTACATCCGAAGATAAGACTCCCTGGAGCCGAATAGCGTGCATGCATGCTGGTAGAAAAGTTTCCTATGCTGGTTACACGATGCAGGTTTCCACGACATCGCTTCCTAGGCCTTGATAGCTTGGCTAGAACATGTAGTTACCCGCAACAACAATCTCGACGTCACTTCACTGTCCTGGGGATTGAGTCCTCGTGGTATGGAATTATGAAACTCCCTTTTGTGATTGAAAGAGTATCATCGCTAATGCACAATCCCTAGCGACGATTCTTCCGTTGCCATCCTGAAGATACCGGAGAGTGGTACTCCAACACTGCTCTTCCATGGCAAGGTTACAGCAGACACTACAAAGTTCTTGGGCATAAATCCCATTACCGCTTTCCAGTCTCATAGACGGAGCCTTGCTCCCCTCATACAGTCTGCGCTCCCATACCTCCCTGGTGGCGAGAACCCAGATATCGTAGCTGTTACACGAGGTCCAGGCATGGTATCCTCGCTGGATGTTGGATTGCAAACCGCCAAAGGACTTGCCTTGGCATGGGGCGTCCCGCTGGTAGGCGTGAACCATATGCACGCACATGCTCTTACGGTCAGGCTTTGCAGAGCTCTGGAAGGGAAAGGCCTAGATGATCCCAAGTATCCGTTCCTTAGTCTGCTTGTTAGCGGCGGTCACACAATGATTGTTGTGAGCTGGAGCCTTACAGAGCATGAGGTCTTAGCGGAAACTATTGATACTGCGGTCGGGGACTGCGTGGACAAGGTGGCAAGGGTAGTGGTCCCGGATGAGATTGTCAAATCCAAGGCGGATACGAATTACGGTAAGATGTTGGAGGAGTTCGCATTTGCCGATGGTGGCCTGGGCGAATATAAGGCTTCAAAGAAAGACTGTATTGGGAATAAGCTCGAGGAGAGCTACGGTTGGAGGTTACCAATATCTCTAGGCGGTGCGAAGAAGGAAGGCCACAAATCATTGATGAAATTTAGCTTTGCCGGGATCCGAAGTAGTGTCGACCGGCTTGTCGAATTGAAGAGAGCAGAGAAGGGCAATGATTGGGCTGATTTAGCAGAGCGAAGATCCCTCTCTCGGGAGCTTATGAGACGCTGCTGGGAGCACCTCTCGTCCCGGGTAGTAATGGTTCTAGAGAATATGAGGGACCGTGATATCAACATTCAAACAGTTGTCGTTAGTGGCGGAGTTGCGTCTAACAAATTCTTACGTGAAGTGTAAGTGCACGCGCCGGCTATATTAGCAAGTGGGCTGTACTAATATATCTGCGCCAGACTTCGAAAACAACTTGACTTTCACATATTCAGTGAGGTGGAGCTTGCTTTCCCACCTATTGAATTTTGCACCGATAATGCGGCAATGATTGCTTGGACTGGATGGGAAATGTATCAGGCGGGATACGAAAGTACCATGAATATCGCGCCTTTCAGGAAGTGGAGTCTCCAACCCCTAGATGAAACTATTCATGACATCGAAAAAGACTGGGAGGAGAATGCGTTTGGTATTCTTGGAGTGAGCGGCTGGAAACGAAGAGACGGCAGTTAAGCAGTTGAAAGACTTTAAAAAAAAAGGTCACTTGTATTTTTATGTAAATGATATCGTAAATGTCCAAAGATACCCTTTTGTACATAATATGTAAATACTAGTTCTGGAAATACGATTACTTACTACGAATGTAAATGGTAGAGCACTGTGGGGCGGCGGTAGATAGAAACAACCAACACACGGAAAGCAGTATGTAAAAGGATGCTGTCAAGCTTGCTGACACCTGGTTGCCTACAGTAAGCTCTCGCCACGGGCGCGGTCGGCCCACCTGCACGTCATGACCCCTATGTAAAGGTTGCAGCATAGCCGTTTCATAGGAATGTTATATGCTCGGAGGGAGGACATAATTGCCAAAGTACACCGAATCCGAAAGGATCACAAATTCCAGCGGTAGTCTTTCTATGAATAAACTCGGCGAGATTGGACCAACACAGGAACATTGTTTCTCATGCGATCGCCAACTCCGACTCCCCGGACCCGCGGAAGGACTGAGCGGGAAGCATAGCAACATCTCGAGATTCAGCAAGGATAAACATGAAAACCAACATGTTCAAATTGAAGTATAAATGAGTATGGCCGGAAGCGGCTCGTCAAATATCGCTAATCCAACGTTTTGTTGGTGAGGAGGGTCAGGGACGGTTTCTATTTTAGGTGCCAAGGCGGCCGGCTGGGCCTGCATGGGTGGTTTGTGTTTCTTGAAGCGCCTCCAGATTGGCTTCCTCGCTGGAAATAGAGCTATAAGCCTACTGCTATGCTTATCCTGAAACTCGGTGCCCCTTCCTCCATTGGCAGACATGTCAACCCCGCAGACGGAAGGATTGATATTTCATTGGCAGATCAGACCATCGACATGGAGCACCAGGGCCCTTCAACCAAAATAAAGCCGTTACAGCTGGCAGGTCAATACCTAGGTCAGGGGCGCGTTAACGGCGGCACAGCGCCGCTAGACAGCTCATCAAATCAAGCTTTTCAATATGGCGCCGGGGCGGGTTGAGTTCTGTTACCATTGGAGTAATATAATAGGGATACGGTCTTCTCTCGGTTGGTTCCTGGTGAGCTGTCTGTTCACCACGGCCAACTGTCAATTGAAACTTCCCCTTATCGTTTCGTTCTGACTCCTCCCTTTTCTTTCTTTCTTTGTTATTGTTATTCTTTTCACTTAATTCATAGTATCTTATATCCTTCTGTTTTATCATTATTTTGCATTGTTGGGTGTTTTTCTATTTTATTTTTACTCTCAGGACTGGTTCCTCTGCAAATTTACGATCTCAACTGCAAGCAATTCCTTGTCCTTTATATCATTTATTATACCAACGACCACCCCTTGACGACTGCATCTACAACACATAGAAAGCCAATAGAGCGCAAGCACGAAAACAATCCTCACAGCAAACTCCTTTTACAACGCTACTCTCCTAAATATAAATATGAAATTTCTTGCCTTCCCTGTCAAGATCAAAAGAGCAGTTGACAGGAGACTCAGAAGAAGAGGTTCCGCGACTTCTCAAAATTATGCCTTCAAAGCACAAATATCTTGGCGTAAGTTACACCAGTTAATAGCGATAGAGAAGCAGATTTGCTTACATGTTTTGGATATATATAGCTGTCGGACGAGGAGAGGACACTACGGCCTACGACGCCCACGTCGCACGTGGAATCGGTATCTTCAAAGAACCGACTTATCGAGATAGCCTTCCACCCGACTTCTCACCAGTCCGATTTTCTTCAATCTCATTCTGGGCCATCAGACAGAAAATGTGAACCGCGCGGCCTTATATCAGGGCGAAAGGACCCGACAGATTTGAAGTTTTGGAAGCCATACACAATACGGCCTCTATTTTTGATTTTTCTTTTGCTTCTTGCTTTGGCGTTCATTGGAGTTACGGAGACTCTATACTATTACAGTCAGAAGAATGATGGACTGTGGTTCATCTCTGATGAGGATGCTTTGTCACCCAGGCAATATTTTGCAATTCAATATCTGCCGACCCTCTTGGCAGTTCTTTATGGTATACTTTGGTCTTTAGTAGACCTGGATGTCAAGAGATTGGAACCATTTTACGAGCTTGGGAAGAATGGAGGTGCTGGGGTCGAAGCTCTCTTCCTTGAGTACCAATATCAATTTCCCCTCGCTGTTCCGTTTCGTTCTTTTCGGAAGAAGCACTGGGCTGTTTTCTTATCTTCTACAACATTTATACTTTGCACTTTGGTTGCTGCTCCCTTGTTAAGCAGTTTAATCGTTGATAATCCTCAAATAATCAATCAAGCTACTACATTTAATATTAGTACCCGCTTCGCTAGTGCGAAGGATGAGCTCGCTCCACTCTCCCCAGAGTTCATTTTCTCAGCGGCTACTGTGGTGGCACGTAACTCTAGCTTTCCTGCTTTCACAACAGCCGAATTTAGTATTCTCCCATTCGGCATGGACCTGGAGAGCCGGCGAGGGTTATCCCAAGAAACCTGGAAGGCACGCTCAACAGCATACCGCTTAGCTGTTGACTGCGTTTCGGCTCAACTCCAGAGAGCCGAAGTGGGTACCATCTTTGAAGAAGATGAACCTGTGCTGTCTGGGGGTTGGGGATATGTCTACCCTGGCACGAGATGCTATGAAGCAGGCCCTGAACCCCTCTTCTTTGAGGAAGATGGTACTAAGGCTCACACCGCGCATTGGGACAAGCCAGCTGTTGCGTGGTGCGGCCCAAATAATACAACTACATTTGCAACATTCAGCCCGCTTCCCCCAAAGCGTAATCTAACTGAGACGAATGCTTTCTTTTGTACAACTACCGGCGTAGAATCGGCTGATATTGAAGTCGAGGTCGACGCAGTAAGCAAAACGGTTAAAAAGGTCCTGAGCAAACCACAGTTCGAAAGAGACGCAACAGCTGGAGAGATAGATCTGTATGGCTTTAATCGAGCATTATTCGACGGATATGCGATCGAGAATTTAGGCTCCGACTGGGCAGTTCTGACGGAGTTCCCTATGACGCATACTGAATTTCTCACCGCAATTGGTGGGAACGACCTCTTCACGAATCGAGAGACCTTTAAGCAAAATCTGATCAATACATATAGATTATGGTTTTCCATGGCGACTGGTGCTACAGACGTATTCTATCTGAATACAACTGCATCCACAATACCTGGGGTCCGATCGATAGCGGGCACAGTCGTAACCATTGACCGAACATTCGCAACTTTAGTCGACTCCTGCTTCGCCCTAATAGTTCTAAATAGTATCATGCTCTCTCTCTACGTTTACCAACGGAGAAGCACGCTGCTAAAAGATCCAGATTCCATATCTGGAGTTCTTGCGCTTGTTGCAGATAGCGATCTTCTGCAAGCTATGGACGGCTTGGATAGGGCGAATAGTCTTCAATTAAAAAGAGTCCTGCAAGATAGTAAGTATGGATTGGGTATGTGGTCTAAAAGTGAGGGGGGTTCATTGTACAAACTCGACTGGATACGAAGACAATCGACAAGTAAGATAAAACTCAGACCCAGACTGTGGTTCTAGAACATAATTACTAATATCCGTGGGTTTTGTCTAGGGCTATTCGACCGCATACAAGAAGAGGGTATACCAAGAACCCTAAGGTTGCACTATGGTATTCTTTTTTTTGCAACTTTGTTAGCAATAGTAACATTTATTGTGGCTCTATTGCATATCAGTCTTACCCCAGCTTCACTTCCAACTATTACCGACAATACCTTCTTATTTGGGCTCCTATGGTCCGCCGTCCCTACATTAGTGGCGACATCCTTGGAGCCAATGTGGGCATCTCTTAACCGAGATGTTTCGGTCCTCCAGCCCTTCTACAACCTCACCAAGAGAAACATGCCGGCATCCAGGACTATATCTCAAAAGTACTCTGTTATCCCCCTTATCCTAGCATTTAGGGCTTTTTCTGGCCGCGATATACTCCTAGGAATTGTTTCATCTATGACTGTGTTGACGAGTGTTCTTGCGGTAACGCTGCCGGGCATTTTCGACAATACCATTAAGCCTGTAGACACGACGATTGATGTCGTCCAACCATATCAAGCTCGACTCCGAACGAACAACACCTTGTTAAATGTGGAAGGTCTGGACATGTATAGATTAGCTGAAAAGGAATCGTATTTATATACAACAACCTTTGTGCCTGCGAGGGCCAATATATCGGACCACGCGGACCTTCCGATCTGGACTACTCACAACCTCACACTTATCCCCATATTCCCGACAAACACTTCCGGAGATTTCGATTCCATGACAACGGAGACTGTCGGGTTTGGTATCAGCCTGGACTGTCGTGAAATTGTAAATGGTACCTCTGGAACCTTTTACCACAACGCCAATGAAACGACAACGGTTTACTACGAAATCAATGGAAATGTAAGCTGCAGCGCCGAGTTTGGATGGCGGATCCCGTCCGAGGCTATCGACGGGTCAACAAGACCACAAAAATATTTCGGAAGGTTCCCCCGTCAGTACGTTGGCTCTTCTGCAGAACTCTATAATTTCATAATTTCGGGCGATGCCTCAGCACCTATCAGGACGTATAAACGTGGCGGTCTCTTTGATGATGGAGCGCAGCCCGCTATGGACTGCGGCGAAACCATTTTAACAACTTGGTCTACGAGATACCTAGAAAATAAACAGGTATCTAATGGTACGGTTTGGACACAATCAGCACCACCTGACCATACAATGCTCGTTTGTCAGCCTCAAATCTTATCTCAAAATATCCGGGTTACCGTTGACAAGCTTGGGAAAATCCAAACGGTGGAGCGTCTGGGCGACCCGATTACACATATTGGTGAATCAGAAATCTTTACTAGTGGAACAGGTGTCGACTTTGTAAAACAAATAAACCATTTATTTCAGCGTCTCTCTTGGAGGTCATGGGATTGGCCTGGCCTTCTGATGACACGCCTAGCGGCAGCGACGCCTCAAGTTTATATGGACCCTGACAAGTTGAAAGCCCTGACTCAAGAAACCTATGCGCTCGCATTCAGTGTCTTTGTTTCTGAAAATAGAGATGATCTTCTGGAAAGAAACACTCGGGATCCATATCCCGTCACCGCGAGCAAAAATATGACACGCGTCGAGATGTCCATTCCTCTCACAATTCTAAGTTTGGCTATTCTCCTGTTGTTTTGTATTACTCTTATTCTCATTTACACCTTTCGAAGACAGAGATATCTGCCACGGCACCCAACTACGCTCGCTGCCACTATCGCATATTTTTGGGATAGCAGTTTGCTCAACGATATAAAGGGTACCTACCAGATGTCAACTGCAGAACTCGAGTCTCATTTAGCGCAAAATGGGGATTCTTACGGATTCGGGTGGTATCAAGGTCGAAGTGGCAGGAGGTGTCTAGGAGTAGATCGGGAGCCCCTACTTGAGGGTTATAACGGATCAAATTTTCAACGTTCTGGCAAAAACGCTATATGATATCCACAGTTACCGCGATATCCGCATTATGGATGATCGCACGATCACTTCTAATTTTTATTGTCTTGTGCCTTTACGTTTCCCTCAAGTTTATTGTCGTATATTTTTTAAAAATTTCCATTTTACCTCCATACCTCATATAGAAGATTATGGCTGCTGATTCCCCTGAACCCATTTACATATGATCGAATATCTACTATAATTATCATCTTGTTTCACTGAATCTCACCCGATGTGTATCTCTAGCCATGAAGCTTGACACCAACATAATCCAATTCCTGTAATATCAATCTATCTGACTTCAAAGTCTATCTCCTTGAGATGTCTAAAGGAGCTTCTAAAATGGTTTTGGTGAATCTGAGAAAACCGCCAGGATTCCAAACGCCAATATTAATTACACAGAATTAGAACTTCACATGCCGACCCTTATTCCTAAAACTTAACGGGGAAGTCAATCCAGAGAAGTAGGAAGAACCTATTTCGGTCTGTCCAACTAGGACACCACCAATATATATTTTCTCAACTTTTAGTGCATGGAGGTTAGTTATTCGATTTTTACAGGTTTCTAAAATTCAACACGTTGTCCGCAGGGCTAGAAGCTAATAGGATCAAGTTGCTCCAAGAGATCGTTCAGATCTCAGTTAATTCTTTTGTGCCTTAATAAAGTATGGGATATCTTGTTGATGATCACAAAGCAGAACAACGCCGCTGCTAGATGCGTAGATGGATATGGTGAAGGAATTGAAAGGACGGCAAAGGGGAAAGAAAAATATCTACATGGTATAATATCGAATACAGCAAGTCCAGAAATCTGTCGCATCTACGATTTTCTAATTTTCGGGATTGCCAGGAAATCCGTTGTTTGCCAGAAGCTTCGGAACTTCGGGAGTAAGATCGAGTCGATCTTGAATTTGATTTTGTAGGGAGAGTTGGAGCATGTGATTCTTGAGACCTAAAGGGTCTACAGCGAACTGCGGGTTGATGCTGAGCTCAACAGCCATTAGTCCAGTGACTAATGGGCATGACATGGAGGTACCCTGGAGTACATCAATGGCAGTCGAGCTTCCTATGAAAGTGCTTGTAATAGCGACACCAGGGCCCCAGATATTCGTGCACTCCCCAAAGTTGGAAAAGCTAGCACGGGTATCGGTGATATCTGTAGCACCGACGGTGAGGATTGGAGCGAAGGCGGAAACACCAGCTGGGGTAGTTGAACAGGCATCTTGGTTTTCATTTCCAGCAGCAACCGAAAAGTGGATGCCTAGAGAAGTGGCAGTAATGATAGTACTGTTCATCAGCGGAGATGGAGATGGAGCACCGAGCGACATGCTGATGATGGAGCCACGGAAACCGGGGTTGTTTCTCCTCTGCTGATGTAAGTCCATGACTTGTTCGATGGCATTAACTGAGTCCCTGAGAGAGCCACTTCCGTCGTTACCGAATACCTTAATGCCGAAGATATTAGCGTTCTTTGCAACGCCGAAAGTTCGGGATCCAACAGTTCCAGCAGTGTGTGTTCTAAATTGCGTCCTTGTTAGGAGTTTTCTTGGAAACCAAAGAGGAGATTGAAGAGGGAGCTATTAAGTTTCTTACCCATGACCTTCTACATCACTCACATCTTGACCATTGAAAGCAGGAAGCATCTGGGCTCGTCCTCCAAAGTCAACATGATCAACGTTGATGCCAGTATCCAGAACGTAAACGTCTACACCGGCGCCTGATGTCTGCTCAAACCTGTACCGGTAGTCTAGGTCTGTTACTGCTCTTCCGTTCCTGACCACGGTGTCTGCTGATGATACCCGCTGCAGGTTCCAAGGAGCAGTACTCTGCTCAACCCAGATACCAGATTGTCTAGTTGCAAGGCGAGATTTCCTGCCTTTCAGTAGATCTCTACCCATGTTTCTCTTCTTGATCGGGTCGTCCCTTGGCATCACCGCTAAATGCATCTTCTGGTTTTTCTCCATATATTCGACATTGGGAAGGGAGAACATGCTGACTCCGGTTGACTTCTTCATGTTCATAGTGAACGCTCTGCTTCCGGCGACGGTAAAGGTCGTGTGGACACTGCTCTTATTGCAACCCATCTCTCCAAAGATCTCGTCCCATTCGCGGGTCTCGTCCTGTGCCAAGACGACAATATAATCGTCCTCTGGGTCATCATCACTGTCATCTACAATGACTGCGCGTGGCTCCGCCACTGGGCCTGATTCGACTCCTTTGACCCATCGAGTATTGACTGCATTCGAAAGAGTAGGGGCGGCAAAGACATGTGGAAGGACCGCTAACAGTAGAGAAGTAGAAAGAATCGCTAACGACTTCATCTTGACTAGGTTTATTGCTTTCGAAGCTTGAAGCAAGTCGATCGACGACAATGCAGATATTTAATGAAACAATTGCTAAAGCTCTTTGCTTCTTTTTGGTCCTCAATACCGGATTGTTAAGAAATAAAATGGGTATCGTAAATGCGAAAGGGAGCAGTCTTTGTGTGAAAATAAAGCAAAACACAGCTAGCTGCGAGATGTGGTACCAGTACCGTAGAAGCTCTGTTACTTGGGCAGTTTGAAGGGGTCGCAGAAAGCCACAACGGTAAGCTTATAGAATCCCTTCGCTACAACGGGCTTTGAAGGAAATATAAATGAATGAAATTGCTGACGATGGCGAAAGACGAGACTTCTATCAGGTAGTCGGGGAAAAAATCCAAGAGGCGCTGGCGGTATTTCGTTAAAAGAATGAAGGCTGGTAGAAGTTGTGCGTTCTCAAACAAAGGGTATCGACGCTTGGTAAGATGACTGATACACAAATGCAAGGCTTGTCGTCAAAATGCAAAATGTAAGAAATGATGCGCTTTAAATTCGAAAGGATGTTTCAATCGCACAGCGATGTGATGCTATATCAACTTTCGAAGAGTCGGCAAAAAAAGAAAGAAAAGAAGCGAAAGACGCAGCTAGCGTATGTGTTGGAGAGACTAGCTCAACCGGAAAGGAAAAAAAAAAAAAGAGGCCTTACAAAAACCTAAGAATGCAAGCTTCTTGGATTTTGGTAAGGAATGAGAAGGGTAGAACGGGTGAGGTGGAGAGGGATCTACCAGCCTTTTTGTATCCCCTATCGTGAGGGATGGCTGCATGTTGCGGATGCTGTGTGGGGCGGGGCGAGATGCGAGGAAAACCGTCCGATCATCCTGAGACTCGATGCTTGGCTCTTCCCTAGTCCATGGCGGGTCTATCTCAAAGGAAAAAAAAAAAAAAAAAAAAAAAAAAATTAATATCCCCCAGGCTGCAGAGACTACAAGGTACCCAGTGGTTGTCAACATTCCTTTGAGGAAGAAGCCGAGTTCCTCGCCCGGGCTGCAAGAGGAACCGCGCGAGAGAAAAAGAACCAAGGGCTACTTTGATCAAGGTCGAATCGAATCGACTCTCCCATTGAATGAACGACCAAAATAACATATTTCAAATAACCTCAAGGGCGCCAGGGCCGGTGACAAACGCGCTGGTGGGTTTAGGTTCACAATGTGTTTTAGATTCACGACTTGGGGAGCCATGGAAACAGTTTACTTGCGTATACCCTTTCGCCAGGTGTGGAGGGTGTGATAGCACAAAAACTGTTCAAGACGGAAGGTAGGCCGTAGGGCGGGTGTGATATTCGCGGGATTGGATTGCGTACAATGTTAGGGAATTATGGGGAGCGACCGTTTGGTAATATTCCTTGGGATCAGACCTTGAAAGTTTCAAACAGAGTAATGGGACCATCGAATCACTGCTCCTCACGCATGGAAGAACCGTGATGAGAGTAAGGGATGTATGGGTAGTAAGCGTTCTGAGGTCTGATACGTGTATTACGGTACCATTGGGCGAGGGGTTAAAGCAGACCCATTGCGGTTCTCTGTGCATGTATGGCCCCTCCAGCCCTATGAAGGAATGTGCAGGTAAATGCTTGCCCCGGCCTGCTTTCTTGGAGAGTCGGCTGGTATTCCCCTCCCTTGCTCGCCTCGAAGCAAACGTGGAGCCAATGGGAGAGGGCATGCGTGGCCTCGTCAAATTCTCCGACTTCTCCTGGTATCAGAACTAAAAATCGGACCTGGCGGGCAGGGAAATCTCTGCAAAAAAAAAAAAAAAAAAAAAAAAAAAAAAAAAAAAAAAAAAAAAAAAAAAAAAAAAAAAAAAAAAAAAAAATTTTTTTTTTTTTTTTTTTTTTTTTTTTTTTTTTTTTTTTTTTTTTTTTTTTTTTTTTTTTTTTTTTTTTTTTTTTTTTTTTTTTTTTTTTTTTTTTTTTTTTTTTTTTTTTTTTTTTTTTTTTTTTTTTTTTTTTTTTTTTTTTTTTTTTTTTTTTTTTTTTTTTTTTTTTTTTTTTTTTTTTTTTTTTTTTTTTTTTTTTTTTTTTTTTTTTTTAAAAAAAAAAAAAAAAAAAAAAAAAAAAAAAAAAAAAAAAAAAAAAAAAAAAAAAAAAAAAAAAAAAAAAAAAAAAAAAAAAAAAAAAAAAAAAAAAAAAAAAAAAAAAAAAAAAAAAAAAAAAAAAAAAAAAAAAAAAAAAAAAAAAAAAAAAAAAAAAAAAAAAAAAACTCTTTGTAGACAAGGCCCCTTGGAGGCTACATGAGAGTAGCTAGTCAGTGGCAGCACTGGCACACGCATGCAGATAATGGACGTGCTGATGAGGGGTGGTCAATGGTGTGACGTCTTCGTGTTGTTTGGGTCGTGCCTGAAACGATACCAAGCTTCCCCTTGCTCGGCCTTGGCACCCCGTTTGATGGATTGGTTGGACCACACTCTCCCGCATCGAGCATCCACCAACAGGGGACTATCCAGACCCTTCCTCAACACTTGCCCACTCAGAGGCGAAGAACCGGTCCGCACGATGAAATGCGAAAAGAAATTTTATATTCTGCTGGGCGGTTAGAACGGCCGAGCGAAAATTCGCCTTTATTTTTCTATTTTTCCCATCCGAAAGCATACTGGTCAAAATATTAACTTATATTTGCCCCGATATTAATACTCTTGATCCCGAATATTAACTTCCTGTGGGGAAAAGGCCAATGACACAGGGGCGTCGCCAAGTCTTCCCGATCCAGCCATGTCCTACACAAATTGTCTTTGGCAGCGTTTCCTGTTGATACACATGGATCCCTCCTGCTCTTCGCTC
Source organism: Dactylella cylindrospora (assembly GCA_012184295.1). Lineage (NCBI taxonomy): Eukaryota > Fungi > Ascomycota > Orbiliomycetes > Orbiliales > Orbiliaceae > Dactylella > Dactylella cylindrospora. The sequence continues at coordinate 387,357 of LDUD01000047.1, forward strand.
TTCGCTCAAAGACATAATATTCCTTTTTCGATTTTTGATCTTGCCTTCTATTCTCCTCAGGGAACATTTGGCGAGCTGCTCTCCCCGGAGGGTGCACCCTTTTTGCTTCCTTCCGGCTCTCGCTTGCGATTGCATTTCTGCAGGATAGCCCAAGAATCCCAACACCAGTCGACTGTTGAAACCGAGTTTTATCAAAGACAACGCAATCCCTGGTTCTCAAGATATTTCGTCTGGGCATCCTGTCTCGTTTCATATACATCTAGACCTTATTCCCCCCCTTTTTTACAGTGTTGACAATTACCTAACAATTACCCTCGGTCGCCTTCCTAGAGGTATCCGATTGCAGAAAAGAGCTCGTCCTCAATGTTTTTCTTTTTGTTGCTGCTGCCTTTGACACTAGAACGCTACTGTCTTACTTGATATTAAGACGACACCTCACAGGCTATACGAAGGGTAGTATTCTAGTAGCCTTGTGTGGGAAGATTCAATAGCCGCCTTCCTCAAAGACAATCTGAACCACGGGAATCGCCTGGCTCTCTGATACACGTACGATCACTCATGGATGATAGTAAAATGATAATGCCTTCCATAATGATATGCCCCTCAAACCCGTCTTGTGTCCCGTGCCAGATGATCGTAGATTCTAAATCAACAAAGATACTAGAATATGTTTGTTGCTTGTTGGCTTATAACCGAAGGTACTTTGGCTTGCCTGGCCCGTCCCGGCTTGTTCTAGCGTAAACGGGCGGCAGGTTGGACACTGCCGAAACGTTTAAATCGTTGGATTTGTTTCCTTTTCTCTCTTTACTTGGGCATTCTATCGAGGGTCATGGCGGTGGCTTGGTTCGGCGCCCTAACCCCGACGGCGAGAGCATGACTTGTATCTTTTCTTCGAATTTCTAGCTAAATTCGGACGAAGATCATAATTTATCTGATGAGTACTCGGAATTTTTTTTGCACAGGCCGTCCCTGTCCCCAGATTTGCAAATCTAATGGCTCACGGCTAAACTCCGATGCGTGAGCGTTGCTATCTTTGATATCACGATGTTTGCAATTGATGAGGGTTTGCGACCCCATGAGTGAGAGATGCAGCGCCTGCCGAGTTTGTTCCTGCTGCAGGTGATCCAAAGGGAAACTTGGATTCGATACGCCGAAGCAAGCCCAAGTGTTCCAATTAGCAAAGAGTAAACATAAAATAAAAATACTAACTCCAGGCCATGTTAATCCACAAATATAAATCTATATTCTGCTATGCTGGATGTTTGCGGTTTTCTGCGCAAACATCAAACCGTCTATGGCACAGCCCGTGAATATATTGCAATGCATGCAGTGACGGATGCCAGCCGGACGGTAGCGAGAAAGCACAGCAATCCTGGAGCCCTACGGGATGCAGAGTAGATCCTCAGCATTATTCGATCGCATGCTAACGTTCCAAATTTTAAAAAAATTGTTCCGCATAAACTATATTTTATTTCGCATGGTTCTGTGCCACCGCTTCGCAGGAGAAATCAAGGGTCTAGAAACCTCGACAGCGAATGGCAGTTATTACGTACCCACCCTTACTGAATTTGTAGGATGAGTATCTGAGACCATACTCATAGAGAACGGACGAATGATTACCTCCATATACTGATTATTGATCTTCTGTCCGAGTTTGCTGGGCCCTTCGCATGAATTCCTGATCTTTTGTGACGGAAAGTGTTGACGGATTTTTGCTGCATGATATTCTGCATCCCGGTTCTGATTGGCAAAAAATGAAAATGAGGCTCGAAACTCACGATGCAAACTATGGGCGTTAAGCGCCTGGCTATCTTTTTGCGGACTTTCTCTACAAACTTCCTTTTTCCTCACCAGATCTCGGTCACTTGGAGCCAAATGCAAAGCCAATGGTATTACTCAGCGAGATACGCACCCACACTCTTTTCAGTTGTAGTTCGGATTGTGCAGTTTGCATAAAAAATTGCAATCAGAAAACCAAGGGTCGAGATATTTTCTTCCGTAATCCGCACGCCAGAGTTTGGGCTAGCTCCAGAGTAGTTCCCCACCTGCATTTTTGAGCTTCAAGCTGGTTTACTAGGCGCCGCCTCCAGTTCATCTCAGAACTCGAGAAATTCGAACACTTTTGAATGGCATCACCACTCTCGCTGGAACACGTTTCCAAGTTCCACCTGTGTCATCATAAAGTGAGAGAGGTCACAATGCCGTGGAGTTTTCAGCCGCATGTTTGCGATTGTGAACGCGATGCGACCTTCATGTTGGACTGATGCCACCGGCGCTAGCTCTAGCTAATCGAAGTAATCGTCAACATGCATCAGACTATCCCCTACGCAATTTTAGAGAAATCTGGAATTTAATGCTCATCGCTACAGGGAGAGGCCGTTCAGAACAAGTACATTTCTAATATTAGGGTTTGGTTTGTCTCGCCCGGCCAGATCTAGACTATTCACTTTGCTGCCGCATTGGCCTTAGTGGTATAAAATCTATGCTCATAAATTTATAAATTTAGGATCGCGGATTTTGGTACCTATTTTTGAACGACAAATTACCTTTGATTAGGATCGCAATGTATCGCGATCGGCTATTTGATTCTACCTCATAGCGCTACTAAGAGGATACGAGTGAATCTCGAAATATCTAAGTATAGAACTAGGATTAGGCTTGCTCAAGAGTAGGATTCTTCGCGTAAACTTTCGACTAGAACCTGATACGGATAGGGCACAGATGAAGTGTCAGGTAGTAATAACCGCTCAGTCTTTCGCAAGCAAGGCGGCCCGTTCTCTTCGAACAATCTGAATGGAAAAGCTATTCAAATAATGAAAAATATATTGGACAGCTTATGGCTTCAAGGCTCTTACATCTGTACAGAACTAGATGCTAAAAAGTACGCACTACATGTGTACACACAAATACCATGAACAGTAGAACCCGTTGGTATAACGTAATAATCCTGTAGCTCCATCCGCCACCACTCTGCCCTGAATCCCTCTATACGTCTTGCTTCATTTTTTGCAAGTCCATCAATCTAAACCACCCGACTAATACTACTCCTCTTCCCCTTCTCATCACGATCATCACCACCTACCACTCCGCAATCCCACCTAACCTCCTTCCTCGACCCTCCGCTACTGCCGCTCCCTTTCCTCAATACCCCGCCAACAAGCGGTGGCTGATAGACGTCAGCTCCGCTAACATTCCCTGGGGTCATCTGCTCTTTCTCCCTAGCTTGAATCCTACCGATTTGGTCGCCTGATGTGTTATATCCTGATTGATAATACCATGGTGAATTTTGGGGCGCGGCAGAACTCGAAGGGTAGTTGTAGGCGTCGTCGTGAGGGTCAAGGATTAGGCGTTCGTTGCGGAAGCGGCGGGGAAGGAGGTGGCCGAAGGTACGCTGGAAAGTGTAGGCTATGCTACCATAGTCGATTTGGCAGGGAAGGCCGAAGACCATTCTGATTTATTGTAAAAGTATGGGTTTGGAGGTGGATCGAGATGACCTGAAGGGGTTGTTTGGGGTTGCTGATCCAAAATACAGTGCCGTTGAGCTGATTTTCTCGAACAACTTCCCTTTTAATTTTGTTCCGAACTGAAAATACCTTCAATGTATCAGTAATAATCAAGTAGGGTTCGGCTCTCGCTCCAACCCTTGTTTTCAGTTGGCTACCTCAGATTCCTATATCTCAAACAATCTGAGATTGTCGTGGCAGATGCTGGGTATAACTTTATCGCTTATATCCGATGTAGCGAACTGATCTCTTGATTACCACACGTTTTACCAATCTCTCCGGATCTAAGCTGCTCAATCCAGGAAGCCTGGCAATGTATACGAGTCCAGTTTCAGTCTTGATCGTCTGCAAAACAGCCTTTGGAGGCGCTCGCAGTGTTTCTACTGGATTTGGGAGGGAGGCTTTGCGGGCTTTGGTTGGTGATGCGGGTTTTATAGTAGTTTTCAAGGCATCGGATTCGTGTGGATGCATAATATGGCTATCTTTCTTGAAGTTTTATCCAGACGGTATAGAGTATTGGGGAAAATGGAAGGGAGGGGAAGGGGCCCATCGTGACCAGGTGTAGCCAACTTATATCAGTTGTAATGTGACCAGGACAAAGCGGTCTAGATTGGAATATAGTCTTTCTACCCCCCTCATTAGGAATTTTTTGTTTCCTTAAGGTTCATACATTGAAAATAAGCCGGATTTGGCAGCGGTAGACATGAAATCACTATGTTGGTGCGGCAGTTACCGTGCGTAGTACCTTTTCGTCGAAACCCGAACCGACGAAACCGGCCAACCTAAGCGAGGGGCAAGATAGAAATGAATTAGATAGGAGGAATGTTTATTTGTGTATAAGCTTTAGACTCTGTTCTCGAGTCGAAGCTTAAGCTTTTAAAGTTTATAGGCGAGTAAAATGCTTGATATCAATGGGGGGGAAGCGGCTCCAGATCTACAGGTCTAGATTTTCAATGGCCTAGTCCCTGAAACTTTCTTAAATATCGCCAGAGGTAATATTAGCTAAGGATTGTTTTGCTGCATCTATTCAGGACCGCTTGGAACTGGAATGTAAGATCCGATGCATATGACTACTTGTGGTATGTTGAGAACGATACTGCGTTGTGATATGTATATTACTACCAACCCCCGCTTGCCCACAACATGCAGCAAAAGGAAGGTCACTGAGACTGCCACTTGGGTAGGTAGATCGGTATTTACACAGTCTCGGTGCACAATGGCCTCACAATGACAGGAAGGCCACCGAGAATAGTATTTAAGGGGGTGTATACGTTAGATAGAGCGTAAACTGCTTTCATTGCTTCAGCTATGGACAATAGCATGCTAACAAAATGCCTAGTTACTAGCTAACTTTAAGTAGAACGAACCTCCCCATGCTAGACCTCACTTCTCTTATTTCCCCGTAAGTGCCCTATAGGTTTAGTGGCAATTGTCATCTCACTCGCTACTCGACACGACACTTCGGAGCCTATCGCGGTAGCAAAGGAGGCAAAAAGAAACTCCCATAAAAAATAATCTAGTAATACAGCTTTGTGAAGGCGAAAAGGCGATAAAAAGAATGAAAGAAACATGCATCCAATGTTTAATAAAGATGTAGAAGACAACAGGGAAAGCACCAACCCAATGACCGCGATGAATCGTCAACATGCTGTAAAACCTCACTTTTCCCGGTATTCCAAAAATCAATCGCGCTAATTGAGTAAACTGAAGCCGGGGCAAACCGTGTCATAGGCGAATAACCAGTTCTGCCGTTCGGCGTGAACGGATGCGTAGCCATAAATTCCGCACTGGCACGAGCGTCACTCCCCCGGATTCGAGAAAGCTGATATTCAAACGACTGAGGAGAATGAATTGTGGCGTTGGACAAAGTGTCTTTCGTCCTTCAATCTGTGCTTGACGTAAAATGTTGTGAATACGGTGGAAGGTATTATCCAAGCCCATGGTAGCAACCATCCTAGGTGCACATGTTAGCATACAATCTGTACAGAGAATGTTTTCGGAAAACGTGGCCTACCAATGGCGTATCCTGCCTCTTTCCCGCTTACGCTGTCAAACCCCCATAGCAAGCCCCAGCATAACGCACTAACGCAAAGGCCACCCACTCCCCAATAAGTGCTTAGCCGCTTAAGCGTCTCCCTCATCGGTTTACTCGCTGTTACTCTATCCTTCCAGGCTTGCCTCCATTCTCTCTTGCCGTTGCAATCGACAGCGATAACATCTTCGATGATGACGTAAATGAATTGTGGGAATACTTCTCCTTTGGCGGTAGATGATATGCGGAATGGCGCACGATATCTCCTCTCGTGTAGCCAATCGGACAAGAGGAGTTGCCACGAGAAGTTGAATATTATTGTTGGCATGGGCATCGCCATGAGATTTATAAATGGTGGTTCGAGTGCCGTGCCAACGGAGACGCAAATGACGTTGACGATGAGACACAGTGTCAACGAGTATTGCCAAAAGTCCATCTATGAAGCATAACTAGGGTTAGTAACTATTTAACGCTAAATTATTAAGGAGTTGTCGTAGGAAAGGCCTGCAATAGGGAATTGGACTGTGTACATACCCCAAACCTAGCAGTCTGCCCCAGCGGTCTAAATCGCGGACTTTTCAGCACCAACTTGATCGCTCGGACCAAACATTCGATACCAAGGACCACGCCGAAAATTCCCGTAATAATACCGAATATTACTGTTAGGGATATGTTGGTAAAATACTTTAAACAGAAATAAGCGACCGGAGGGAAGATTCCGTGGTCGATAAACATGACAAGGACCACGAATGACACCGCCCACTTGTGTTCCCTTAGGTGAAAGGGTAGTGGCGGCAGCGGAGGTCGCAGAATAGAAGATTTTCGTTCGGGAGGAGCTTGAGAGGGCTCTGGCGAGCTTTCGTCATTGTCAAGTATTGCAAAAGTGTCTTTCTCGGAGGTATCTTTTTCTTTTGCGGATTTATTTGCATCCTTTGAAGGTTCCGGCGATTGAGGTTTTTGCTCTGTGAAGCCCGGGTTGGATGTGCTTGTGGAAGGAGCGACGGATGTTCGCGGATTTGTTGGATTTGTGAGTGTCATGTCGTCGCCCGTTGAGTTTGTCCGGTCGGACGCCGGGTATGGCGGTCTCTCGTCCGTCATGAAGTTTGGGACGTCGAAAGGAAATCCTCTAGGAGGGTCGATGTCACTTTTTGAAGAGATGGGCTAGAGGAGGGTTAATGTTTTACAGGTGGCGACCGTGTTCTAATTATTATCTCTCAGAAAGATCAAAAAATTTATTTATTTCTTATAAAATGCAGCCGGTGGTGGCGTGGTGACGGCAAAGGCGAGTGGTGTTGAGCTGGCAGAGGCAGCGTTCTTCATTGCATCGTCCGGCCCAGAAACCATTCGATAGGGCCCGGACGCAAATATATTCCGCTTCGATAATAGAATGTGTGATAACGCTCATGCAGACTAAAACTCGCCCAGGCGGAGGCGTCGGACACAGCTATCCCTTGGGAGCACACGATTACTGATATCTAACAGCTCCGTCCAGTTTCGGTCTAACCAGTTGCTTTCCTTCTCTATCCGGGTTGCTGCAAGTGGTGCGTGAGTATGCCGACCCTATAGTGGTAAAAAAAAGTTTAAAAGTCGGAATACTCGTACTTTCGAAGGATTGAGAAATTTGTACTCCAAGCGAAATGGTGGAACAAAGGGAAAAAATCCTCTCAGCCGCTCTAGATCGTGACGGAATAGTCGGGCAAGGGGATCATGGCATGATATAGCGAAGGCAAATTGGCAAAGGAAGCAGAAACGTTGTGTGGTGTTAAAGCCCAGCAAGCAGCTCTGGTTTTGCAGCGACAACACCTGCTTTTGGAATGGGCTGGATAGGAACCGGTCGGATGATGTATTTGTCGACCGCCGAACCTTAAGGAAAAAAAAGTGGGCCGGGAAAAAAAAAAAAAAAAAAAAAAAAAAAATCAGGGATCCAAGTCACACCGACGGCCAATAGCGCGGCTTCGAATAATTCTTTTGGTTTCTTTAATCCTTGAATCCCTTATCTTTTTAGGTATAGTCTTAGTCGAGGGCCGTTCTTGCTCGTTGACCCTCTCTTTCTTCCGTTGTTATAATCTATAAGTATTTTCGGAGGAAGCTATTCTTGGCTTGATATGACGTCATACCTCTAACTTCAAAGAATTAAAGAAATTTGTCACCGCGTGCACCGACTATAGTACTCAAGAGGGAAATGAGAAAATTCATATAAATTGGATTACAAGGGTAGCGAAATGCCGTTGATATGCTCTCTTTGTACGCTCAAACATATTTTGAGGTGTGTAAACGATAGCACGGTGAAGTGCCGATATAACGATACTGACATTATCGAGCATCTGCACCAACTGGCGACGCCGCACTGAAGCTGGATCTTGGTTCACCTATCAAATGAGGTAAGCTAAGCGGCAACACACGACAACACAGCAAACTCGACGTCAGCCGAGTCCATGTCCCTCATACCATGTCAACCTGCCGAGTATAAGATTCGCAACTTGGCCATGCAAATCTTGGATCGATTACTCTTCGATTACAAAGCGACGGTGTATGTCACGATGGGCTCTATTACCCTTCGCTCAGATTTAACCCTGGGTTTTATCTTTGGAGAAGTTAAACATTACGAGCTTTTGACGCCAGCCAATGTCTTGATCCGGCCTGGGCTATCCTTAACTACGAAAACCAAAGTTTAAATTGCATAATATGAAAGTGCGGATACGGAGGGTAACGAGCTCTAGTAAATTGAAACGGAGAGTTCTCCGGTAGCATATTGGCCGATATGACAATCGACCAATTGTCATGTTCTTGAATATCTCGCGAAATCGGGCCCCTTGAAGTATTTTATCAAGAACCTAGATCTATAGTGGCTGTGCAGGCAATGTACTCGCCTTCGAAGATGCCACTTGCTGACCAGTGATTCAGTTGTGCTCCCGCGATATCCCATATACTGAAGGCGAGACTATTTCCGGAATAGTCTTTTCCTTGCAAGCTTGCGGCCTGTCAAATGTTGTGTAACTAGCAATTACAACAGGCAACACATCTTCTATCAAACATGCCAACACTCCTGGTGCCATTTATCGCAACATCCAACTGCTTCCTGGCTGATCTGAACATGCTGTCCAAAACGTGTTCCGATAACCAATAGAGCATCCGCACCGTATACCGAGTCCTATTACTGACAATGAAGAGAGATTTGCTCTCCGACTTTCCCGCTGTCGCTAGTTATCCCTCACCATATTTCGATTGCGCCACAGTCATTAACAGCTTGGATCTGTTCAACTAGCGAATCTTGGATACTAGAATAGATTTGGCTCTACCTCCTTAACTCGGTGACTGCAACGGCGATGAGAATTCTATTCGCCGCAACACTATTCCTATTATATAATACGGCATGCCTGGGGAACGCCACTAATGTTATTCGAAGAAGTGATGTCGGACTCCCAGGCGGAGACCTCACGACAGTGACGGAATCAACTATAGCATTTGTAGGTCCCCCTACAGGCACGTTAAAGATAAATAGCGGTGCATCTCTCATCGCGACTGGTCCCCCGATATCGTCCACCGCGTCGGTCTCGTCAGGAAACTATATTCCTACCGCGACCGAGCAGCAGACAAGAATAGCAACACAGACACCTCACGCGACCCAGGGTGTTGTGGCACAATGCTGGAGATATTTCTCAAAGGACAGTCGGGAGGACCCCGAAGCAAACCCCAGGAACGGGTTCAGTGTACGAGATCTTCGAACAACTATAGGAAACTTGAAGAACAAGACTGAAGCAATTCGAGATGCCTATCATGGAGGTCAAGATTTCCGTTATATCACTGATATAACTACCAATGTCACCATTGGGTTGTCTTCCGAGTATCAATTCCAAAATAACACCTCGGTCTCCATGAAATGGATAATTGAAAGGCTGGAAGTGGCATTGGGTGCAATACAGCACAAGGACGAGTCACCGGGAGTTTGCGTCTGGCAGAACTATGTAGAAGGAGGGGATACGTATTTTGTCGATAAACTGGGAGTTTACACAAATTATACCAGATCGGAGCGGCCAATCACACAATATATCAACATTGCCGGTGGCGCTGGTGACTGGTTAGGCTCCAAGCGATACGGAAATGCATCGCCGGATTTACCACCTTTGCCGAACCCTTGCGAGGGTCCCGACGGTATTCCAAAGGGAGACGCGGAGTATGTCAACAGGAAGGGAGTAGAATGCTACGACTGGGAAGGACATTGCTCCGAAACTACCAACATCACATCCGGATCTCCCCTTCTAAGTATTCTCAAAGCCCAAGGTAAAATTATGCAACGGGGTCAGCTGGCAACGCCGAGGTTGGTCGCGCACGAAGACGCTACGTGTACGCACCATTATTGCGATGTTTTAAACGGGGTCGTGGTGTCGATTTGCTATAAAAACGGTACCGTTGAGGAAGACTATGATCAAGCGGAGGCGATAAATCTGTTAGGGGCTTTAACCAATGAGTTCACACTTCGTGAAAGCAGGAAGGGAGGGTCTAGATGTTTCTGGGGAGGTGATATACTGCCTGTAGAGATGCTGGGGAAGCGGTACAATGGATCGATACGGCGGGTTTTTCCTAAAGGTGGTGAGAAGACTTCAGGATTGGGATTGGTCGTGCAGAGTATTCTGAAGGATCCAGTATTCTGTCCAGGTTCAATCCGTGAGTAAGGCAGTATAGTTAATTAAGATGAGACAATGATTTTTAAAAGTAGCTAGTTAATTGCAAGTATACTTATACATCTTGAGGTTTGTTTGGCACATATCTATATCTAGATATCTACACATCGCAAAACTATCATTATCAATATCAAGATATCCCACCCACTGCTTCGCTTGATTGTGAAAAAAACATATAAACGAGGCTACTCCGACCTCCTTCGTAGGAACCTAGCGCTCGAGTAGGTAATTAAGGGCATTGTATACCCTGACAGGCTGTGCAGTTAGTTCAACGAACAAAATTTTCATAAATTTCTTTTCTTGTGCTTCTAGATCTAGTATATAAGACCGGTCAAGACAACGTTAGGCCCTTCGATAAGGGGGCGTTGTCCTTTCCAACATTCCCCTAACGTACCTAACTGTCAAATCCCAGGCAAAACTGTATCGAGCGCATACGTATATACGTTGGAGACTCCATAATACTGGTTCCAGCGTCCAAACCTGCCCCAAAGAGAGGCTAGATCTAGACGCATACTGGTATATTTATTTCTCATACTGGTTGGGTGTTTGGCTCGCTGTAGGTTGGCTATAAGTTATAAGGATTCAACTCACGAGGCAGTACATTAACTACCCCTAAAGGCTGTGCAACGATATCAGGGTGTATCAAAGAAGGTGCGGTGAGATTATTATTAAGTCGGAAGAGTCCTATAGCGAGTGTGATTTCGTTTAGCTCTATGCATATATAATTCGAGGGCCGTATCCTTAGCTTCTGTGTTTAGCATTCAAGTTGACACCTTCTTTACAATCGCCCTCCCCCTTACCACACAGAGCTAGAGGTGGAAACAATTTCTCTTTTTCGGCATTTTGCCTTCTATATACTATACTCGCGGTCGGAATCGCTTGCTTGAAAGAATATCGATTATGAACAGATGCGTGCTGGAATGGGCACCAGAAGGGAATTCTCGCGGAACTCGTTCCCGTTATTGCTTTGTATCCTGTTAGGAGCGGCAAATTTAGTTACAGCAGTCCATTTTAATTTTGTAAGTCTCACAGATGCCAATGTGCGTGCTCTGTATGCTCTATTTAAATCGAACATCCTGGGGCTAATCATATACCGGGTTCCTTAGGTGAGGTCACTGAGTTCTGAGGCCTTTAGCTCATCGTCCCTCCACAGCAGTCATGTAACAAAAACAGCTACACTTACTGCAGCACCCATCCCAAGCCCGACATGGCATACCATCTTTCCAAGGAGATTAAGCCATAGCGGTGTTAGCTGGGAAGGGACTAGAGGCATCAATGGAACTACTCTGCGAACAACAATGGCGCCAACAAGAATATCTTCTAGCACCACGAGTATCCCTAGGCCTTACAGCACTGCGCCAAAAATTCCATATGCGACCCAAGGGCTTCGGGCATCTTGTGAGAGATATGTAGCGACCGCCTCGGTACAAGTCTGGGGTGAGGACGTTTCAGTCACTGACTACGGCTTTCGGCTGGAGGATTTTCGCAGATCAATCGAAAATATCCAAAATGGGATGGCGGTTGACTTTTATCGAGGCCGAGGAAAAGTGGGAGCCCTCAACTATTGCTTCCGCGCTTTCGTTGACCATTCAACAGACATTGTTGTTGCTCTCTGTCCCTCTAGAGACTACGACCCTCGGCTTAAACTCTTTGATATAGGGAAACCGCAAATTATTGAAAGGCTTGTCAAGTTGTTGGACGCCTTGGAGCAGAAAGATGGACCACCAAGCATATGCAATTGGACCAGGAACGAACTTCAAGGCGAGTACTATACCGCAAGCCAATTTGCAGATTTTGCGGATCAGAGGGACAATAGCGATCCCGGTTGGTATATGGGAGTTGCATCCAACGGTACCAATTGGCTCAACGACCCTGATGTTTTTCTCCAAAACTCGACAGAGACGCTAATCAGCGATGGCTGGTTGGCAAAATGCAATCGTATCTCTGATGGCATGTTTGACGGCATCCATCTACCCAACTTTACCCTACCCTTTGTAACAGAGGCTTTACAAAATGGAACCGCTAGAAGATTTCTGAGGCGAGAGGCCGACGACTGCCGACAACATTTCTGCGGCTACGGCGCCACAAAGATTAGCATTTGCGGTCCGGGCTCCGACGACCTGAATATTTCTATCGACAAGATCATTACTCGGCTTGAGCTTTTGATATTAGCATTCAAGGGCGAAACGAATTACGTCCGTTGCAATTGGGGTCCATCGAATCCCAAAGGCGATTTCTACAATGGGACCATCGCACTAGTTGGTCAGGATATCGTGGATACCTGGACCGTAAAACTCACCTATGACGACACATGTTACGGTTGGATGGCGGACTGCAGCCAAACCGATGCCGACCAAGGTGCCTCGTTGGCCGACATTATGGCAACCAGAGATAAAATCCTCAACGGTGGTATTCCGCGAATCACGGAGATGCTGGTGGACGGTCCAGCGGGGTTACTAAAGGGTACAATTTGCTACCAGAGCTTTTGCGACCCGAGCAATAAAGTTATTGTCGCCATGTGCGGAGTCAACAACCTTTTTACCCTCCCGTTTACCCCAGAGAGTTTAGTCAAAGATGCGGTTGTAACTCTTGCAGATGCTTTTGAGAATCGAGATGATAACTACATTACCTGCAATTGGCTCACTCCGATATCTCCGGATTCCGCTAGTCAGAAATATTTTGGGCGGATTCAGTCCGCGCTTGTAAAGGAAGGGGCGCTGACACCTTCCGGTTGGGAGTTTCACGTATTGAAGGTTAAGGACTGTATAGAGGCTCAGAAAGGTGGGGCCCCAGCACCGCCGGCATAGCTGTGGATGTATTTTTAGTATGGATGGGAAAGATTATGGATGGCTGTGGATTTTTGTTTTACTCGGTAGTCAGGCTCTGTTGGACTCTGGGGCATTGAATACATGTCAGTTTTTACAAGTTTATACCAATTTAATTGAATTTGTGCATGAGGCTTTGATGTTCTGAGAAATCAGCTCCTAGGGCTGAGCCCGCTTTACCAATTTGTTCCATGATTTAATAGGGCGGGGACTTGGTAGGCCAACATGTCGTATGGACTTATATCCTGGGTTGAAAAATTTGGTCGCATCTGCATCTATTCCATAGTAGGGCCAAGCAGCGCTGAGCTTCGCCTTGCCAAAATGCAACATGTTATGAGCTGAAACAGCGTTGGGGGTTTGGTCGTTGGCCACGAGCAAAGCACGAGTTGTTGGGCAGTTCTGCTAGGATACCGTATACCAAGCGGAAGGCATATAAACTACTTATTTATAAACCGATTCTTGGTGTAAGATGTAATATAATATGTAGTGGGATCCGTATACCTGGAGCTTGGTTTACAATCCGTTCATTGCATTTCGAAATTTATTATATTTGAGTAGCTAGAACATATGGCAAGTAGGCTTGGTCTGTACCACCGCGGCCTGCCATAATATTTCCTCAAGCCTTTAAAATTGAATACATATAGGCCAATTCATCATATTCGCTTTTCCAGTCTAAGAGGCACTCATACCTCAAGTGTCAGCGGGAATTTACCGGCAAACCATGGGTCTACCAGGGGTGGCAAGGTGTTCGTACATCTTTCCTCTCTTTGTGGTGTTTTACCTCCAAATCCTGCGAGGCCTAACGCTAGCAAGCATAGTTCCTATAAACGGATACCCAAATATACTCGAATCCCCTTTTAATGGGTCGGCCGTGGGTATCAAATGGAATGCAAGCTGCACGTCATCCAATAGCTCTCTCGCGGGTGTTGAGCCGCTTGGTGTGTTCAACCTCACCAAGTATCTGGGACACATTGAAGCTGCCAGACAATTCCAATACTTTGGAAGGGATGCTGGCCGTAGTAATGGAATTGTACCCCGCGAATACGGATACGCTTATTGGATTAGGAATAATATGTGCGCAAATACGACCTGCATAACCGGAGCCGGTAATCCACGTGAGGGTTTAGCGATGCAGGTGTGCGCCGGCCCGAACGGGAATTCGGACGGTACGTATACGCTGGAGATTCCCTTTCAGAATCTTACGGCTGTTGCCGATTCTCTATTCCATGCCTTTCGCAACTCGAGTCGATATTTTGGGGCGGCGAGGTGTGATTGGGGTTCTCGGGCATTGTCTCCGTCGAATAGGTACTTTAACGGTGAGATTCAGCAAATCTATGGGAGGAACGCGGACGGATCTGCTATTCATGACTGGAGGATGAAGGTATTCAGGTATGACTGTTTTTTGCAAGACTACGAGTCCCTGGGAAGTGCATCCGAGCTTTTTACAATCAGATTGAATCAGAGGGTCGAGCCGTGGTCGCAGCTGGTTGCACGAAATGTCTCACATGCCTAGGGCGGGGTGGGCTAAGGGTAACTATGTAGAGCTAGGAGTCTAGAATTAAGACTAGGTAGAGCTAACGTCGGGTGGGTTTGGGGTGTTGATAGTACTGTGGTTTACGGGACCAATTTGTGCTCTAACTATAGAAACACTTACTATGTAGTAGTAGTAGTAGTATTATTATTATTATTAGTAGTAGTAGTAGTATATATAAATTTGCAGTGGGAGACCGGATGGAGAGTTGAATAGTATTTTATGCTGGATATTTTTGAAGCACTTCACTGCTGTACATGTATGGTAGTCTATAGCTAACAGGGTAATGCAACATCATACCAAAGGATGAAACCTAGGCTTTCTATCCATTTGCTTTCGCAAGTCCGCAGCCAAGTACTGGTATCGTATACAGTAGTATTTACGGCGACTAGGTGGGCCATATGTATATGCAAGTCATATGTCGTGCAATGCAATGAAGTTATGTGCACTGTTGCATGCACAAGTGTGAGTAGCAGGCCGGTTTGTGTTGCCCTCAGTTGGGGAGGAGGACCCAGTTGTTTGGGTGGGCATGCGCATGTTTGTTCGTTTGCTGGGCAGGACCGTCAAGTTACAGCCAGCCAGCCAGCCA
>LDUD01000047.1:402579-429138 GCA_012184295.1 Dactylella cylindrospora
CTAGGCCGTAACTTACAGGCCCAGGAAGGAAAAACTTGGCTGGGTTCCACGAAAGAATTTTTTCATCTTTTTCTCAGCTGCCAACCTGTTTCGTTATTATTATTATTATTGTTTTTTTTTTTTTTTTTTTCTTCAACAACCTCATCGCCACACCCCAATTCTCCTGCGACACCGCCTTGTTCCCCCCTCCCATCCTCCTCTCGCCATCTTCATCATCGACATTTCCCTTCTCCTTTTCCTCCCAATCATCACTTCCCATTCGGTCACACGGCTATATCTTGCCGCTAATACTTTTAACGCGTCCTTGATTCTTTTCAACGGGCAGTTCTTCTTTTCTCTACTAACTCATTAGACCTTTTTTTTCTTTCTCTCTCGGCCTTTGTTCTGGTGATCCTTCTTTCAGCCTTATCAACTCGGATTCGACGGACAGCAAAACTCGAACAATATGGACTACGAAACTGATTCCCGAGGAGGCTATGGCGGTACGTATTTGAAGATTCTATCAGTTCTGAATTTCCCGCATCTCTCGATCGACGCGTCTTACTAACACCTCACTCCCCATGAAGACTCCCGCGACAACTATGACCGTGATCGTTCTGGATCCCCTCGTACCCGTTCCCCTGATGGTAATACTCGCATGAGGACCCGTAGCGCCTCCCCAGGCGGCCGTGGTGATGCTCGGTATGTTTTTTGTTACCCTGATTTCATCAACGCATAGTCTTTTCCTTCGTCCGAAATGCGACGCTGACTTGAAGCCTTGTCATGAATAGACCTGAAGCATCTGATGGCGCTGATCGCCGCGACAAAGACCCGTCCCCAGATAAAGATAATTCTAGGAATACTGGAACGAATCTCTTTGTTACCGGTATCCACCCGAAGCTGTCTGAGGAGGATATTACTCGTCTGTTCGGCAAGTATGGTGAGGTTATCAAGTGTAACATCATGGTTGATCCCCACACAAAAGAGTCCCGTGGTTTTGGCTTCGTCAACTTTGCTGCTTCCGAGCAGGCCGACGCTGCCAAGGATGCCCTCCAAGGCGAAGTCTACGAAGGGAGGACCTTGAGTATTGAAAAGGCTCGTAGGAGTCGCCCACGCACTCCTACTCCTGGCAAATACTTTGGCCCACCCAAACGTGGTATGTATCTTCTAAACCTTTACGCTGCTGTTTTTTTTTTTTTTTTTTTTTTTTTTTTTGTTTAAATAATAAACCTCGAGTCCCCGAGACTAACATTGCCTGAAAAAGATGACTTCCGCCGAGGACCACCATCGTACTCTGGTCGTCCGTATGGAGGACCTCGTGGGGGTTATCCACCTCGCGGCGGCTATGAGGATGAGCGTTACTACCGTGGCGGACGCTACGATTCTCGCTACGAACCTGGTGATAGGTATTACGGCAGCCGCCGNTCCAGATGATCACGGACGTATCGATCGATACGCTAGTCGTGATGATAGGTATGGCGGTGGTAGAGAGGACCGTCGCGCTGGTGGTGGAGGTGGCGGCGGCGGTGGCGGTGGTGGTGGTGGTAGCGGAGGAAGTGGAAGCGGCGGCGGCTATTACGAGCGTGAAGGTCGTCCTCAGTATGAGTCCCGTTCTCGCGACCCTGCCGCCATACCACCAGAAGATCGCTACGGTGGTCCGGTCGAGGCTGTTGGCGGACGTGGAGGCGGAGAGCGAGACCGCGGCTACTATGACCGTGACGAGAGGTATAGCAGACGTTAAATGCAGGTGATCTGGATATCGTGAAATATGTGTGAAAAATTGTCCGTACCGGATTAGGGATCCGAAAAATGACGTTCGAGAAGACACGACAAACTCGGCACGGCATTATTCGGGTATCGATCACGACGTTCCTTTGTACCGATATCTCTCACGCCATATTCGCCCCAGATAAGCTCGCTTTTCTCATCTGACTTGCTTTTATTTTCGTCAAAACGGTTCGCGTTATCATTCACCTTTCTTTTCGCTACTGTATTTTCACCAATACTATTCTTACGGACCAGCATGTTTTTCCTCGTCAACATCTCCGACATTCACGACTGCCAACTAGTTTTTTTGGCTCGGAAATGGTGAGGTATTTACACAAAAAGTCAATAGTTTCCTGTTCATGTCGGGTTTTGTTCTTTCCTCCCTTTTCCCTTCCCCATATTTCCCCTTTTGATTCTTTTATAATGATCAGTGATACTGGTGTTTTCGGAAAATGGCAACAAAAGGACGCTCCAAAAATTATACAAAATTACTGGATACTAATGACTGAATTTCACCCAAATCCAAATTGCGAAAAAAAAAAAAAAAAAAAATTTATCTTTTAATAATTCATCAAATTCCATTCTTTCGCCGGGGGTTCGATTCGGTTCGAGGTTCGACAAAAAAAAAAAAACTTATGATGTCAATTCTTCTACGCGATTCATGTTTGTATTGTTATCACTGCTTCTACATATTGCCACCACTGTCGTTATCCATCCTTGTCATCCTTCCAGTTGCATCAGCCAAAGAATTCCAATACAATACGCGATGACACTTTCGTATTCAACTCTTTTCCACGACATTCAGATATGGCTGGACGGCATCAAGAGTACCAAACGATATGCAGTACAATACATCAACATGGGGATAACAAAGGTACACGTAGGGGTTTCTTTCGGTGACATTCGCCTGTGCGACTTTGAACAGCTTGCAGTATCCCATCCAACTATAATCCGCTGCCAAAAGAAGAAAAGAAAATTTAAAGAGAACATCGCCCGCTTGATCCTGCACCACCCATGGCCCTACAACGAATCTATCTGTTTGGCCAAATTTTTACTGCGGTTTCAGACCCTGCAGCCAGTCGCAGTAACCCGAGGCTGAGAACCCGCCAGTGATTATTACCATTCAGACTGCTATCGTTGCAACCAATATCGATGTGCCAACGGGAACAGCCTCACCCAACCATAACTTGGTGGAATAAGCAAAATGATACTTATATCCGCTGCACCGGCTGGTTGCATACTGGTAGCCGTGCCACGGTGGGCACACCACGGTATTACACCTGATTTATTCTTGGGTCAAATAAGTACTTATTTGTCCAGCCTTGTCGCCGCCAACAAACCACATCCATCTTGTTTGTGCTAGACCACGGAAATTGTTGGGTATAGCAGCACACCCAAAACAAAGATGAGAATATCAGCCTTTTGTACTCATCTTTTTTTTTTTTTTTTTTTTTTTATTTTTGTCCATTCCATCTCCACCAAAATAAATACCATTGACTGGGACTTGGAGGTCTATCTAGCATGTGTTTCAACATCGATGCTAGTAACGATTCTCCGAGCTAGGTCTGTATCATACTAGACTCGGCTTAGGCGGGACTAGAGGCTATATTGATTCAAGATCCTGTTTGATACGATGGCCATGAATGGGGGGACGCAAATTCACTATTCTTCGTTCTGCTTCCTGAGCGGTATTTGAACCTGTCTCGTAAAACCGGTTCGAACACCATCCCGTTACCATCCTTCTTTTATATATATGCTATCAGTTAGACTACAAGATTATTCAATTATATATGGAGAAAAGCGTAAGAATGCATATTTTTCTATATAGATATATGCTTAGTATTTCTAGAAATAACAGTTTTAACTCGCATATTAAATTTGCAAAGTAAAGACTTGCCTCCAAGCCACAACAAAGGAAGGTCCTCGAGACTAGCCTTGCCTCGTAAATTTTAAACCCGATGTTCGAATGTTGTGCTGACCGGTGATGATTTGGAAAAAGGTGTTGGGCGGATGTGTTCAAAACACCGTGTCGTTTCACAAAGAATGAGAAAAGGTGGATGATGCCAAGCCTCATATTGCCACGCTTCCCTTTCTTTGATACGCACCAGCCACAAGCGCCCGGCCGTTCCCAGCAGGCACAGGAAGGTACTTACTTAGAGACGGGGCAAGCAGGCAATCAGTAATAATAATAATATCCGGGGAATGGAGCAGGAACAGGAAAGGGAACGGGGATGGAATGTCTACTCTGGCCCCAAAATCATGTCATAATTAGCACCACCACCACCACCACCACCACCTGCAACAACAAACATGCCATAGTAGTATCTCCTCCACTACATTCACGACTCAAAACTACAAACCCACGCATTCTACCAGGCTGGCTATACGCCTACACCTCACCCTCTCCGATTTCTTCCAATTCACCCCCCCCATTCTCCACCCATGGTTCAATCCACATCCATCCCCTCCTTCACTTTCGCCTAGTCCCTTCTTCTTCTTCTTCTTCTTCTTCTTCTTCATTTCTTTGGTTCCGACACTTTGTCCAACTCTTACAACGGACAATCAAACTCAACCCTCACAACGCATAGCTGGAGCCTACCTATAAAGCGCCATCAAGATGCGTCTGGCGGCATATGGGACCGTGCGTATACCTTCTCTCTAGGATTTTTGGGGTCGCGTGGATACTGCGAACCCTTCTAGACCTTTATTCGTCTCGTAACAGCCATCGCTAATCTCTTTCATGTCGTCTATAGATCAGCACCCTGGTGGCCGGAGGGGTTGTCCTACAAGCCTTCCATCAGCGCGCCAACTTTTACTCCGCCTGCGTCCACCTTGCTCAATCTAATGCCTGTCTTATGGTTCGAACTCCAATACTTGCTTTCCTATGCTCAAGACGCTCTGTTTCGCAGGGTAGATGCAGAACTTTCACTGACCATTGCTCGCCTGTCTCTTTCCATAGATTCTAACAAACTTTGGTTTCTTCATGACCCTCGTATTTGGCAAACTTATGCAAAAGATATTTTACGGTCCGCTACGCCCCGCTGAAGTGGAACATCTCTATGAGAAGGCTTGGTATGCCATCACGGAGACATGTTTGGCTATGACCATCTTTCGTGATGAGTTCCACAGCCGGTTTGTCGTCATGTTTACGCTTCTGCTGTTTTTGAAATGCTTCCACTGGTTAGGAAGTGACCGGGTGGATTTCGTAAGTCACTTCACCGTCTGCAAACTTGATTATGGATGAAATCGTAAGCAACTAAAGGTTCAAGGCCATCGCTAACCGCAATTACGGCCTAGATGGAACAAACACCGCCTACTCGTCCCTACATATTCCATGCACGTGTCTCGACGTCGTTACTCATCCTTGTCACCGTCGATTATCTTCTCATGAATTATTGCGTCGTTACTCTCATGCAACTCGACAAGCCTAATATGCTTGTGATGTTCGCTTTTGAGTTTGCCATTCTGACCATCGGCTGCTCTGGGGTGATCGGGAAATACATTATCGGGGTTTGCGAAAAACTCATTGTGGCGAGAAAAGCCAAGCTCCTGCATGAAAGGAGAAGGAGGGTCTTACAAAGGCGAGTCGATCGGGACGAGATTACGCAGGAAGAGATGGATGATACCTTGCAGGAAGAGCAAGAAGCTGGAGATGCCGGTGCGGTCTGGGAAGCAAAGAGCTCATGGATGTTTTATCTGGATATCGCCACGGGTAAGCTGCATTCCCAATCTACTTGCACAGAATTTGGGAAACCAGGACGTTCTAACCTATTCTTGCCGATTTAGACTTGCTCAAGCTTTTTACCTACCTCCTATTCTTCGCTGTGGTGCTAACTTTCTACGGTCTTCCCCTTCATATCGTTAGAGACGTATACATTACGATCCGATCCTTCATTGGCAGAGTTAGAGATTTTATCGCATATAGACGCGCAACAGCACATATGAACTCAAGGTACCCCGATGCTACTAGAGAGGAAATTGGAAGGGAAGCTGTATGCATTATTTGCAGAGAAGAAATGACCGCTTGGAGTGATACCCCTGGAGGACAACAAGGTCGACCCGCGCAACAGGACGATGAAGAACTAGAAATCATCGACGAAAGGTTTCGACCGAAGAAACTGCCCTGCGGGCACGTTCTGCATTTGGCGTGTTTGAAGAGCTGGATGGAAAGGCAGCAAAGATGTCCCACTTGCAGGCGACCCGTATTGGATACGGCTGCGGGGCAGCAACAGTTCGGGGGGCCGCAGCAGCAGCCGCAGCCCCAACCGCCGCAAGAACCAGCTCCAGTTCCGGATGCCGCTCCAGTTGGCGCTCCTGGAGTACTTGCACCTGGTTTTGTAGCACCACCCCCCGGTTTTGGGCCTGCACCGGGTCAAGGCCAAGGTCAAGGCCAGCCGGCCGGCCAACCCGCCCCGCAGAATAACCAACAGCAGCCCCAAGGCTTTGGACTAAACTTTTTCGCCC
Organism: Dactylella cylindrospora; assembly: GCA_012184295.1. Classification (NCBI taxonomy): domain Eukaryota; kingdom Fungi; phylum Ascomycota; class Orbiliomycetes; order Orbiliales; family Orbiliaceae; genus Dactylella; species Dactylella cylindrospora. Next base: position 408,790 of record LDUD01000047.1, read on the forward strand.
CTCCGGAAGGAGGATTCGTCCGTGCTTTTGCCAGAAATATCGCTCAAAGGCAAGAACGACAATTACAGCAGGCTATCAACCAAGAGCAGCAGCAAAGGGAACCTGATGCGGCTCGTGCTGCTAACATTGAAGCCTTGAGGGTTCAGATAAATGATAACTTAAACACCGTCATCCAAACCGCACTCCAGGATTATGTCCGGATACAGGAGCTGTTCAACAATAGAGTTTTTGAGCATATACAATTACTCCGCGCGGACATCAATGACCACCTTCGTACTCTAAATCTCGGCACTCTGCCTCCTCGTGCCGACAGCCTCGCCGGCGCTAACGGAGAGTCAGCGAACCAACCCTCTCGTACAACCCCCGCCGGAACAGCACCAGCTACCCCGGACAGGAATGTAGTTCACTCTTCTCACTCGGTATCTTTCACGCCAGCTGCAAGATCACCTCTTGGTGGGTCACTAGCAACAGCTACCCCCGGACCCTCGCACACGGCAGCGGACCAAGCAAATGACAACATAGGTCATCAAACCAATGGAAACTTACCCGTTCAAGTTGACAATATTCACATCGGCAACTACCAAATCCCGCCTGAAATCCATCTTCCACCTGGCTGGTCATTGGTTCCGTTATACGCCCAGGGTAGCAATGGTAGCCAAAGTGGTAGTCAGAATGGTAACCAACCTGGCAGCAGCAACATTCCCACGCTGCAACACCAAAGCCCTTTTCCAACACCCTCAACACCACAACCACGGCAACACTCTGCTCCACCCTCTTCGTCATCTCTCTTCCATCCATCAAACACTCCGTCCCAGCAGCCACCCTCAACAACATCATCATCCCCCAACCCACCAGCCGATATCAGTCTCTCCAACTCAGGGATCAGAAGAAGAGGTATCCAGAGGCAATACTCCAACAGTCTTCACGCCTATCACAATTTGATGTCACCACGTGGAGAGCAGGAGAATCCGTTTTCCTCGTCTCTAGATCCACCATCTACCACTGGAAGCGCCTTCAATGATATACCCGCTTATACAGAATCTTCATCCAATCTATTTACAGCAGACAATACCAGTCAGCCGATCAACATTCCGTCACCATCACGTCAAATGACCGGACAGAACAACTCACACCCTTCGCCATTGGCCTCATCCCCATCCCGTCATGGCTCTATCTCATCTACTTCCCGGGAAGTACTTGAACGCCGACATCGAGAAGCCCATTCCCCTAATGCAGGAAACAATCTATCTCCAGCAGGAACGACTCGAGCTATTCATCAACCAGGAAGCAACCCAGAACTAGGTAGCGATAGTATCAGCATGGCCAATAGAAGAACCTCCAGATACGCCGGGGATAGTACCGCTTCCGGTCCAGGACATCACAGTGATGCCCCAACCCTGGATACTAGCATCGAACGCAACCACCCTGTTGATCTTACCCACGATCCGACGCAAGGCCGTTCTCCAGTTGAGGAGCGTCGTCGTGCTTCGGCCGGAGAAATTTTGCTCTCCGAAACCGATACCGCCTGGCCAGCTGCTCAGGCGGGTGCCCCAGGAACACCGAGCGCTTCAGGCAGTGAAGCTGGCCTTTCTCCAGCCTCTTCTCTACCCGGATCTCGCGTCGGAAGCATTAGACGTGGTCGTCGTAGCAGCACCACTGGTCCTGCCGGTGGCAGCGGAAGCCCCGTTGGCACTTATACCATGTTTAACGTCATCCCAAAGAGTCAAGCTAGCAGCACAGTCGGAAGCCCTATCATAAGCCACTCCAGCGGTCTTGGGGGAACCACCAAATATGATTTGGGCAGCCCAAGTAGAATCAGCTTGGATAAGGGGAAAGGTAAGGAGGAAGATAATGCTACAGGAAGCGGTGCCGAAGATAACGAAAGAGGGAGAAAGAGATGATTTTTTTTTTCTTCTTATCTCTTTAGTTCCTTCCTGCGGATCTTGCGTCTTGGGGGTCTGAAAACCCTTGTCTCGTTCCTAAATTTTGAATATTAGTTTTTGTGGAGATGGATGCGAAGCAGCATTGCATTTTTATTTGAAGCGGTGTTCTACGGGAGCCAATTTTATCGCTCCTATCGCCATCGCTACTATGAGTTGTTTTTTTGCATTGTCCAGGCCTTTCTATTGCCACCGCTACTCATTTCACCTTTTCCCTTCGCTTCATGTATATTTATTCCATTTCATCTTTCACCTCTCGCCCTGGAAAGCTTGTACTCGTGGCCATTCCCTGCTTGAGCAGAGGAGACATTCGGAAACGAACCAAGTTGCATTTTGCCACATTCCGTGGGGAAACACTTCAGGAAGATGATATTGTATTTTAAACGGCGGGTATTAGCAGTGTAAGCTACTAGTTTTCTTTACGGGCAGGATGCTATAGAATGGATTGCTATTATCGCCCCTAATGTAGGATTGCAAGTATCGGAACGTGGAGATTTGGATATTTGATATTGAAACTACGTAAAGCCTTTCGTATACTGAACCAGCTATGGTGATCTGTCTAGCGAACCCCCCAGGACAATTGTTACAATTAGATGGCCAGCTAACTAAAATGCACCCCTGGCACGTGGATACGCGACTCAACCGAGGTAGAGGACATGATATTTGGGGCGTGGGAGATGCCAGGTTACGCTACTTTCGACGAAAGAGCTACTTGGGGATATGCGTGAAATCTGCGCCGGAGATGCTAGAGCGAGCACCGAGACAAGTTTTGGATTTTGTAAAGTAGATAATGTTGGGATTTTGATAGAAATTGATGCTGAATATAGAAAAATACACGCTAGCTGGTCTTTTAGAGATAATAATATTTTTTTTTTTTTTAAAAAAAAAAAAAGGAATTGTCCTGGTTGCGAGTTGAAGTTTAAAAAAGAGCAAATGGGTGAGACGGGCGGAATATACTGGAATTTTTCTAGAAACTTTTGTAGGGTGTTAGTTCTAAATCTAACCCTTTTCAACCATGAGGTTTAACATGGAAGCAATGAATACTTACCATGCTAAACGAGATGATGAATAGCCGGAACGGAAATATCATGAGATGCAAAGCTAGTTTCTTTCAAAAGGTTGCCACAGGGTGCTGGACTTCGTTACGTCGAAGATTTAGGCACGCTGGATAGTACTATAGTGTCTGAGAGTGGAGAGAATGGGTGGTACGAGATGGGTTAAGTATCGAAGGGGAGAAATAGGAGATCGAAGCTAGGACTCTCAACCGAAACTATTGCGTAAGAGCTATGTTTGTGAATAATCTACTTGCGTGATTGTTAGTTACGGATTGAGAGCCGGGTATGAACGTCCTCACAGGCTTACATATTCGTGTATTTTGTTAGAGGATAACTGTTCGACGTATGCGTAAGAGTATTTATTTTTTGTAGCCCTCAGTATACCGCCACCACAACAGTATATGCAGGAGGTTTTATGAAATTTTCTTTTTTTTTTTCTTTTTTTTTTTTTTTGTTTCTTTTTGTCTTTTTTGACTAGTATATAAATCCGCGAGGTCATAGATTCCTAGATGTATTGGGCCCGTAAAAGTTGGATACCTATGCGGAATGTTTTTTAGGGAGGGGATAGAGGTGACAACATGAAACCGAACAGCTATCCGACTCAAAAGTGACCGAGAGATTGAAATTATTAAAGGCGGAGCTAGTAAAACTGCTTAGGCTTACCATCGCTACCGCGTTTTAGACCCCGTTTGCGAGCCTCTTCTTCCCGGAGCGCGATCTCCTTTCGAAGTATGGGCAACCTCGACCCTCTCGGAACGTGGAGATGTTCAAAACCAGCTGGAGGGGGGTTGTTCCTGTCGATACCTGGAACCCATGGAACGGATTTCTTTTTCTGACTTGGGAGTGGTTTATAGCCGGCTGGAAGGTCGGCTGTATCTAATAGAACCGGTGCAAGAAGAGACTTGCCGCTGGCTTTACGGAGAGATTCGTCGTCGCCTGTGCACGACGGCGTTAAAACTGCATCAGCGGCTTTGGGAGGAGCCGACGGGTCGGCCGGAGTCTTTCCCGGAAGACGCTTGCCGGCTACATTAGGATTGAAACCTGCACCTGGTTCATCGTTTTCCTTATTTCGAGAACGCTGATAACGAGGTTGTCCATATTTCGGTCCTGCCGGATTGTACCTGCATCTCTTCTGGTGCTGAGTAATATCCGTCTTGCGGTTGGTGCGATGGGTGCATTCAGGACCGTACTTGCATCCGTACTCGCGAACGTCGAGAACGGCGCGGATGTGACTTTTCAGCTTGTCATTCTTATCGAAATTGCCAGAGACGCTGGATTTATCCTCGCTCTTGAACGAGTGCTTGCAGATTCCCATCTGACACGTGAAGAATTGTCCGTCGATGTGACGTTTTTCGGGGACGTGGTCGTCGAGAACGTGTCGTTGACCTTTGGCTTTGGTTTTGAAGGTTCGTCCGCAGAGGATGACGTCCTCATCTTCTTCGATGGGTTTGTTTTGTATACCTCTCTCTTCTTGTTCTTTGTAGATTTTCTTCACTTCATCGAGATTTTCGATCCAGTCGCATACCCATTCTACCTCGAGCGCGGCGGCGTGAGTATCGGAATCGAAGATGCTTCGCCTAGATGCTTGGTTTTCTGTTTTGTCCGAGGCTCGTCTGCGCTCTTGTCTTTTCCGTTTCTCATGGTACGCTTGGATGAGCTCTGGTTTCTTGCCGCCGGTTGTTGGGTGGTGACTTTCACCATCTAGTCCACTTTCCTCAACATCGTCCTCATCGTTGCTTTCATTGTCACCCTCTTGTAGATCTTCGCCTTGCTGGTTATCGACTTGTTGGAAGGTGTTCGTGTCAGCTTGACAGCTACGTTCAAAAACAGTTGGTGAAACGTGCTTTCTGCCCTCTGATGGATGATAAGATTCAGCCGGAAATCCACGTTCGTCATTATCACTATCTGAGTCTACTATGGCATCCGGATTACATTCGAGACCAGTACCGGGTTCGTTGGCAAAAGAAGGCTCTGCATTATTGGCAGACTCGAGCTCTTCTATGTGTCGAATATCGGGCTGAGTGTTAGATTGATGACCAGCACCGTCTTGATCATTGAGCATTTGCGAGTGTCCAACGCCCGGAGTAGAAGCTCTAAGTCTTTTCAAGGGCCTCGGATCAAATGCCTCGTCGGAGTCGTCGCCTTCGAGCTCGTACGTTTTTGGATGAAAAGGACGTCCTATTCCAGTATATATCGGGTGCAGCTTGGCTGGTAATCGGCGGACAGTGGCGTCGATGGTGACCCACCACTTTGGATTCTTGCCGAATCTTGTGCGAAAACCGTACACCCTTTTCCACATAAACTCGTAACGGTGCAGGACTCTTCCGTACGTTCGTAGCCCTTCCTTGTAGACGTCCAGGACTTCCTTATCGTCCAATTCGACGCGGTCAAATTTATCTTCCAGAGAAGAGTTCCAATACATGAGCTCTTGGATCAATTCTTCTTCGGTTGCTTCTTGCCACCAGGAGGCCATGTCGGGTCTATACCAAAGAGCTTCCCCGCCATACTTTGGTTCGACAGTCCAACCATTTTTCAAGAGCCAGCGGCAATGGTCAGCACGTTCCATAACATGTTTGGTGTCCTCTTCAACCAACAAATTTAAATCAGCTGGAGGTTCTGGGATGGCTGGGCGTGGACGACGTTCTCGCTCGGTTGTAGAAGCGTGTTCCTATTTGAGACAGGCATATTATTAACCATCTTTATTCATCCACCCCGGATTCTTCGACACGGAAGGTAAGAGAATTAGGGAGTATTTACAGCATCACCTATGAGCATTGTGGTGGAATTAGCACCCAAGCTAGTAGGATCAGATTCATGAACCTCATTTCGAGCCTCGTCGTCAACCTTATGGACCTCTTGACCCTTAGCCAAACGTGCAGGATTATAAGGATGTATTGGACCCATATCAGTAGATGAAGCAGTACCGCCGGTGGTGGCAGCGGCCGCTTTTCCGGGTTTAGTTCGAGTTGGTGGCATCTCGAGTATATTCCGGGGTCCTGAATAGCAATTTTGCGGAAAACGAACAGTTTTGTAATGATAGGGTAACTGTATAAAGCTTGGTAGTCGGAAGGAGGGGTGGTTGTGAGTTCGAGGAATTGCTAATTATGGGAAGAGTTTTTCAGCAACGAAGAATAGGTGGTGGTTATGAAAGGGAAATAGGCGTTGCGGATAAGAGTTGCTTTAAATAACGGGTTTCGGTTTGGTGTCTTTCGACGGCTAGGGAAAGTTTGTGGGAAAACAATTGTGAATACCATTGTCGTCTAGGCAAGAGGTATTCATATTATTTTGTCACGGGCACTGAAAAGGCCAGCAACAATAACACAAATGATTGCTCTATGAAAGAGGCTCATAAAAGTACTGATTCTAGTCTATAGATTCAAGAGGCTATCCGCCCCATAATCCGCGAATATATCCGATAAGTTGGCTGTTGGAAAGGTGTGGGTTGATATTGGGCAAATCATATCCCCCACCGGTGTCTGCTAACGTTAACACACATTATTTTCTTTGATGGTTTTAATATATCGAAAAATAAAGTTCTCTCCTTCGAGACATTCTAAATCCTCTTTTATATTAACTTAGGCTAAGGCCTACGTTTCCTCTCGCGAGAATCGAGTCGTGACGGCCATAGGACGAAAATCATGGTTCCAGGCCGATTTAGAGGTATAGATACGCCATATTCAAGCTCGAGAGTTTCAAAATCAGTATCTTATTCTAGATGAACAGTCGGTGATACCTTTATTTTTGACCTTCATCAGTAGTGAACGGGATATCACCGATTAGGCCTAATCACAATGGCTGAAAATGTGGTGAGGAAGTGGATACATGTTGGCTAGGAGCAAATGTGTTGAGTCGACGTTTAGTATGTGTATACCTTGTTGCAGATTGAAATGATAACCTAATCTAATCTGCGGCAAACCTCGTCGATTTGTCTACGACAGAGGTGGAATAATTTTTAAGAAACAATATATATATCGATATCGATACTAATACTTAGTTAAGTAGATATTTCTTAGGGCCTATTAGGCATACATTAGCTATTCTAGACAGAGCCAAGCGAGGTTGCTACTCCCAGGTGCTTGCTGTAGCTTAAGCTGATGGCCAACACACATCAACACCAAGCTTGGAGCCCGAGCTTACTAGCACATCACGAACGGCTCCCGTTTGAATTTGCTCGAGCCGAGTAAGATTATCGGCAGGGAATGGGTAATATTTCGCCATTAAACGACCCTCAAAAGGCTAAATTAAGATTAGATTGGCACTTCAGAGGTTCCGTGATCATTCGATCAATCAGGTCAGTGCCTTCCCACCCCAACCACGACCATGTCGACCACCGCCGCAGCCCAACAATGACGAAGCAGGAAAGCTGCACGAGACCTGGCATCCATGCCACCTCCGCCCGTTCCCCCAAGCCCAATCGGGATTGGTTCGGTTCCCGAAGAAACATAGCGACTCTCAATATCTAGAGCTAAGGGAGAAGAGCTAATAGTACCAGCAATACGCCATTTAATGAGCTAAAAGTTGCTGGGAATAATGTACCCGGTTTTGCTCTGGTAGAATATTTTGTCATGGGCTGGCCTCTTTCTGTTTTTTTCCTTTTAGATGTTCGGGGACCCCTCTTTGCTTCCCTTTCAAAATTAATTTCCCTTCTTCCCTTTCCCGCTGAATCCGCTTTTCTTTCCAACAGCTAAGTAGCTGCCCACACACACACACATTCATATCAAACTGACAGACACACCTACAGCCTTCCCCCCCCGTCTGCAATTTATTTTTTTCGACAGTAATACAGCCTTTTCCTTTCTTTTAGTTTCGTAATACCGAATAGTGTCTACTACTCTTCCCAATATTTTCCTGTGTCTCATTCTCTAAAATTGGCCCAAACCTATCCTCCTCAATCGAATTAAACTGCATTCCCCCCGTCTCCCCTCGATTCAGCCCAACTATAAACTTGTGGATTCCCCGAATTGCAAAGAGAGAACGAAACAGAACCCCAGCGCTTGCAATAATAGAATAAAATAAAATAAAATAAAATAAAAAAAGGATACTGAAATTTTTCAGGAGTATTACTGAATATCATTTGTAAGTTGTCCCTGATTTCCCACCTCCGATCTCCCGTATCTGTGGGTGCTCTATGTACGGTGTGTGTCCTCCTGCAGCAGCATGTCTCTCTCTCTCTTCCTCCTCCTCCTCTCTCTCTCTCTCTCTCTCTTTCTTTCTTTCTTTCTGCTACTGCTGCTGCTTCCGTTTAAATTGAGCTCCACTCGCTAAACCCACAGCCTGTTTGCCGACGGTAGCACGAACCAGCAGGAACAAACACCCCCCCAAAACTTAATAGCGGCCCATAACACCCGCAAAGCGTAGGGAAGAAGAAAAAATAAAGCTTGGTCTCGCTATCGATATCTCTTCAGGCATTTGGCCGGAATACCTCGAGGTTATTGGTGTGTATTTTTTTAATATACAAGCAAGATTCAAAAACACTGCAAGAGGGAGATAGGATTATATTCTTGTATATATTCCAAGATCCCACTTGTCGAGAACTTGCTGTACATACAGATCACTTCCGATATTCTCGTACAATGCCATCTCATAGCCGCTGCTCTGCCACGCCGTCAGAAACAGAAGCTATTGAGACATTCTCCCTCAACTTCTCCACACATTGACAACACAAGCCTCACCACTACATCCTTGATTCTCTATACAAGCCGTGTATAAGCCGCGCTCGGCCTTGTGGCTAAAATCACAATAAAACCTCAAGGGCTCGGCTGGAGAAGATATATTTCTCGTAGCGAGGCGGCAACCTGATAGGACCCATAATACCAGGAGTAACAATTTCCATTTGATTTTGGCAATCCCGAAGAGAGCGGCCTAACGTACTACAAGAAATATTCGAACCTTGCTATTTCGATAACATAAAGACCGATATACTGGGTATACTCAAAATCCCAAGAACTCCATCTCTAATATACAACTGAAAAGAAGAGGGGGAACGAAACCAAGAAAAGAAAAGAGGGAGAAGGAAAAAAAGAAAAAAGCAATACTCAACTAGAAGATGTCTAGCATGCTGCTTACAACATCCACGTCTCCTCAGCTCTTCCGTTCAGCCACACTACCTTCCCCGTCATCTCCTTCCTTATCGCCGAGAAGTGACGATATTGTTATGGAATTTCCCTCCTCACCACCTTTCCTGCCACACGACATTCCATCTACGCCCACAACTCCAGGACCTGGTAGCGGATCCCGTTCTTACCGACCCCCAAACTCTGCAAAACGTACCCGCCGAATAACACACGTCAACACCGACCCATATCCAACCTCAACAATGCATCAAAATACCCGAAGGCTCAGTGCAATCCCGACGGATAATGATGTCGAGGACGCATACAGAAACAGGTCGGACTTTGAAGCCTCGGGCAACATGTCCCCAGTGACTAGGAGGAGACTGCCAACCTTGCCAACGAGGAGCGTCTTCCATGATTCAACAATCCAGCCCTTCTCACAGCAGAACTCGCAGCTTTTGAGTCCATTACCCATAAGGACCGGTGCCCCGATGACTCTGGTCCCCCCGGTCGCACCGAGGCCTGTAACTACCGCCGCTGAAGATTTAAACGAGTCTTTAGCGCAAGCCATTGTACGTTTTATAACCCCCCTCCCCTCCCTTCTTCCCCTCCCTAAATAATGTCGTCATGGGACCCGTATGCTCATCAACGTGGATAGAAACTCCTCTCGCTTGAAAAGAAACCTGAATCATATCCATCCACCGATGCATCCTCACAAAACTCCCCTCATGCATCCTCCACGACTTCTTACGCGGATGACCACTTTCAATCCCAGTCTTCGTTTGTTACCAACTACCAATCTTCCCTTCCGGACCCTGAAGAACTCTTGAAAGAGATTGTGAGGAACTCTTTGCAGAGCCTTCACGCTCTCAGGCTCGCGAAGGCGATGGAAAGGGACATTAGGAGTTCGAGACGGGCTAGTATGGAGGATGGGATGGAACTCGAAGGTGGGACCTCCAGCCAAGGTTCAGAGAATTCTGGAACCGCGATGCAAGTCGTTGCATATTTAGAGCAGAGCGTAAGCACAATCAACAGCGCGAGACAATATATTGTAAGTACATATTCTTCTGAAGGAATTCACCCCTTTCATTGTCGCTCACGAGTCACTAGGAATTTGCGGAAGAGACCCTATGCGACACACGGGACCGGGTTAGAGACACCTTAATGAAGGGCTAATAGCGTAGCCTAGTACTCCCATTTGCCTTGTAAATTTTGTTCACCAGCTTTCTTGATCATTATAGACCTGTTTTGGCTATTTGTTGGATATGGGAGTAACATTTTGAAAGGGGCTTTCAAGGGCGATTTCGAGTTGGGGCGTCATCAGGCGGAACTAGTATTGTAGCATCTCTTTCACCTTTTGAGTCTTTCATGTATACACGATTTTCTTTTCTCTCTTCCCGGTGTTTTGCTTGGAATTTTTAGTATCTTGCATACTCTTTTAGGGGTTCATGTTGATATGTTTGCTCATCAAAACGGCGGGGTTCTGGTGTTCTCTTCAATATTTGAGGCGGTGATATTTTAGCCACATTTGCATTCCATCCGATCGATGTCGCCGTATGGCCATGCTTACTCTTCATATAATCATACCGGTTCATACAAATACTTATATGCACCTTTACATCTTATATTTTTCTGATGCAATACCGAATCACTACTAAATAGCTAATGTGGACTTATCACCGAGGGGCTGTTTCAGCAAATGTGTTGCTGCCTCAAGCTCAAGTTTCCCGTCGTAACGACTGGTGGGCATCAACACCAGCTGATAGAATTCACCGGGCAGTGTATACATAGGCACAGGGTCTTGCTGTATACCATTTGAACTCCGAAAAAAGGATCATTCACGTTTGCATTCTCGAGGAGAACACATGGTGGCCAAAATTCTTCAATCTGCAAGCTTCCAGCTAGCGATCCAATCATCGTCCTGCGCTCTTACACGCTCAAAGGCCACATTCGCACCGACGAAGGGCGTATTCCCAACTAAAACGAGACTCTTTACCTAATGGAGAGGGCTGTCCGTTTTACTATCCCGGATATGCATTCCTCAATCAGGGTGTCTATTTGTTTTAAACCTGCAGTTATTGCGTCGACGAGCAGCAAAACTCGCACTCGAAGGAGCGCCAGACAAAGCTGTCTGCAGAATTAACCGATAGTCCAATTACTATATCGATTACTGTGGATAATAGGCGTATCATTTATCATTGGCAGCTCAACAAAAGGGACCTTTTTTAAATTCTCGGATTGGTACCGCTCGAATGGATGGTGTGTACCATTCTACGTGCGAGGCTCAGCAGGAATACGTGGTGGATACTTTCACCAAGGTTTTTTCTCTCCCTTTGGCTTGTAACCTGCATTGTCAGGAAATGCCAACGACTGGATAGGATGGTGGGGAAAACTAATTGGCAGCGAGCTATCAGCGAATGGGAATGTGATCCTCATTCATGAAATCCTGGAAGATGCATACGGGTGGCATGCGCATGATACACACACGATACCTTTGGTTGGGAAGAAATCTTTTTGAATATTGGTGTACCATCTACAGTTCCGACCTTCCAAGGTGGTTTTCCTTTACCTATCGATGCTCCAATCTCACAGCAGATACCAGAGGGTGAGAAGCAGGCACCATGTATCTTTTCTCCCTTCTATTCGCTCCACTTTTTCACAAGCTTGTTTTCCTGCGAGTAATGCCTGGGAAGAGGCTTGGAGCTGGCGCGTTTTTCAATGCAACAGCTAAGGGTCTGCTTGCTGCTCTGCAATGCACGAATGCGAAAAACGCACGAAGCTCATTCGATGACTATGCGATGTGATTGAGGAAAAAAAAATTTTTGGGATGAAAAATTTTTTATCTGACCGTTGGATAGAATTGGGGGTTTAGGGAAATTGAGAGCTGCGTGGTGAAAAACAATATTAACCAAAGCGCTTCTGCAGGCCTTAGCTGTACCACCGTCACGGTTCTGTACGATGCTAAGGTCCCAAGGTTGCCCTAAATTTTCGAATTTGTGACAGCACATAGCTTCTCCCGAGCATCACTAACTCTCCTCGTAGGGAAATGGGAGCGTCGCTGAATAGGCGATTCGTTCATCTGAACATTTTAGCCATGCCTGAGAGTTGACCGAATTCCTCCCAAGAATACTCAACAAGTTGCGGGGTCGAATGGCAGAGCTGGGATGATTTAATAAGATAATACATCACGAGGTTGGATATAATGAAAAAAAGAAGTATATCCTTGTGATCAGTCCCGTTAGCTCGAAAACAGCTGCAGCTCGATATTTTTGGATGTGTGGAGCGGTGTATCATTTTCATTCACTGATTTTGCTCTGCTCCACTGCACTGGGAATGGCAGGCGCGAAAACATCTCCAGCTGCAAGTGGGCGGTCAACTAGTAGACAAAATGACTGGGCGGGAACAACCCTTGCCCGCAGGTCTTTTAACATGAAACTTTTGGGTGGATCAAGGGACTCCGGACACGCTAAAGGATTTCGTGAAGAGAAGCGTGGCCAGAGGCAGGCAGGACGGATTCAAGCTTGTTGATTGACTGGTTGACAGGAAGGAAAATATCCAGGGCAGGTTTAGCTCTGGACAGCTTGGGCCAGTTTGAACCCCAAAAAAAATAAAAAAAAAAATTTTTTTTTTATCCAATTCTCAAAACATCACCAAGGTCGGTTTCGTGGTGTTTCCTTCTATCATTGAGAACCTTCATGGTATCCTTCCTTCCTTTGGTCTGTTGGAGTTTTTCCATGGGGAGTTTGGATTTCACGAAAACTTGTTAACGAGTCCGGAAACGATAACGTCTAGCTAAGGGGGTTCGACTTCTGTTTTATTTTGGTTTTCTTGATTGGTATGCATGCGGGTTTTTGTTCGCTTCTACCGTCCCGTCGTCCCCTTCCCGCTTTTTTGGAACTTCCCCCCATCGCGCAGAGAGAGAAGAGTGAGAGAGTGAGAGAGATGAGGGAGAGAAGAGCGCTTGTTCTAACAATTTCGTCTGTGGATAGGTCGCCTTTCCTTCACTTGAACCCTTAACGCACGGAGGTTTTCATTTTTGCTTACGGTTAAAACAACGATCCAACATTTTCCCTTACCTTTTACGACATTTACTACTTTTGAATTATTATTATTTTTCCCGCAAGACCGTTTTTCAAGCCTTATCCGTTTTGACAGTTCCTGTGGGTTATTTTTTTGTCTCGGAATCTTGTTTCGTTCTGGAATTTCCTTCCCTACATTGTGCATTTCGCCCCGAGTTTCCATAGCAAGCGAGATTGGAGATTCAGGATAATCGGTTATTGCAAGCAACTGCATTCTTTTTTTTACTTTTATGCGAATGAGTGAGGTGGAAATAGATCTTGGAGGCATTTTTTATTCTTTAAGTTTTATTCTTCTTCCAGAGTTCTAGAAGGAATTTTACGACAGTTTATTTGGTTACATCTTTCCCACCAGTCGTGTGGTCCGGCATCTTGGGTACAATTGCGATCAGGCAGTCTAAGGAGTCCGCATTCGAGTTATTTGGTCCTTTCGTTATTTCAGAGAACATTCCTTTCGACAACCTTTTTTCCCCCATTTTTTCTGTGTGACAAACTATCGGCCGATTAGAAACTCGAAAGTGCGATATTTGGATACTCAGGGAGGAGAGGGGCGACAGTTTTCAAAACTACGAAGAGAACATGCGAAGTAGTTGCATCATCGCTGCTGCCGCTGCATACCCTGATACACGATGGCCGATATTTTAACGATAAGCGGGTCTTTTACCCCAAGTTGGGGGTCTAGGAGCAAGTCGCTCGCCGTCCTCGAGGATCTAACTTGTGAGGAAAAGATGGAGGAACTACCGCGGTATGAAGCCGTGACTGGCGTGACGCTGAGCTGCAAATTGTCAGATGCGCCGAAGGTGAGTAGCTTGCTTACCAAATTGACCATGGTGGGAGGTCCGGAAATTAACTTTTTTCTCAAAAATATAAATAGGCATGCGAAAGCAAAGCTGCGGCCAAACCTGACCATTTACCAACCTACGATGCTGCGATATTACCCCCCTACTCGCCGACAACACTTGATCTCCCGCCCCCGTATTCCCCGTTCTCCCCTACCATAACCCCACCACGGCCAGATCTAACACAGGAGCCGACAAATGTGAGATCCCATGCGAAGAAGAAGAAGAAAGGCGGCAACAACAATGCCCCTCGCGGTAACGTGGGTGGCGCAGGTGGGAGCGGTGGGAATGACAATGCGGAGACGCCAACTAGCCCAACCGGCCCTGGAGCTGGCGGTGACGACGGTGAGGAAAAGCGGAAGAAGGATGAAGATGCTCGCAAGAAGAAAGAAGAAGAGGAAGCAGCCGAGCGAAAGAGAATAGAGGAGGAGGAGGAGGAGGCGGAGCGAAAACGAAAGGAGGAGGAGGAGGCTGCTGCCGAGGCTGAGAGGGTAAGGCTTGAGGAGGAAAATGCGAGGATCGCAGCGGAACAGGAGGCAGAGCGGCAACGCCAGGAGGAGGAGGATAGGAAACGACAAGAGCAAGAGGAAGAACGAAGGCGCCAAGAGGAAGAAGAGCGAAAGCGAAAAGAGGAGGAGGCTAGTAAGCCAAAGCTTTCAAGAGCACAGCTGCGAGCGGAAAAGATAAAAAAGGAGCGCGAGGAACAAGAACAGAAGAGAAAGCAGGAGGCGGAAGAGCGCGCGGCAGCCGAAAGGGAAGCAGCAGAAAAACAACGCCTGGAGAGAGAGGAGCGATTACGGCTACTCCGCGAAGAACGGTTGAGGAAGGAACGGGAGACTCAGGAACGAGAGGCCGAAAGGGAGGCCAGAGAAAGGGAAGCTAGGGAACGGGAAGCTAGAGAACGGGAGGCCAGAGAAGCTGAAGAAGCTCGTAGAAATTCGAACGCATTCTGGGAATCATCTGCCCAACCCGCACAGCAACCTAAGAAAGAGGAGAAGTCTGGCGGATTGGGCGGTTGGAAGTCATTTTGGGGTGCGGCAAAGAAGACCGTCTCTGAGGTCATTCAGGAACGACCACCTTCCCCACCACCACAAGCACAACCTCGGTCCCTCCCCCAAACCCAAGCAGTACCAATCCGACAGAACAACAACAACTCCTTCTTAACGGCTAACTTTGCGACTGAGGATTTTAACACTGGCGATGATAGTTGGGGGCTTTTTGGAACTTCCCAGACGTCGAAGAAGAGTTTCGGGAATACTTCTTATAAGTCGCATTCTCCAAATCCAGCGCCGATCGATTTGCGGTCTGATCCAGTGCCCGCCGAGCCAGTCCCACCACCAGTTGTGCCGGTTCCGCCAGTGGTCCCAGAGGAAGAATTCCCCGCTATCTCGCTGAAGACGAGGCGCGACCGCCTGAAGAAAGTTGTTCAAGAGCCACCAAAGCCTCCAACTCCGCCTCCACCTGAACCTGAACCCGAACCCGAACCAGCTATCGAGGAGGCTGCAGCGCCGGAGCCACAGGTGCAAGAATCCACTCCAGAGTCGCATGCCGAAGAGGCAAAGGTCGAGGAAGAACCTGCGCCGCCTCCTCCTCCGCCGCCTGAAGAAGTCGAATCGACACCGTGGGGTACTCGGGTAAAGAGAAAGAGCAAAATTCCTACTGTATTTGAAATCCCTAAGCCTGCCCCTGTGAAGAATGAACTACCTTTCTCTACAAAGCTCAGGTCAACAGGAAAAGCAGACGAATTAATAGGGAAAAAAGGAAGAAAGAAGGTTAAAGAGCCAACTCCTGAGCCGGAACCGGTGGTTGAGGAGCTACCCCCGCCAGCAGAACCCGAACCTGAACCTGAACCTGAGCCAGCGCCCGTTTTACCTGATCCGGAACCCGAGCCAACTGGTGATTTGTTGGACTTGACGATTGAAGAGCCCAAAGCGACCACGCCTGCAGATGACAAAGCGGAGAAAAGAGGATTCTGGAGCTCATATTTTGGTGGTGGAACCGCACCTCAGGTAAGTGATCAGCAGCAGCCTCAATTGACTTGGCTCGAGTTTTGATTCTATTACCCACATTTGAATTTTTCTGAAAAATTTCTGCCTTCACTTAATCGCGCGTTGGGGTCCAATGGCCCCTATGCATGGCGACAGGCACCAATTGTTGAGAAGAAATGCTTAAAGAGAACTGAACGCGGTTTTCTATCTCTCATCGCATATTTTGGACTCTTTCGTTAGACCTTCCAGCAGTTTCCATGCATGCAAGCCTAAGATGTGATTTCACACCGCCATAGCTCCTTTTTCCCTTTTTCAATGGGGATCACAAAAAGTGTGGCTGGAGATGGTGTAATGTCAGATCGGGGCTGGTGGCATCGTTACACACCCCTGCCTTTACTTTGCTTGGCGGGTTATATTAAGGAGGAAATGAACACGCAATACGAAAACAGTCGTAGGTTAGCGTGCATTTTGGGTGCATTTTGTGTTTTTAGCCATGTCATACTGCACCACTCATACAGATTCAATCAAATCGCTCTTTTAAAATCCCATTTTACCCCTCAGTGTTCCCTGATCATATCTTTGCGACGTTTTCCTCTCCAGATCTTTTCCTTCTCGAATATTGTTTAGCCGAGTCTCGGTTGAAAATATTAACGCATATGTTGGGCTAACCGTTGGAATCCGAAATTAAAGGAGGAGATCGCACCAGCACCTGAAGAAGGAGACACGTCTACGAAAGAGGAACAACCTTCTGAGGAGCCAACCAGCGAAGAACCTCCTGCTGTAGAGGAGCCCTCGATCGAAGAACCGCCCGTCGTAGAACCGCCTCCGCCCGAAGAACCGATCGAGGAGGAACCTCCGAAGAAATCTAAGAAATCGTTGGCAAGGGAAAGCAAAAAGGTCAAACCGACACGCGCTCTGCTGCTAAGGGAACAAGCAGCTAAGGACAAAGAAGAGAAGGAACGCCTTGCTGCCGAAAAGGCCGCAAAAAAGAAGAAGAGGAAGGAGGAAGCTAGCGCTCCTCCACCAGCACCTGAGGAGCCACCAGTAGAAGACCCGCCGGCAGAGGACCAACCTCAGCCCACCCAAGAAACTGGCGCAGGGGATAAGGTTGAAGAGGAGGCCGTTGAAATACCCGCCGCTACGGCTTCAAGTGTGGATCCATGGGCGCTCTTCGGAGCGAGGAGGCGGACTACGCCTGCAAAACCGGTAGAGCCAGAGCCGGAGCCAGAACCCGCTGCACCAGAGCCTGAACCCGAGACGGAACCCGAGACGGAACCCGATCCGATAGAAGAGCCGCCGAAGATCTCAGCCAAGTATGTACTCATTGCTTTTCATCCTTTCTCACAGCTACACTTCTCGATAGTTGAACCTCCTAGTGCGCGCAATTGTGGGCTTCGATGTGTTGTGTCGCTAGTATAGTGGTACAGAGATCCTCCATGATCGACACCATCGTGTCCACATCGCGTTGGCGGCACAAGTCGTTAGCACGGGCGATATCCGTCAATCACAATGATAGGCTAATATATTGTTATCTCTCTCCAGGGCGGCGAAACTCCTCGGTCAAAATGAAGCCACGCCGAAGAAGAAGACGGCATCGACAAAGACCCCTACGAGAAAACAGGAAAGCGGTTGGTCACTGTTCGGTTCCGCGCCACAGCCAACTCCCGTAAGGAAGAAGACCGTTAAGAAGAAGGAACCGACTCCTGAGCCGGAGCCGGAGCCCGAACTTCCCGCTGAGGAAGCAACTCCTGAGCCACAGGCAGCCGTGGAAGAGCCACCGAGCGAAGAGCCGCCCGCTGAAGAGCCACCAACAGAAGAAGCGCCTGACGAACAGCCACCGGCAGCGGCTCAGCCCCGAAAGAGATCTGTATCGTCCCAGCCGAAGCCTCTACAACGCCGAAACACTGGCGGTTTCCTAGGACTATTTGGTCCTCCACCAAAGACTGTTACCAAGAAAAAGAAGAATGAAGAACCTCCACCTCCAGCCGAGGAACCAGCGCCAGAAGAACCAGCGCCGGAGCCTCACGGCGAGGAAGAAATCCCTGCCGAAGATGCCGGCGATGGCGAGTCAAAGGAGGAAGCCCCTGCTGAAGATGCTGGTGAGGAGGCACCCGCCGAAGAAGGTACGCAATAGAATTTTCCTATAGCCCCACGAATACTTCTGGATGCTTGCTAACAAGGCGTTTCACAGCCCCCCCTCCCTCACCCGAAGCTTCCAAGCCAAAAAAGAAGATAACTGCTGGTGAACTTGCTAAGAAGCAAAGAGAGGCCCGTGAGAAACGGCGTAAAGAAGAGCTCGAAGCCGCGGTCGAGGCGGAGATGGCACGTCGCAAGGCCAAGCAAAAGGCTAAGGAGGAAGCAAAGGCAGCAAAGGAGGCCGAAAAGGCCGCCAAAGCTGCTGAGAAAGCTGGAAAGCCCAAGCCAAGTAGAAAGGGCAAAGAAAAGTCGACAAAGGTTGATGACGAACCGACCCCTTCTGTACCTGCTGGTGATGACGCCGAAGTACCAGATGTACCCGATGAGGCTGCCTTAGGCGATGGGGACGGTAGCGAAGGTAGCAAGTCAAAGAAGAATCCTTATGATCTACCTGATCTTATCATTGAGGACGATGGTGAAGGCGAACGAGAATACGGAGACATCTCAATTCTCAAAACCCCTGGTGGTGGTATGGATATTGAACAGTTTCTCATCCCCGATACCCCGATCCCCGGCCCAAGGTTTGATGCCAGTGGAAGCGGAAGCCGGAGCTCCGCGGAGAAGAAGCATAGGAAGAAGAGAGACGAGGATGAAGACGAAAGGCGTCGTCGGCATAGAGAACATAAGGAGAGGAAACGAGAGAAGGAAGAGAAGGAAAAACGGCGTAGTAGGAAATATGAGGACGAAGAGCTTGTTGCAAAGGAGAAGCGACGTGAAGAGAGACGTAAGAGGAAGACAAGGGAGGTTGGTGAAGCTCAAGACGAAGAGCCACCAGTTGATATCCAAGACGAGCCCGCGGTTGAAGAACCCGTTGTTGAAGAACCTCAAGACGAGGAGCCGGAGGGCATTGCTGATGAAATTGTCGTAGAGGAGGAAGCTCCAGGCGATAATGAAGATGGCGAGCCAGCCGGCGAACCGGAAGTGCCGGTGCTGGCATTCGAGGTTGAAGAACCAGATGACAGTGCTGAACCAGCCGATGTTGTTGAGGAAACCCCCGCGCCGCCTTCTCCCACAAAACACTCCTCCTCCAAGTCTCAACCCTCACGTCGACACTCCAAAGCAGAGCGACTTTTAGGAGCAACACCTGACGCCAAGTCATCTTCTAACAAACGATCCAAGGAAACTCCAAAATCAGAAATGAAGCGATCAAAAACCGTCAAATCACACAAAGAAGATGATGCCGACCGCGAAGCTCGCCGGGAGGCCCGGCGCCGTGAGAAAAAGGAGCAAGAAGCGGCCGCAGCCATCGCTCGTGATGAGGAAGAACGTCGCCGTCGAAAGGCAGCTAGGGAGGCTGAACGCCGACGCGAAGAAATGCGGAAAGCCGAGCTAGAAGAATCCGAGCGGTTGCGACAAGCGGCTTTGGATGCGGAAGTTGAAGAAGCTCGCAGGCGAGAGGCAGAATTCGAGGAAGCCGCGAAAGAATACCAAGCTAAAGCTACCTCAGCTGGACATCAAGCAGCCAAGTCCCGCAAGTCTGAATATCGAGAACGAGGTGGTGGTATTCCTTCTGTCGAAGAGAAGGAGAAGGAAGCCCGCCGAGCTGCTCGACGCGAGGAAAGATACAAAGACCTCGCCCCTGAAGAGGCCGAGGCCAAGAAGGCTAGAAGAGATGCTCGTGCCGCCAGACGGGCATCACGACAAATCTCCCGCAACGCATCCGATGAAGAGCCACGAAACAACGGCCATATCTCATCTCGAAGCAGCGAGAAGCAACCCGAAGGCCCTCTACTTACCAAAGAGGAAGAGGAAGAAATCAGACGTGATGCACGCAGGCAAGCCCGAAAGGAAGCTCGCGAACTCAAAGCTGCAAAGGAAAGCGTCAGCCGACGACAATCTTACGTCAATGGTTCCGGCCGACGATACGGTGAATCCCCTGTTTCCGATGAGGAAGACTACTTTGACAGAGAAAAGCGACCAACTTTGAGACGCTCTCATACTACGAAGGGGAGATACGATGAAATGGATGTTAATGGGTACGGGAGATACGACGACGACGATTATCCCGAGGAGAGGCCAAAGGAGAACAGGATGAGTTGGTTCAAGGGGAAGCTTGGACTTGGAAAACTTTTCTAATTTCTTAATCATCATTGCACTCTTTTTTTCATTATATTTACTCTTCTCTCTGCATCTTGGAGCAAGTTGGTGATTGTTTGCTGATTTCAAAAGATCGAAAAACAACAAGGAAAAAAAAAAAAAAAA
>LDUD01000047.1:430888-462928 GCA_012184295.1 Dactylella cylindrospora
GTTTCTCGGTGGATTGCCAAAGGTACGATGAGCACCAGATACTACTTTGGAAAGCCTAAGGAGATGGTATTTTGTGTTCAACACTACAAGCTAGATGTATCTACATGAAGCTTGCTAGCCTCACATCTGATGCTAATGTATCAATATCTAATAGGCAATAAATGGACTCTATCATCTCCGCAAACTTCACCCTTCTCATCTCCTAGACTCCCTCCAAACGACAGTTCCATCCTCACAACTCCATCCCCTCTCCTCGACATACCCAACCTCCCGCCCTCAATCCCTTCCACCAAGTCTTCTAGTCCCTCCGAGCACAGACGGAAACGAGCCAGTGCCCGACCTCCCTGCTGACCTCCTATCAAGCACCTCTAACCCCACAATACCCTTTCTTAATCGTGGCGCATCCTTCTTCACCAGGCTCTACAACCCCAAAATCGCCCCAAAGGTTCACCGAAATATGCACCTCTCGTCGCCAGACCTGCAGATCGCGGCAATATGGGTATATTCGCTGTTCCTAAGCGAAGATTCCGTGTTGAGTCCACGCGAGACCAGCTTCGGGGTGATTGCAAGTTTGATACCACAGGATGTGAACGCTCAATTAAAGCCTCATTTGCAAGGCGCTGTTAATAACGGGGCGACAAGGGAAGAGGTGGAAAGTGTAAGAGCTATCGTTATGGAGATTTGCAGTGAAGTTGGGGTGGCATGGAATGGAGAAGTCGCGAAATTATAACAAGGAAGGCAGCAGTCCCAGAGTAGAGCAACAACTAAGCTTATCGACTAGGCAAGGCTCTGTTGCTTAATTACCAGCAAACTCAAAACCTAGGAGACCCTAGCTAAAGAATAAGGCTCCAGATGATCGACATGATCGAATCATCTTGGACAGTCGAAGGTCAACATCTAGAGTTACAATTGTAAGTGAAATGAACGTTACGATATAGTTTTATACAAGCGATAGACAGTACCTATAAATTACATTATACATCAATTCTTTTTGGAACCCTTTTCCCGAGTTGAGGCGGCTAGGCACAATCTCGTTTCAGCAGAAAATAGGCTGCACACGTGAGCATAACGATATGCTTGACACGGTATCTCTGCCCCATGTTATCCTTAACGAAGGATCAAAACCAGTAAGCTACGCATTACAATATCCGAGTAAAAAATATACTTTCTACAAAAGACGTAGTCTGTACATTTTATCCATGCTATCAAAATATATTCAAAGGGAGGCTGTAGTTTTCTGCCCCCAGCTCTTAGGGAGAACGTTATGCTGCGATCCGCCGCTGTCATGCATATATATCGTTCAAGGCGACGAGAATCTAGTGGTTATTATCGCCGTACCATGATTGAGGTAGATTTGTAAACGCACTCGATATTTAATCCCTCGGTCGTAATATCGAGAAGCTTCAAGATCTTAGCCCAACAGCTTTTTATTAAACTGGTAATCCGAAATTCCCGTCACAGGGTGTAGAGGGTACACCTAGGGATGGAAGAATATACACGTATTTCTCATCTAGCTTACTATAACATAAAGCAGAACGAACTGTAGCACCGCGCCGCAGTATTGGCAAAAATCAATGCAGCTTCAGTTGTCTTCGGATACAAGAACACAAATGTGAGGGATCAACAATTAGCCTAGGCGTTCTAGATCTAGTTTCTTAAAGAGGGGTTCTCTCGAGCGGGAAAGTCTCGCTTTGAGAATAATAGATTACGAGAGTCGTACACCTAGGGAAATTTCAAAATATCTCCGAACCGCAGCTACGCAGTGGATGGGCAGTGCTCGTCTCCCGTCCAGGATTCTACATGATTAGTGATATCTTTCGAAGCCAGGCTACGTCGGTGGCCCGAAAAATATGCCTGCTCGTAAGAGAGCAACTCTGTCACATTGAGGGTGGAGGGGGTGTAGTGTAGCCGTTATGTAGAGATGCTAAGAAAGATAGCAGGGCACGAAGGACTCGCAGCACAGCTCCTAGGAATCTGCAATTCTTACGTTTGGTTGAAGATGCGTGCCCGACTGGTGGGGTTCACCAGTCTGCATCTGCGGAAGATAAGAAATCTCATCGGGTGTCACCTATCGGGGTAATTTGGCTCCGAGTGAACTCCTGGACTTGACGATTTTATTTAGTGGTTCAAATTTGATAAGCTATGTAAGACGTTGGCTGGAAATGTCAGCTCTGAAGCTTGACTCAAGATTTTGCATCTCGTACTCAGGAGCAAGGTAGCACCATAATCAGAAAACAAACTGGTCCAGTTAGCATGTTTCCGTGGTTTAGACATTGATTGGGTGTCAGATCTGTCTCTGTAACTCGTAAACTCCCCTATCAACCTGTCAATATCGCCGCTAGAGAAAAGAAGGATCTACAGGGCCCGACATCGCGCAGTCGGAAAAAGGAAAATTGATTAATGACACCTGTAACGGGCAAAATGCTAACCCCTCGCCGACTGTAAAACGAAGCTTCACAACTGGATGGTGTATGGACACTAGCAAGCTTCATATTTGAGATACAGGTTTTTTTCTAGTTTGCGGACTAATGAATGCATCAATTATAATGTCGTTATGCCCGCCTCGAGAACTCTGCCAATCAATAGGTAGTGCGACCGGATAACTAAACTCTAGCCGAGCCCCTATACCCCGTTGAGTTTCCAGAGGGGTGTACTCTACGATTCCGTGAGGGTCACTCTCGCTTTCTTACCCAGCTTTCACTCGCCCTGCTAACGTTAGCCTAACGACAAGGGGTGTTGCTGCACATTGCTTCCGTCGGAAGGTCTTCTGGACCCCTGTGGTGGGGCTAGAGGCTCTTGGACAAATGTGAGACTATAATACCTATACTATTAACTTAATGGGGCGGGATCCTTGACCTGGTACACCTGGATGACTAAGTATTCAGTCATGCGTGTGCATTCGTGTCTGGATATGCAGCCATCTTGGGACGTTGAGGGCCTGATCTTAAAGCCTTATGAGGGATAAAGCGTGGTCGACGCGATCTCTCCGCAAGTGGGATGCTCAGAGTATCCTTGCGGCTAACGTTACTCTGAATCATGATTGTTGAATTTGTAATCCAGAGGTCTAGACGGGCTTTTTTTTGTTAAATCCATCCACGGACTCTCTCTTCCTCCATAGCAAACCTGTTGTTTCTGGGGCGGGTCCTATAAGCATTCGAGTTTTGTATTTGATAGTCCCCATCACGTTAAGTTATTTCTAGGAGATTGCCTGATCTTTGACATCACGATATTCAATAACGGAATTACGAAAGGCAATTAATTGATCACCTTGCCTGCTCTTACGGGTCTTAGTTGCAACTAAGCTACGCGGGGCTCGAACCTCGGGGTACTATATACGAAGCCAACGTTAGACGGGCTGTGCTGTAAAACCACAGCATTTTATTTCGTAATTGCGAGTTATACCCCAAAAGAAAGTGGTGCTACGAGATCCCTGGCATCCGAGATACTTAGCGTTCCCAAAATATTTGATATTTTGCAAACAATTTTGGTCATTATTTTCCCTCTGTGGAACAGTGCATTTGGAATAGAGTACTTTTTTTTATATCCGCGAAATCCTTTGAGCCTCACCCGTTACCCTAGAATAGAAAGAGCCGACTCGCAATTCAACGGATACCCCAGCACGCCGCTTGCTATTTTGCGTTTCAGATCTTATGCTGCCTGTTCGGAAAATCTAAAATCTTATCGGATGCTAGGCGAAGTAAACGTAAGTTTTGAAATATCGATTTCGAAGCTAGGTAATTCTATCCGACGTGATTTTCGTGTCTCGTGCGTATTTCAGATTCGCTCATCAGCCTTCCAACTACCGTTGCTGTCTATCCTTTTAAAGAATACGAGCTACTCTGTCATTCGCCAGGACTTACAAGAGGGTCTACCCAGCTTTTCTTCTTGGCCCTGAGCTTCCTAGTAGACTAAATGTACGCGCAAATTTGAAGTTTCCCGAAGATTAACCCTTTCTTGCTTTTTTTTCTTTCCTTTTTTTTTTTTTTTTAATATCCTGATGATAGGATTAATGGTATAACGTTATCGTGAATACTACTTGAATGCTCTTTTGCGTTGAATCGTGTGGTATCCGCGCTAGCACGGTTTTAGACATGCTCGAGCTAGCGATTGTGGAGAATTTATAGAGCCTCATAATCAGTCGACCGGCGTCGCCTAGGCAGGGTGGTGGCGGGTCATTCCACTATCGATTCACTCTCAGAATGCAGCGGGGCAACATCGGCGATGCAGCTTCCCGTTGGTAAGCCTCGTGAGATTTCCAATATGCTCCAATCGGGTAGATAACCAAGTTGGGAAAGAAGCCATTTTCCAAATTTTTTTTTCTCATAACATAAGATATGTGCTTTTTTTCTTCTTTCTTTTTACAGCAGGACATACTAGGCGGTTAATCGCAAGAGAAGGGAGCGTAGTGAGGTTGGTGGTGGAGATCAGATCAGCCAAACAGCGTGGCCACCACAAAGTAAAATGCTAGTAAATTTGTAAGTCCAAGAAGGAAAGGAGAAGAAGGAAAAGAAAAGTAAGCAATGTAAAAAAAAAGGCTCTCATTAAAATGTACATAGAAGATATGGCTAGCAAGATGATATGGAAAAAGAAGGCCGGAAAATGAAGAACAGACATGAATATATGGTATCAGAAAAAATCAAACCGATAGAACCTCACAAGAACTAAAAGTAAACCTGAATCATGCAAAACCAATCCATTTGACCATTTCCAGAACCAACTGCTCCTGTATGGCTAAAGAGCGAAAGTGTAAAATAAAACTGAGGGTATATTTCCTTTTTGAAAAGAAAGGCATAGGTATACCCGATAAAACTCTGACAATTGAGGATTCAAGATAGGAAAAAGGTCGTAATTCTCGTAAGATATTCGGCGTTAAAGGTTAAAACGCAGCCTTCCATCCTGCTGAGAGAATAGCGCGTTTAGAAGATTAATATTATGCAAACAAGTATGGATTTATTTCTAGGGTGCTCTCCAGCTCTGACAGCATTGTCCTAGTTGTCCGCGTTATGATATCTGATGTACCATCCCCATAAACCGTTCAAGGTCATGTAGAAGGGCCCATCCTCCTCCTTCGACCCCTCTGTCCGCCTTCAGGTCTCACCGCAAGTACTTCTCTCAACATTGGGTCATCTCCATTCTTATCTCTATGATGGGCTTTGACATGCCTCTGGAGGTTGTCCGGTCGTGGGTACCGGTGCTCCTTGTCTGGGCAGAACGGGCAAACGTACCCAGGGCTTTGATGCACTAACCCGTGTCGAATCATCTCATTCTTCCGTTTGAAGCCCTTCCCACCCTCGCCGCGAGGGCAACCGGGAACGGGACAAAAGTGTGGACGTTCATCAGAGTGTACATTCGCGTGAGAGTTGAGAAGGTATTGTGTTGAGAATGGGGCGGCAGTGCAACCTTCCTTCGTGCACCTATACCCGCCGGGGACGGACGGCGAGTTTTGCGTAGAATCAGTCGAACTATTTTTTGGTGTTCCATTGCGTCCACGCTTAGATGCCTTCGATGTCGGTGTTTTTGCGGAACCAGGTTCAGATGGTGTCATACTGCTGCTCCAGCCTGTTTGAAGTGGGGGGAGAGGGGCACGACGTTCAGGCCGACCAAGATTACCAGGCGGAAAATATGTGTATTGCGAGAGAGGGTTGTTCAAAACTTGGCCGGAAAATCCAGGAGGTGCAGGAGCAATGGGCGCATTTCGGTTCTCGATCGGGGAGCCGTTTGGAGACGTTCGAGATTTAGGAGTAACCGCTCGGTATTGCTGAGCAGGGTTAACATATTGAATTGGCCTGCTATGGCTATCTGGGTAATCGCGTGTGTTTGGTGGTTGATTATGTGGAGGTTGTTCTACGTTGACATGCGAAACTACCCTCGGCCTAACAACCTTACCGCTGTGGTGTACGTGGTTAGGAGGAGGCCCCGAATGTTCTATAGAATGCTTCATATCTGCAGCTGCAAACAGTCGACTGACGCCAGGCAGGGGAGTGTGTGGGATCCCAGGTGACATCGATGTTCTCCCCGGAGAGAAGGGTACCCCGATAGGAGGTAAAGTGTTGGCTGTTTCTATAGGAGACTTGTGGTAGTCCGACCTGTTCTCACATATTGTCATAGGTGTAGATGCTGTGTCGCGATAGGTGGAAACTGTATCCATGGTTGGGGCTGTTGAAGCAATCGATTCGACGGTGGGAGGTCCGGAAGGTTGAGGTGGGGGCGAGCGACCTTTTGAGAGTCCGAAAAGGTGGGTTGCAGCGCCACCCTGGTCGTACTCGGCCTGTTGCGGCTCCGACTCCTCGTTTTCGTCGTTTTGGTCGATCCTAATACGTTTGATCCGGGCCCTATCCTCGTTTTCGGAACCGTTGTCTTCTTCGTGCTCACTAGGCTTTCGAGACCTTTTATTTGGATCTTCTCCACCGTCCCCGGAGCCTCCGTCACCTAACCTACTCACTGGTGAGACTATTTGCGATGCAGGGCTTATGGAAGACTGATTCTTGTTGGTGCTGCCATTTGTTTGGTTGCTCTCGTCAGCTTGGGAAGAATTCTCCTTTGTGTCTTGGTCGTCACTCTCGGAAACTTCAATAGGTCCCTTGCGGGCTTCCTGGGCAGTCTTCTCGTCGTGAAAGTACCCTCCTCCCATAGAACGAATTAGGTTAGCTACCCCAGGTATAATGGTGACCCGGTTCGGCGACGATGATGCGAGAGGCATCGGGCCTCGTAATGGCTCGTCAGGGCAATCTGCAAATGGGTCCGGCAGAGGGCTCTCGTCCCTGTTTGCCTTCGTATTTGGCCGGTGCCAAGGCATTATCCGCGGTCTGTCGGAGGAAGTAGTTGTAGTAGACTCGTTATCAGACTCGTCTTCGGCTTCCATAATCTCATCATGCGACTTCCGGGTAATTCCGAACGGGTGCGTGCCTGGTTTCCCTATTGTGAAAGTCGGACCGATAGTTTTCGGGCGAGGAAGGCTCTGGTTTTTGATTGCCGTGATAGCTCGATGGGCAAGAACAATGGTTGATTCCACAGAACCGTCTATGTCGGGCCGACGTATGAGATTTGATTCTGGAATGCGATGCGAAACGGATTCTTCTATATAGTTCCAAGGGTGTTAGGAACATAGTTTTAATAGGTTAATTATAAATGAGTAAAGTTTACCTTGGGTGAGTGGAAGAACAGATGGCCCTCTAGCCCCAGAATGATCGGTCTGCTGGGTCGAAGGAGGACTCGCGATGCTGTCTGCCGTGATAGACTGAGCAAGAGGGTGCTGCTGCTTCGCGGTGGTAGATGAGGTATCCTCAGATCCGGTTTGGTACTCGTCTAAGGATCTCTTCTTGCTGCTTCGGGCAGTAGTGCTGTCTCCCAGGGTGGTAGTATTTGACAGAGGGACAAGGCGGCCGTCGGCAGCGGGGCTTTCGATACCGATGAAATCCGATGGTAAGGCCGAGGTAGAAAATCCCCGCGTCGAGACCTCACCCTGTCGGGCTGGAGGAGGCAGCAACACCGGTTGTGTGTTTGGTGAGCTGCTTCTGGCAGAAGACGAAGAAGAGGGGAGAGGAGCAGGAGGGGACGAGATGGAGGGACGGGGTGGAGATGATTGGCAGGGCTTGGCGTCAGATTGGGTTGTCCGGGTGGTCGCTGGTGCGGGT
This sequence comes from Dactylella cylindrospora, assembly GCA_012184295.1. Lineage (NCBI taxonomy): Eukaryota > Fungi > Ascomycota > Orbiliomycetes > Orbiliales > Orbiliaceae > Dactylella > Dactylella cylindrospora. Next base: position 438,523 of record LDUD01000047.1, read on the forward strand.
GTGTTGTCGGTCGCAAGAGCGGAAAATGACGAGGACGATGGCGATGGCGATGACGATGACGACAATGAAGAAATTGAAGGTGAGGGGGCTCTACTCCTACCGTGAAGGGAAAGAAGTTGAGGCTCTAAGATCAAGCTAGGCAGCAAGGGTGTCGAAGTAACGGTACTAGTATCGTTGCTAGTGCTAGACAGTAAGGAAGAGGAAGAAGAGGAGGCTCTGTTGTCGGAAGTGGAGAGATAGATTGGGGGCAGGTTTATCGGTTTTAAGGGACCTGCCGTTGTGGTGGTGGTGTTATCGTTCTTCCCGAACAGAGCAGCAGCACTAGCAGGAGCACCAGCAGGAGCACCAGCAGGAGCAGGAGCAGGAGCAGAATGGTCCCTACCGTCCTTCTGGCATGCTATGGTGGAAGAAATGGGGGAGGAAGGGTGCGCCCGAGTTATCTCAAGCGAGGGCTGAGGGGACTTGGCAGCCTCCAGGGCAGTCCCACTATTATGATTGCGGCTGATATTAAGGTTTCCCTGCTCTTGTCCATCGAATTTAAAGCAATAAGAATTAGTTTTAATGTCTGCCGTGACGGTTAATCGGCGTTCTAGCAGCCGGGAATCCTGCTTTGACAGATTGCTCTGCTCAGCATCGTGATTATTGTCAATGGAAATGCTATTTTGGTGTGCAGTCGTCGACGTGGAAGAACGACGAAGAAGAAGACGACGAAGAGTCGAATTGTTTGAAGAATCCTCGTCGGTGTTCGCATTCGCACTGTTTGGATCCTCCTTCACGCTAATGCTGCTGCTGGCGCCACCGCTAAAATTGCCCCGGCTGCTACCACCACCACCACCACCACCACCACCACCACCACTTACACTTCCTCCACTTGCAGGAAAGCAGTCATGAGAACGAGAAAAACTCTCGCTCATGCTACTACTACTGCTGCTGCTGCTGTGAGTGGAAGATACTTCCCTTGTCGACCTCGAAAATACACCGCTTTTCAACGCCGACAGGGAAAATTCAGACACCGCTCTATCCGCATCTACTGGTGTAGAGATTAGAAACGTTAGCAAGAGCGATACACCGAAAGGAATTTTTAAACCAATCGATAATGTCTAATACAATTTAAAAGCAATATTTCGCTTCCTTGGTTAGGAAAAAAAAAAAAAAAGACAGAAAAAGAAAAACGAAAGAGACCCCGAAGCACTACCACATAGGGAGCGCGGGGGAGGTGTGCAGAAAGAGAAATTGAGACAATCAAGATACTTCAGAGTGCATGATGTAGTAGAGGAGCAAATCGCTCTCACAAACGGACATAATAAGAAATCGACCGCTATTTCCCAAGTCTATTGCCTTCCTCTTCACAAAAAGAAGGATAGCCTTTCTCGTCTGTCCTTTTTCTTTCTTTCTTTTTCATTTTTTTGTCTCTTTTTTTTTTTTTTTCTGCAATTTTCTTCCTAATCTTGGCTTCCCGTGTGATAGTGAAATTCATGGTACTGCAATATCCATCCACAATCAATCTTGTCTGGTATTGATCATGAGGGGCCTTGCAGAGAGCAAGCCAAAACGCAAGCGTGAAAAATTACATGGCGTTATCGGCGGGGCGGGAAGACTTGGAACTTTCCAAGATGTTCGTTAATTACGAGAACGGGGTAAAACAACCAAAATGAAACGGCGGTGGGTAAAGCGGCTCCTTCGCTGCAGGGCTGACTGATACAGAATGACTGGCAGCAAGCTGAGAGCGACTTAGTCCTGCTAGGAAGAATTAGAGGGAGGGGGGAAGGGAGAATGAGGGTGTGGGAGCCGAAAAGGTATTCTTGCAGCTACCATGCGCATGCACTCTCCTCCTCCTCCTCCTTCATCATGATTAGATTGTGTGGTGGGGAGAGAGGTTGGTTAGGCCCGGGTTGCTTCGCTAAAAGAAAAAAGGACCATCTGCAAACAAGGCGAGGAGCAGGCCAAAAGTGCAATCGCTGAGGCTTAAAAAAAAAAACCTCCAAGCAAGGAAATAAAAAAAAAAAAAAAAAAAAAAAAAAAAGCGATGCTAGCAAAACGTTTTTCTTGATTTGACGACAATAATGTTTCTTCGTCTGACGAGGCTGAAAGCAATCTTGTTCCTCGCATACCATGAGCATTGAGAAAGCCCTCGGGAAAAATTCCATCGAAAGAATCGAAACCCACTCCAAAGCAAGCCTGGCTTTTGCCTGGGGTGTGAACCTTTTGGCAGGATTTTCCGAGTATTTTTGGCTAGATTTGAATCCATCAAGATTTATTGCATGGAGTAAAAGGTGGCTACTGTAGCCAGCTAGCTCTGGGACCAATTGACTTTTTTTGCTTCCAATCGCTCCCGTCTCCACCTTCGCGTTCTTGCATATTTGAACCGAGCAAGAAAGGGAGGTGGGAAAAAAAGTAGCTAACAAAAGGGACTTGGGTAAAAACTCACAGAATGCAGACGATGTCCAAGACGGCCTTGTTTCCAACTGCAACATGGCTCTTGTGTTATATTGGAAGGATGTTTGTTGTTATCGTGATTCCATCTATTTCATTCTGTAACCGTCTAAAGAAAGGAAAAAGAAAGAATTTTTTTTTTTTTAGAAAGCCGGTCAGAGTTTCCCGAAAAATCTTACGAGAGGTTTGTCGTACGGCTAGTCGAAAGAAGGCCCCAAAGATTTCGTATAGGTATAGGTAGACCAGGCGAGGTATAGTGCTTGCTGTATATAATATAAAGTTGCTTGTGTATTTGTTCCTGGTTGGGAGGCGTAGCGTGCGGCTTAAGCTTCTGGACAATGTATGTAAACTCGATGCATAAGTATCTCTAAGTGGACTATCCGACTCAAATTCGATGATTGGAACAATGGTGTCTGCTGGCTGTTTAACCCGAGTTCGGTATTATGGGGATCTTTTATTTATTTGTTTGTTAACCGTTTTTATTGGCGTATCGACAGTGCAGTGGGCTCCTTTTGCTCTTCGGGGTCGAGAGGGTTTCTGCTGCTATATATTTTCTGTGGTGGTGGTTGCGGCTCTCCAGGAAAAAGAAAAGGGCTGGCTGGTGCTGAATCTGCTGGCCAACTAGTACTTTTCGATACTTATCCCGAGTACTTTTGCATTGAGGCTTGTTAGCATATCAGATCACACGCCAAACCAAAAGAAAAGAAAAAAGCGGCTGAGAAGTCCATCTTCTGCTATGTATCAGAGCATATTAACTAGGCCAAGCGAAAACATAGAAAAAATAAAATAATCCCCCCCATTGTGAGATTAAAGAGGTGCGATTGCGATTCCGTCGCTGGCAGCAGTTTGGTTGGGCTTGATAAATTTGTGTGAGTGCCAAAGCAAGCAACCAGGCTTAGACTGACTGCCATTAGGCGATTCCTCTCGGGAGCTTTACCATCTCCTTTTGGCATCACCGACGCATGTCAAAATACCAAACCTAAAAACCGAAAAAAGAAAGGACTAGAGAGGAAATAACTGTCCAATACAATCCATTCGGCTGGTCCATTGAGACTAGGTGAGCCCTTTTTTTTGGAAGTTGCTCAGCTGGCAGCTAGAAACAGCCTCACACATAGCAGCTCGGTTACAATGTTGAAGTTCTGACGCTAGCCGCAGTCCGTGCAAAGAGAAGTTTAAAAAAAAAAAAAAAAAAAAAAAAAATTGACAAATGTGAGGCTTTGGAAATAGGAACAAAGAGGGCTTGGTGGACTGGGCAAGCAGCAAATCTGCGAGCGAGGACAGACCATTGGATTCCATCTAAAGATTGACCCTCTTCTAACAATAATGCACAGCTTTAGGACTGTGCTGAGGCCGATGGATCGTTTTTTGGATGAACAATTAATGCGTAGGGCTTAAAAGCAATATGACATTACCTGTCTAAATGGAGGCGGGTGAAGGAGATGAGAAAGGGGCAGCGGGCGGTTTCTCAAGTCGAAGCCGAAGGCGACAGACGTGGCACTAGTTACCATCATGAAAGGAATAAACGTGTTGGGAAACCCATCTCCAATGCAGTGACGCCTAGCTTGACTGAAGGAACCACGTTTTTGCAGAACAGGCGAAGGAGAAATGCGAACGAGGGTAACAAATGCAACGTTAAGTTAAAAATAGGGTAAAAAATATTTGTATGGGGGATTTGCCGATGCAAGTAGTCAAATAGTGCTCCTGCGAACCAGGAAATAAACTCAAGTGGAGGAAGAAAGGTATATTAAGATTCTCCTTGGCTGTCGAGGGCTCGGAGTGGAAGATTGGGGGGTTGGGTGCAATACCGATGTCATGAAGCGGAAAACGCCACAGATGAAATGGAAAAGACCAAAGTAAAATCATGGCTCAGAGTGCCATCATGACTAGAAGTCAGTCATAGGGGCGATTATATTTGATTTCCCCGGGGTCAAATCCGGCCGTGCACTCGCCTCAATCTTGCAAATTTTTCCGTTGCGGCTCCGGTTGGAAGGGCAAGAAGAAAATACAGATGCTGCTTCTCTATCTTCCATCTGCGAAGGCTCTAGATGCCTGTACACGTACCGACGTACCGGATTAAGCAATAAGTCGCGAGCAGCTAGATTTTGCGGCTTCGAAAAAGAGTAAATTCATGCATGACAAATTTAAGACGAAGGATAATCAAAGGGAAAAACTAATAAAATAAAAGGGAATAACGAAAGAGGAAAACAACTTAATTTCATACATACCTCTCAACCAACGGGTGGGAAGCTATAAGGAATTCGATTCTAAGAATTTATGCGATTGTAAACCTGCCTAGAAGAATCTTGAGCGTAAGAATGGGAGCCTGTAAATGTTGTTGACTACTTGGGCAGTTTACGAAGAAAGAAATATGGTTTCAAAAGCTTGAAGGAAAAGTTAAAAGGAAAGGACGTCGAAGATTCTATATAGCCAAGCTTGTATATCCTAGATCTCCTGGTTCGTGCAAACCCAAAAAAAGGGCTTGCTCTCCTCTGTAGCTTGATAAAATATAATGCTGCTGTTTAGAGTGGGACGCAATTTTTTAATATCCGATTTAATCTCATGCAGGCAGGGGAGGTCGATGGTGTTAACGTTAATACTCGGCCAGGCCACCAGCCTTAGGGGGGAACCATCCGAAGTGCTGCACCCAAAATCTCGTGAAAAACAGAAAAAATTATTTAAGCCGCCGGTTGAGGATTGAAGGGAGACAAATCCTATACCACTACAAGCTGGGGCAAAGGGTGTATGCGATATTTGTGTAAAAATAGCAAAAGCCATAGGGGTGGTGGTTTTCTAACTATCGAGAGACGGTTTGAAGGCAAGGCACGTCCCGTACCTCGAGGAAAATCCAGTGAGGACATCCAACAGGCAACTTCTGCTGAGATCTCAAACGGCTGTTGAAACCGGGGCTCTGTTATCTGCGTAGACTGGTTGGACAAGGGAAAGATCCATGTTGTCACAGAGATGCCCCGAATAACCATGGAGAAAAATCCGAACGCAAGGGAACTCTCGAGGCTTGTACAGCTCGATCCAGTTCATCTTCAACTGCCTAGAGCGCTGTAGCTACCTCAATCGCTCACCAGGGGATGAGAAATTGACAAAGCAAGGAGCAGCCCTACAGCATCATGGAAATTTGGTGATATGCGGACAGAGAGACCGCGTTCGCCTGAAAGTGAAATTCCAAGACTCCTCGTCCATTGAGCTCTGGCCAATAAGATGGCCGTGTGGCGGTGCGAGCAGCTCAACGAACAGCTGCGGAGCTGTGGCGAACAACACATTGCCATGTTGATGCCCCCGGATTGGTCAGCGTTGAAGCTTGGGGAGGTGGATGATGCCTGGACTTGGACCCACAGTCGCACGCATTCGCTCGTAGTCGATCGAAGGGACTACGCAAGACCTTGAACCGCAGCACGGCCAGATAGCAGAAAGTAAAAAAGGTTGTGAAACCTTAAATGGTGCAAGTAGCGATCATCAGTCGGAGGTTTTCTTCAATTCTGGAAAACTCCGTACCTGGTTCAAACCCTCTGCTCTTGTTTTTTTTTTTTTTTTTTTAAACCATGCCGGATACAAGGCAAAAAAAGGGGAGCCAATGTGTGAGAGCACCCTCTAGCATTGTATGGTAGCCCAATCAGGGAAAAAAGGCGGATACCCTTTTACCCGATCAATGTGACGTTGAAGAACTTCAAAAAGAAAAGAAAAAAAAAAAAACTTGAAATTTGGGGCTTTAAGAAGGGGCTCTTTCCAAAAATATTTCTTTTGCCTCGGTCAACCCTCCCAATGTCACCCAGATGTCACCAAGGATCGCAAAGTCATCATGTTCAGCACCATGATCAATCCTTAGTAATCTGTAAAATGACACAAGACTTTGAAGATCGGTAGAAGTTTCCGGCTTCGCCGTCCAGTCGAGCAAAAAGGAATGGCTTCCCAAGCAAGAAAAGAAATAGGCATACCGGTTTATGCGGTTAAATTGCGATTCAAGCCAGAATGTTACCGCTCGACGCATGTGCCTTCGTCAACAGCATACTAATTGGAAGGGATTAAAAAAAAAAATCTCCTGAGGCTAAAGAGCCACCAGCTGGACCAAGAGCCGATTATGCTTCCGCTCACGACCAACCATTGAAAGATCTTCAACACCAGTTAAATGTCCGACTTGCGAGGCTAAACCTAGCTCATAAGGAGTTTCAGGTTTTTATAAAACTCTCCCAGGCTTAAAGCACGAATTGCTAGGATGCAAGGGTGCTACCCGTCGGACTTACCCATTGTTGATAAACTTTTCATGCTGCAGAACTGGCAAGTGGATCTGGCAAACAAATGAAAGAAAGCTGATACTCTGGTGCTTTTCACATGCCACGGAGCATTTGAAAACAATCAATGAACAGGGGCCACAAGATAATGGAACGGGTATTTCGCTTGAGGGAAAGTTCGCCTTCTATTGTAGCCCGCTGGACAGGGCGAGCTGCATTATTGAACGAATGAATTTGAAGGTTCGTCCTGTTCGCTGACAGGAGAATTTTGATGCCCTTCAGCCTTCTTGAAATATATATATATTGACGATCGTGGAATGTACATCTCTGAACTATCATCCATTGGATAGACGGAGTCTCCCAATACAGCTGTTACCAAAGCATGGCGCAGCTGAAGAGATTTGCATGTCAACCTCGCAATCGCAAGAGTATAGCGATTGCAATATAACACGGAGAAATCAAGGTTCGAAGGGGCTAAGAAAATAATCCACCTACAGGTATTCTCATTCGAAAGGACTGGGCAATTTGTTGAAGAAAATCCGAATCACCAACCAAAAAAAGCGAAGAAGTTTAGAGTGTGATCTTAAACCAATGTATTAGGCATTCCGAATGATTTCGTTCGTTGCGACCTTGAAGGTAGTAATCACGGGCCCTTGCGATGTCGGAGGCTCGCTCTCTCTGCTATGCTCAGAGTTCTCAGGTGTTTTATTAGGCCTTCAGATCAAGACCCATAGGTGGTACCTGGATGATACAATGAGGTTCCAATGACCCAGTGGTTCTCCTCCACAAGTAGCAGGGGAAATATCTCAAATAGAAAAAGAAAAAAAGAAAAGGGGACCGTACTGGTTGGGTAGTGTACTGCGTGAGGTGGAATCCAAACTGGTTGGACTCAATTACGTCGGTTTTTACCAAATGTACCAACTTTGCTGACTGCTAGTTGGTGTGGATGTTGGGTATCGAAGCCTCTCGTGCAGCTTATCGTACACCATTTTGGGAGAAAAGAGCTCGGAAGGGAGGCGAATCATGGTGGGTTCGGGCCCTCTTTTTCATTGCATACTGTATGCGGCTCTGAGTATCTCCAAGGTGGCTCGACTGATATAAACACGGTACATAAGTCTCATACATCGCCGTCTCGACCTCCAAATTAATAGATACTACACCCATTTATGAATACAAGGGGGTGTGGTGTGTCAGGCGCCCGTCTGGGTTCTGTGCCCTTTCGAATAGAATTTCCCCTCACCAGGAGGCTCAAAATTATCCTCCCTTGTTTTTTTTTTGGTCCTAGTAGCCAGTCCTTTAGGGTAATATCCAGAACGCCTGTCAGCTGGAGGGGTAGCAATGCAGAGGAGGCTAGGACAATTCATCACCCGTTCTTAGGTGCCGTGCCAACTTTGACAGCCTTCGCTTCACGAGACCACTTATCTCATGAGGCTCTGTTCCACATTTTTTGTGCTTAAGTTAGGAGAGCTTTTATCTTTCCTTTTCTACCTTTTACTTTTGCTTCGACCGAATCTTAACCACTCAATCCAATCAACGACTATGCCTTAGCCTAGAAACGGTAACGGCTTGTTTGATCAATTGCAAGCCGTTGGACATTGGCTTGGCGTGCGCTCGTCGTACAGGCAGTACTGGTTGCACAAGACCATCCAAGCCGCTCCGGTTACTTGCCTTCTGTCACCCTAAACCAAAGAGTCGACAAGGATTGGACCGGCCTATCCTCGAGAAGATATCTCGTTCAAGACCTAGAAATACACAGTCCACAAACTTCAATGTTATCTCCTTTTTTTTTTTAACCCGCTTCCAATCACCCGAGGCCCTTGAGAGCTGTCGATAACAACCTAGTCTACTACTTCTAGACTATGTATAATTCCGCGACGGATGTCAAAATCTTCACGTGGAGACAATATTCAGCCGGAGGCCTTGCATCAAACAGTTTTCGTATTCAGTAATCCTTCGGGTTATACGTCCGGTACCAAAGGGCCTTCCCAAATTTCATTTTCAAACAGCTATAAAACCAAGACTCTCGAAAGGTGCTATAGTCCCACTTTTCCCTCCCTCTTGAGTTTCCGAGGGTTGCACCAAAGCCGACAACAACCCACCCATTGTGAACCTAAATAGCGATCACAATAGCAAGCCACATCTCCTTAGTTCTACTTTGGAAACAGTCTGGATCTTTCTTTGCTTGCGGGCCACTGTTACCATTAGTCACCGCCTCGAATATACACCGAGCCTCGTGATTTAGGCTGGCGACTTGTGTCGACAGCTCAAAGTCTCTCGATCTTGCTTGGCAAATGCAAGGACATCCACTCTTTTCTCCAATACTCTCAGCCGGAATAGGTGCGGGAGCCTCATGATGCTCGAATTTACGTCATAAATATGATAATGTCAGGATCACATAATCATCTACAGCGCGTTTCAGGTTCATGATTAACTTTCCTTTCCCCTTTCGCTCTGGCCCCGTGAGATAGCGACCACGAACTATCAGTAATCTCTCCAAATCAGAATGTCAATATATCCCGCGTTGGCAAAACTCGTCTAGGGGAACGCCATGAAGTGTAAAATTGAAACAAATAATCGGGGATCCACCAGCGAAAAGAAGAAATCTTATAGAGGGAGAATTAGAAAAGAAAGAAAAATATTAAAAAAGAAAAGAAAAAGGTCGCCTATATTGGAAGCCTCGTTCGCTTTAATCGTTGACACGCTGTGTTAATGCCCTAATAAGACACTCTAATGAAATCTGAACCCCAGCGATATGTTACAGCTTGTATACGAGATGAACAAAAAAATCGTGCTGCTTTCCGTCTTTACTCAATGACTTGGATCCTTGCTGTGCCATCCATCTACATCTCTCCTGTCAGAGCCATTGCCATGTGGAGCATGGCGGGGCTGCTATTCAAGAAAAATTAGTGAGGGAGGCCGGAGGAGGCTCTACGGTCTGGATCGCAGTTCCTAACAAACCCGTCTCTACAAGGGTTATCCTGGATCCTATGCAGAAGAACCCTTCCTATCTTTCGTGGGTGCTTCCGCCAAAAACGGCCGTGACTGGTGACGGGTGAAAAATGAACCAGGCCTCAAATCAGACAAAAAGTGGGGTAAAAAGGCTTTCGAATTTTGATTATCATGACGGACCGGCTTCTCTCTAGAGAGCGGTAAATGTGCACGAGGCTGATAATTATGGGTCAGAAGGCCGGCGCTGCGCGGAGGGTTCTGTCCGGAGTGATTTGAACGAACTCGCGCTCTTTTTCATTTTGATCTTTCTCGCTTTACCGCTTGCATGCGCATGCTGTGCCCGAGAATCGAACGTTGGAATAACAAATGTGCCGTTTGGGGGAGAACGATCGGCTTTTGGTAAGTCTGATCATTTCTCGCGATCTCGCACGAACATATTATATTATCGAGGCTGCAAAGTATTCTATGAAGAGCCTCCTCTCACCCCTCGTGCCCAACGCCGGCAGCTGCAGTGCTTATTCCCCCATCATCCACAAACGCAGCACTCTGGTCGCAACGTGAGCACCGCATGCTTTTGCTCTAACGAACCTCTCCCTTCGGCATTTGCTTTGTTTTTTTTTTTTTCCTTGGGTCCCACTCAGGCTTCATCTACCGCCTTCAATCAATTTCGGCGGCCGGGAGTGGCTCCTTCCGACCGACGAAAAATGGCACTGGCTATACTTGTCATGATCGGACACGCAATCCATCGAGGCGTTTTTGAATCAACTTCCTCATTGTGAAGCAAAGCTAAAACTCTCGGCAAACAAGCCTTATCGGATCATTGATACCCGTATTCCCTGAGTTTTTTTGGTCTCGATTTGTTAGTTTAGGGTCTAGAAAGGAGGCTGCTGTCTTGCATGGTTAGAGCCCCGCAATTAACTTTTTTGGTTTTTGGTTTAGCCGTCTTAGCTTACGTTGGCAAAGCTGCTGCAATTAGCTCACTAGCTTCTCGAGTTTGGCGTGCTTGCGATCGGGCGGCTCTTTTCCATGATGAATCAGTAATCGCTCAAGGCGAAGAGGTCACAGAATTTGTCTTTTTAACACAAAAAGTGAGATATCATCGGAACTCATCGTTTTTTCGAGGATATCACTCCTCTTTCTTCGCAGACGCTAAATTATGCCTCACTTGCTTGGAAAAGATGTCCAGATCTCTCCCTTGATCAACAGCAGTTATCCTTTTTAGAGGAGCTCAATACAAAATTCTGATTCTTCCTGCGTGTTACTCCTTCATGCAGAAGCTCATGTATCTGGGGGGCAGGGATTCGCACGGCTTCACAAATGCAAGACGATATATTAGACATGTGCGTCAGTGGAGCGAACGCGAACCAAAGCCGTCCGGAAACCATGGGTGGAATTCTATCGTATTATTCCAGAGGTTCGTATGGGGCAAAAAGAACCAGGCTGGACCATGGTGGTACCTGCAACCTCCCTTTTCCTCCACGGAACGGAGAAACCTATATCTAGGCAGTTGCAACAGGATCAAACTTGTTTATAAAATACCTACCCAACCGGGAACTTAAAATAAGTCATAGTTATAATATTTGAAAGCAGATGGAGGAGGCCAAGCAGCCATTGCATTGTGGATACCAGTCACTGCTTCTTTTACTCTATACCCCAAGCTTCAGGATTCTGCAAAAGAAAGGTGTTTTCTCTGGCGAACGGTTCGAGTCAGTAAGATTTCTAAATTTTGCGGATTTTATGAATCAGGGCCTAGGGATGCGGAAAACCCCCCAGATCGCCGCCTGGCGAGGCCCATCTAACCTAGCGAGTCACGGGTTACACTATTGTTGGGAGCTTCGTTCGCTGTTAGCGGGATTATATCCACCCCTGTGTAACGTTATTTACTCGAGAGTTTCTTGAGTTTCCCTCCTTCCCTTTGAAGTAAAAGTTATCACGCAAAAACGTTTTTTTTCTTTAGCCGATGGGAACTATAATGTGCTTCCTTTTGGTAGATTGGCCCCAAATTCCCTCCCCCCGTTATAAAAAAAAATAAAAAATAAAAATTTTGCGAAGACATCATGGGTGGAATTTTTGATTTCTGGGCGCAGCAAAGGCCCGCACTGTTACAGAATAAAACAACACATTTTAAGTTGCGGTGGCAGCCTAGGCCGAGATATCCATGCCCATTTTGATTTTTTTTACATGATCATATGAGCCTATCGATATCGCGGGCTCAAGGAAAGCTAGGATATCGGCTATTCGGAGGCGGGGATGAAGTAACGATTGGATGGGACTAGACCTCGAATTTTGGCAACTGCTTTGTAATCAAGAAACGTGTTTTCTCTGACAGCGACGACGTGACCACAATGATATGACCGAAGGATATTCCCAGGATGTAGCTCCTTTGTTGTTGGACTGCTTCCCTTCAATTTACCGCCCCTTGAATACTTTCTGGCAGAGCCTTTACGAGTAGCTAGGTCGCTAACTTCCCAAATCCTTCAAGTGGAAATCACCAGCCTGTTGGATAACCCTCGCAACTCGGTACGGTTCGATAAGTAAAATCATGCTTATGCTATCCGTAGATAGAAGTGAAAATATGATATCCTGTGATCCCCTTCTAATCCTTCATACCAAAGCTTGGAGCAGCAAGTTGTTGTTAATTTGCGAATCGACTATGCCCGCGAATAATCCGAATCCTTTGAGTGCAAACTGCTGATTACGTTTACTACACAGCTACTGCATGAGCTCGCGCAAGGAAGTTACACGGCAGCGGTCGGTAAATGGCCACGGGTAAGAACAATCTCTTGAATTAAAATTGATGCTAGACCAAATTTACCTATAAACATTCCGTTCTATTGTTAGTTACGTCTCTCGTACCTACAGCAGCTGCTGTCGGATTATCCCGCCCGCGTGGCGAGGTTGATGAGAGACCATTCATGGCCTACGGTTGGTTTCTTGATACATCAAATAGGGTAAAGCAAACACCCGTTTGTCCTCTAGCCCCCAAAATACAAACACACAGGTAAGTTGCGGCTCTGCAACAAGCAGCTCTTTATAGATATAGTTGTTAGGACGGGACTAGCCATGGTGCCTGTAGAATTAGACGGTTTGTACGTTCATACAGTTTCAAGCAATTGAGAACTCTCGCTGCTGCTAACTTTTTGCTTGGTTTTTTTCCCTACTGAACAGTGCATTTGAATATTACGCTCATGCTTGTTGGTGGTTCCTTTGATGAATACGATTATGAACGCCGTCTCGGTACAATCTCACCTCAGATCATTTCGAGAGATTTCAAATACCTTATAAATTTGTAACTACATACAGGCGGCTCCCCGCAAAAGGGTTTCGACCTTCTCTCAGATGATATCCTAAACAACAGGATCCTAGCGAATAGATTGTTCGGTTAATTGCAATCTCACCTATAGCCTTTTTAAAATTTTTTTATTGTTTGGTTTGATTTGAAAAATCATTTTCTTCAACGTCAATGCGCAACCGACTTCCAACATGTCTTAGTGTAACGTATCGCCAATGTGTACAATAGTGTGACCTTTGAAAACATAACTAACGAAAGCGTATAGATTTATCGATTATAGAAGGACCCGAAATGATCTTGTTATTAGAAATATCACATAGAGTAGTGCCGTCCATATACCCTTTTCCGGCATTGCTATAACTACGTTTGACGAAGAGTTGCCTCGGGACCGCTGTCGAGTCACATTCGTAACTTTCAAAGCACCTTGAATAAACCTAGAAGGCAGAGGAGGCAAAAAGAACCTGTATTTTACACGACGTCTGGAGCAGTTTGCGGTGATTGAGGTTGTACGAGAACTGCTGGCATTGGACTGGGGTCTTTCGAAGGAATTGAGTCCGAGGGTGTAACAGCTGCGCCGCGATCGAGACGGAGGCAGATACCTTACATGTGTGCAGCGTATCTTAGGAAGCTAGGGCGTGCATAAGTACGTATATGCAGCGCACTTCCACGTAGTATGCGACTCTTGCCTCCCAAAGGATAAAAATCTATGACTCTACGTAATAGTATCCTTAATATTAGATCTTTCATTCTTGAGATTCGGCTTCCTACGAGAGGTTAACATCCTATATCGGCGTTAGAAGGCCGCCACAACAATGATTGCAATATATAGATTAATATCATAGGAACTGTGCACTGGCCCTTGTGGATAAGCTGACTGAGCCAACGAGATGCTGCAGCATGCAGATGTCCCCGGCATCGAAGCAACCCCCGTAATGGACCCTACACGTTCACAACATGGAACACCCAGCGATGGTCTCCCATATCGGGAACAATCCCTAGGCATTTGGTCCACTTCCGTCAGCCTAATCATGGCATATGCAATTGCGGGAGCTTTCTGATGTCTTGGGAAGGAATACTGCAGAATTGAAGGGTATACAAGACGAGACTTCAATGCGTACGATTCGATGTACCTCAATGTACTTTAGGCATGATGCGGCTGTTTATTGGCTAGACTTGGGGGCTCTATTAAAATACTTCAGCCCTACCGATATTCAATGCACGCTCGATAATCGAGAAGCAGCAATTTCGAGAGCAATTAATTTTTGCATAACGTTATATGGAGGGTCCCGGAGCTGGAGGCTATAACCGAGAGCCGTTGGTGTGAATATCTCAATGATAATACCGAGAAAAGCCCCAAAGAGACCACTTATTATGGTTTATAACGCTCAGCTCGGCTATGGGTATTACCAGCCAGGTTATACATGTCAGCAATATGGCTCTTGGTATTCTTTTATTGGTCAGCAGTTGATAAGTTAAGGTTGGCCTTAAATTTTTAGGAACCTCTCCAAACTATCCACCCATCTGATGCATTGGCATAAATTCGTTCGAATGATACGAAGGCTTGCGATTTCTGTGGGGTCTACGGACTGTACATGCAATAGCTAGATAAATATAGGCGGTCGGCTTTATAGCCTATCACGTCTTATTCTCTGGCGGTCTCGAGCGATACGCATACGTACATGATTGAGACAGGTGAGTTGGTGCTGCGTAATATTATTTTAGAGACTATAGAATGTTCCATTGCATGCGTTTGCAATATTGCGGCTGCATGGGGTCTGGGGATGACCGAGGTTTTTTGATGTATGCATAGGGCTGCAGGATTGACATATTGATATTATATCAGCAAGGACAAGGGTAAATAGTCAATGTACAGGCAGTCCGGCAGGATTCTAGCGTCTCCGCGGATTATCGTTGCAACGGATATCATATCGACATTCTTCAGAATTCTCATTCTGATTCTCATCCCAGCCCAGTGTGCGGGACCCTATAGGGCTGAGACATGTTCGCGATAGTGTGCTGTCAAACTGAAACCCACTTTCTATTCAAACCCAGAATGCGTGTGACTTCAGCTCGAGCAGGGTCCGATATGAACCAGTAGCTATCGCTGAATCGCAAATCTGCGTCTTCCGTTGGATAAGAATGGCCGGGATATCCAAGCCTCCATCACAGAATGTGGAGGAGACCGAATCACGAACTCCAAAAATTTAGCATCCATGGCGTAGCTAGTGGGATGCAACGTGCAGTAAGCTTATCACGAGACTTGCAGGCAAGGCAGAGAGGAGTCAGAGCACGTTCTAGTCTGCATTGCCCTGTTCCGCGAGGTAGCTCGAATCGATACTGGTGATTCTCGGGTTAGGCTAGCGAGAGAAGCACCTGCCAAAAAGCTGTTACGATCGATTTTACCCGTCGCGATGTGCCTCGTAGGGCTGAAGGTGGAAGGGAAGTAGACACTGGTTTGAAATTTGGACACTCAGAGACGAGCTGCCGGAGACCAGATCAAGTAAGCTATCCGAAAATAAGTATCGTGGAATACGGGATGATCTCCCGTTGGCGTCGTTCCATTGGCCTATTGAAATGCAAGAGCTAGGGACGAGAAACTCAAAGAAGCCTCAAGTGTATGCACGTATGCACCTTTCTGCACGAGCGGTCTATTATTCTAAAGCTTCTGATAATGGTTCTATCTTATAGGGCATAAAGTACTAGAGTATCAAACCGGTGCTCGTCTTCGGGGACTCCGAAATGCCAACCAACGGTCCAAATGCAAACCCTTCACTTTCAATCTAGCTGCATTCTTCTCAGAGTTCCGTGCCAACAGTCCTAGCGAGCTCCTTCCCGTCCTTGCATTCGTGCATTCACGGAAATGAAGCCCATGATTCGAACAATCTCGCGGTCCTCTTGCTGAAAAGAAAATGTCTCACCCACACACTCAGAGCCCTCGTCTCCTTGTAGGGCTGGCAAGCATCAGGGTTCCTCCATTGGCTGGTTCCCTCCTCGTTCGGCATGTTGGTGCGGCGTTGAGGGATTTTGGACCTAACCGCATTTAAACGAACATCCGCGAAATATCATGCAGCCGCATGCACTCAGCCTCCACCAAACCCTCCAAAGACGAAAAAATACCGACCAACGGACAAATCACTCGTAAAAAATGGTCAAATGCAGAAATCCTGTTATGGGGTTCGCTTCAGAAAACTTGAACTGGAGTTTGTTTTTGTTATTGTTTGGAACAGTCTTTCGGGAAAGAAGTGTCATTTGACCAGCGCCGAACTCTGAACTCTTCATGCACAATCAATTTTCTGCAGGGAGGGAATTGACGCAATAATACAATATGGATCGGGTCAAGGGGTGAAGTAGCCCGAATTGGCCGAGTTGCGAATGCGATTCTCAGCAGGTTCTTGGTTGGGTGAAAGAAATCGTCTTAACTTTCTTCTAAGTTCTAAAAAGATTCCATGATGTCCACGGCACCATCCCCAGGATGAGAAACCGCGCCGAATCGTAGAACACAAGGCGTTTTCCAGTTTTTGCAACCTGGGAAAGATGTACTATGCTTCCCGAAAGGTACTTTGTCGAAAAGTACCACTCTGGGCGATTTTGTTGATCCGGGGAGGAGGATCCGGTTCGACATTGGGCTCAAGATGTTGAATCAGAGTCGGGCAATATGCCCGGGCTGTGGTTGCTTCAATGAGGAGCGAAGCTGCTATGGCCGGGGAAAGATTCTAGATCGGGCGATGGCTCTGTCGCACAAAAGTCTTCGGCATCATGGGTATTCGTGATTCTTTGACCCGGATTGTGGTGCGGCAGCCTTTGATGAGATGTTCGCGAATTCCTGTCGACGATTGACTAAGATGCGGCATTTGGATATGGGGAAGGTTATACTTCAAATTAGTATCCACAGATAGGGAGCCTGGAGTTTGCATGTAGTAAATGATAGATCTTTCTGTTAGATCGCATATGCAGGATTCAACGTGGAAATCACATCCTCTACGATCTGAAATTGTTACTAGTCCAATAATTGCTATTAAAACGGAGTGAAGAGAGGCATCACTATGCCCATGCTCGCCCTGCAATGACTGCAAGCATTAATACCGCTACTGTCAAGAAGACGATAGATATCCTCATTCCAAATATGGCTAAATTTTTCCACCCGTTCTCCATAGGAGATTTCCACGGATCGATTTTTGCTGCCTCCATGATGTCTTGCAAGGGTATATCAACCACCTTCCCGTCTACTGTGATCCCCTTAATGTTGTTGATCAAATCATCGAAGTCTAACAGGGTCCTCATCGCAGACTCCTCTAGCGGACATAGTTCGTAAATATCCGGATTCTGGATTATGTGTCGAACTTCTCGAAAATCTCTACCTCGCAAATAGTCTCTTACTCTACCCATTCTTGTCCTTAAATCGGCGATAGAGCCAACCCATCTCCATGGCCCAAAATTCGTAATGTTGAGGGGTTGTACATATGCCCGAACTCGGTTAAGTGGCCCTTGATTGCTTGGGGATGTGGGATCTGATAGGAGAGTAGCAATGTCGTTAGAGAGCATTGTGTGGCGGTTGTGCCGAGGCCCATTCTCATAGCAGATGCAGAGAGCTCGAGGGCGAATGCCACGGAAACTCCCTTTCCAGTTGTCAATAAGGTCATTCAAGGAGGCCAAAAGCCGTTGCCGCTCCTTTATTATGTGGTCTATGTAATAATCTTTTAGTCCAAGGTGCTTTTTAGGTATTGGGGCCACTACAGGTGGGTTGAGCTTTGTGGCACCTGGACGTATGCTTATGGAAGAAACTAGACAAGGATAGGCTCCCACCTTTAACCACCTCCGGCCAGGTATCCATTTCCATTCGCATTCCAGCCCTCCAAAATTCATCCTGTTCCGTAGGATCTCGGAGTCCATTAAGATTGCCTCTCTTTCCAATTTCTATCGCGATCCTTGCGGTGGATTCTTTGTAGCCTTCCTCTAGTTTGAACACCTTTCCAATAAACAACCAATCCTCATAGCCGACCCGATCTCTGAATATCTTGTAGTAGTCTAGCCACGGGGGCTTAATCAATAACGTGATATCGTACTTATCCCATATGACGGAAATCTCATATAGGATATCCCAATGGATGGCGTCGAAGGCGGGTAGGCTTTTCGAAGAAAGATGCAATAGAGATAGGACCATGAACAAGGCGATTGGATGGTCATCTTCTAATTTTATGAGTGTGCATTTCTTCCCTTCGTAGACTGTCTTGGGAGGCTGTTGAAATCTAGGGTCAGGGGAGATGATGCGAGCAAAGATGGGGGAGGCTTGTTGGAGTGACCAAGCCGTAGCGTAGTATCTAATAATTCTTGGATTGGAAGTTAGGTCGCTAGAAGATTGGGGTTGTTGGAGATATATGGCGGTAGATGTAAGCTCTATGACAAGGTCAATATTCGAGGATACTGTATATTCAGATGGCAATGACATTGGGACGCCCGCCGCCATGGTGGGCCGATGCAGGTGAACTATAATGTGTTGTTAGTGTTGGAAATGGTTCACTTCCTTTTAGTTCTTGGAAACATGCAGGAGCGGATGGCCAAATGGACACTAAGGGCTTATGGGAGCTGGTAGATAGGAGACGAGAGTGCCACCGAGCCAAGGTAGATAAAACCTAGTCGGAAGGAATTACTTTAAAGAAGGGTTGATATTGGGCCGAGGGTATAGACATTGCATTCCTTAAAGATGCTGAATCCGCTCCTGGCGGCCAGGAAATATTTGAACTCTAAATTGGCAACTCTAGCGGTACGGAAAGCTGTTATGGTTATGGTGGGGCTCGGGTCTATAGCTAGCGCGGTAAAGGTCTGGGTAACCACCCAGCATCTCTTTGAATTCAAAGCCACCAAATGATGCCGAATAGAATAGGGTGGCTTGGGGGCCCTCAAGTCAACGTTAGCCTGTTCACCACTTGATTCGCATGGAGCAGAACGCTTCTTTGGTGTCTAAAGTTTATTTTTAATTATATTATTTGAAAGGTCGCATGAGTTAACACCATTGAGAATTCCTTGCTACTCCCGTAAAACATATCGAACCCAATCCCTTCCCAAACTAGCCATGGAGGTAAACCCATAATGAACGGATGGTAGGGAAGACAAAGCGAAGTAAAAATACAGAGAAGGATAAAAACTATTTAATTTAAATGTTGAAAATATACCTTCAAGAGGAGGAACTTGTTTAACAGGAGAGGGACAGGGGACATAGACGATCACCGCACCTTTCATTACAGGTTGTCGACCGAAAATGGCAGGCTAAATTATTTCTTTTTCGCGGCTGCAACTCTGCTACTACCCCTCCTTGTGGGCGTTGTCTCAGACTCCACCACTTTTCGACTCCTGGTCGTCATCGGCACCGGGGTAAACAAGCCCCCATCTTTCCCCTTGCCCGTCGACCCAGCTCCAGATGTTGAAGGTGATTTTTTTGGTGTCGATTTGCCATTACTAGAGCGATCTGTGTTCAAGGAAAAATCTTCCGCTGAGATATCATCATTCCCCTGCTTCGGTGAACTCCAAGCGCTATGCCTAGCCGGAGACCTCGACGGTGACTTATATACTGCTGGCTGTGGCTCCTGAATGTTACCCTCAGGAACTTCCTGTGCAGCAGCTAGCTCTTCTTCTTTCGAGAGTTGGTTGGCAGCATCCAACTCTCCGGCTTCACTGTTACTAATTTCGGTTGTCGCCCTTTCCCCTGCCTGCGCGGATTTGTTATCATCACCACCTAGCGTGACAGGAGCGCCTATCTCTAAAGGTGTGTGAAACTCGGCATCTGCGTTCTCTGTTTCCATATTATCTTCACTATTCCTATTCACGTCTGCAATAAGTTCCGAAGGGGCAATAACTGTGTCGTCCCCTTCCTCCAGGGCCTTGATATCCCCGCTATCAAGACTCAAATGATCTTCGAAGTCAGAGGGGTCATCAGGAACTGAAGTTAACGGGCTATCGGTGCTATCGGCCAAGTCGTCGAGCCCATTGGTAGCTCCAATCCGTAAAAATGCTTCTGTTTGATTTTTATCGGTCTCGGTCGGCTCGGTGTCGATTTCCATAGCATCCGGATCTTGCTCCTTTGGCATCAACTCCAGAGCGGAGTCCTCTATGGTATTATGATGCTGTTCCTCTTCATCGACCTCGACCCAAACATAGCCTCTACCCCTCCTTTGCGCCTTATGGATGGCCTGCTTCGTTTGACTTCGCGTACTCCCGATGACTACGACTTGTTCGACAACTACTTCTTTCTTTGTATTGTCTCGCTTATCGCTCTTGCTGCTCGGGGTTTCTGTATGTTGCTGCTGCGCTGGTTGAGTGTCCAAATATGATACTCTCTTCGTACCTTTCGTCGTTCGAGAACTTATCCTGGTGCCTGGCGCTCCGACAGCTGTGGGAGTAGATGAGGCCTTATTGCTAGCCCTAGCCCTGCTACTCGTCGGCCCACTCATATTGCTGCTGTCGTCATCTATCTCGGTCGACGGGCTAACGGCTTCAGGTGTCCCGCTTGGCTGAAGCCTTTCCACCTCTTCTTCGTCCAATTCGCTAAGTGGTGACATATCTCTTACAACATCCATCCCCATCCACTTTTCCTCAGAAAGCAATGTAGCCCCCATAGGGCTGAAGGGCTTGGTGTACCAAGGAATGCCTATCAAACCTTCTGTATCTTCGTCCTTCTGCTGCGACTGTGAGAGTGTAGCGGTGGCGGATTCAAGCGCTGCCTCTGCCGCCCTATCGTTGGCCTCCTGCTCATTCTCTACCGTTTGGTTATCAATATCCATCCTGTCTCCCTCTCCGTTCTCGGCTATGTTCGTAGTAGCTAGTCTCGCTTCTAGCTCCTCGCGCTTCTTCCTCTCGAGCACTATCTCTTGATATCGCTCGTCGACTTCGCCGGCCATGCGTTCGTTCGGATCCTCTCTCATTGCGAGTTCTTGAAGCTTGGCTTGCTCAAGCATTGGTTGGATAATTCGGAGTATTCGACCTGCTGTTTTGCCAGCAGTATCCCCTAATGCTTTTGATTGACGAGGAGCAGTTGAAGGAGCGGGAGTTGGAGTTGTGCCTTGCGTTTCAAACGGATTGGCAGTATTTGTAGCCGCAGGTGTTGGTGCAGCGGTCGAAGGTCCTGCTATAGACGACTCTAACCCTGCCAATTCAGTCGATTCGGCTTGAGCAACAGCGAACTTAGATCTACTAGTAACAGATGAAGTAAGGACAGACAGAATGTCTCGAGAGAAGGCTGATACAGTGTTGTATTCACGGTCATGAACCTTCTGCTTTATAAGGCCAAACTCCACCTTGAAGAAATCTTTGCTATCAAGCCTAGGATATTCCATCGTTAGCGTTCGACTTATACACCGCGCAACATGCCACTTACTGCTGAGCTCTTTCCAAGATGGGTTTGACAGTCCCTATGATCGGAAAGTACACTGCATCGATCATCTCACGTAAGCATTCGGCCTGCTTGAGTTTCTCCTTTTCCCTTTTCTTGATATCGTCAACAAGCAATCGAATCCTTTCTAGGTCATGCCGAAGTTTGATGGCAAATTCGAGCCGGCGCTTAAGCCTTTCCTCCCCGTCTACCATCGATGAATAATCTTTTCTTGTGACCTCGTCACTCGTGAAATTATTGGATGATGCTTGGAGACGTTTCAGTAGAGAGGCATCCCGGCGAGCTTCGCGTTTGAGCGACCAGTATTTGCAAATCTCGGCCACATATTCCTTCGGTTTTCGGATAGAGAATCGTGATAATGCTTCCAATATGGTATTATAGAGAACGTTCGGAATAACAGGGGCCCCAGAAGGTAACCTCCATATTATCTTACTCCCTCCAGTCCCACCCGACGGTCGTTTTCGTTTACCACCAACAGTGAGAGTGATTTTTGGAGTTGATCCCGAGTCGTTCCCAAAAGTTGATGGTCCGACGACAGCCCTAGCTTGAGAGTCACCCCAATCCTTGTCATAAAAATTTCGCTCGAAATATCGTTGCACGTTTTTGATGTGAACATCAGTCTAGATTGCAGAATTAGCGATCAGAAGGCATTATTACTATAGCAAGAAGGTATCCTCACCTTATACTCTCGTCTCCACTCTGTCGGTACGTGCTTATCGCAAAATGCCTTCAGTTGGCTACCGTCAAAAATAAGACTTCGCTCAGTTCCAACGGCGGTAGCACCAGATGGATCCGTCGGGACTTGCTGCTTCATCGACAGATATAGTTTCGCTTTCCTAGCGCAGGTGACGTGAAAGGCGAGGTAACAACTCTTATTGCTACACTGGATACAGGCTCCCATACGCTGTTTGCAAATATAGCAATGCTAAGGGTTGATGGATTAGTATATCACTTTTAATATCAAAGATATCGATAAAACGAACCAATTTCCATCTCGATTTTGGGACAGACTCGATTCCCTCCACGGGTTCCATGTACACCATATTACTGATAGTAACCTCCGGAATCCAGATCGCACACACTAAGTGACACCAAAGAGCAGAGTCCGTCATTTTAAATGCACCGTCTGTGTTGGGACAGAAAATACAATGCTAGAGCAAAAAACATTAACTGCTGGTACTGCTAGAAACTACTTTTTAGACTTTATCTTACCACTTCTCTGCGAGGTGAGAGGAGAGAACACTTTCGGCATAGCCACTGGCCTTCAGGAATGAACGGAACACCATAACAATCTACCAAACTTAGCACTCAAGGCATAACTTAGCGGGCGGCTCGGGTTAAATTACCTTGATGGACTGCAATATCGCACCCGTCGCAGAATACGATTGCATTGCTATTCTCGCACTCCCCATCGTCACATATTTGACACTTTGAATCTTCCGATGTGTCTAGTTCATCGCCGTCGTTTCCTTTTTTGACGTGGGCGGCATGTGCACTTTGTTTCGGAATCGCTCTTTCTAATGCGTAGTGCTCCTTTTCGATCTTCGTTATAGTGATTTCAAAAATTTCTCGTGTGATCATTGGAACATCCTGAGATTTTCGGAGAATGTTGAAATTATTGAGCCACTTCTCGTCCTGTTCGTCCATATCGTACTCCACGATACCTGGGGTGATATTATGAGAAAGCAAATTGTTTGAATCATCCGTTTCCTCGACCAAACTGCTTATTCTTGCTTCTCCCTCCTTCATGTCATCGCGAATACCGATGTTTCGAACCATGGTGTTTGGACGTTGCCAATAGTCGGACTCTTGGAACCCGACACCTGCCATAGCTCTGTCAACGTAGGTTTCCGTGAGTTTGAACGGATCAATCTCTTTGTACGAAGGAACCGGCAGGGAGAGCCGCTCATTATGGTGTATGTTGCTCATCGGTAGGAGGGGCCGATGTCCATTTGGCTTGGGTGTTTGGTTTGCTCTCTCCTTCTCTTTTTCTTTATTATCCTTTTGCCTCGAAGATCGGCGAGTGGGAGTATTAATCGTTGGATTCTGGCTAGGATCGGTAGGGTCGTGAGAGGATGATGCTTGCGATTCGCTATCACCCTTCGCGTCGCTATGCTTACCGCTTTCCGAAGGCACCGTGCCGTTTAAATCTGTCGCCGAAATAGCCATAGGGCCCCCATTGATTGATATTATAGGTGTAGTGGCTTCTGACGGTTTGTCTTGCACTTCTTCAATCCTTATCTGAATACCATTCGCCTTGCCGGGGGTCAAAGGCGCTCCACCGATCGGTAACGGAGATCCATCGATTTCTCGACTATCATAGCACTCTATTTCGGCATTGATATCGAAATCAGGATGGAATTCCTGGTAGCTACATTCCTCGCGGGGTTTATACGCCCCAGCATCCGCTTGTGCATGTTGAGCACGACTGGGGCGATTCGGTCTATGTGCCGAACTTACGCTCGATCGGACCCGATTAGACGAACCAGGAGTTGCGAAAGAATTACGAGTCCTGCTGCCTCGTGGGCGACCGCGGGGGCGGCCAGTCCCTGGCGTTCTGAGAGGTGTGGAGCTGGTTGCCATGATGATGTCGAAGTCGAATACGGCGGGATGGACCCTCGCGAGATGGGTGTGAGAAGGGACTTGTTTTGATGGTAACTGCAAGGAGATTTTGGCTCGTATCGATGAAACCGGGGGTGTCAGGAAGATGAGATGTCATGGGATGCCACGGGAAGGGTGGACAACCTCCATCTGTCGACTCGGCGATATAACGATGAGTAGTTGGATGGTAGCTCTTAATGCTCTTGGGGAGGTCGACGCGATCGCGCCTTTGTTCTTTGGCCAATTTGATTTCCAACAGCTGCACAACACAACAACGACACCTTCTGAACCTTCTTTTTTTTTAGCGAGTCGGCCAGGCCTGTCGGTTGTGCCTTGCATATCCGTCACCTGCAGCCCTGCCACCAAATCATACTCCGATTGAGCATGCTAGCCTGGGACTGGCTGACGGATTTGTCCAGCTTCTTGGCCCATAAGAATCGATGGATTCACCCATCGGGACATGAGTGGGCCATAATAATCTCTACGCCATCTTTTTTTTTTTTTTTT
>LDUD01000047.1:462949-490509 GCA_012184295.1 Dactylella cylindrospora
CTAGTTACTCGAGTGTTCTCGCCAGCAGAGTGGATCAGGTTAGCATTTCAGGTCTAGGCTAAGGTTATCGCATTAATATTTCTGAAGCCCAGGCAGCCAAAGAGGCCCAGGCACTTTGTTCCACAAACTGTGTTTGTATCCGACAGTCCTTTGTTGAAATTTCGTTGGTGGTGGGTAGAAT
Source organism: Dactylella cylindrospora (assembly GCA_012184295.1). Classification (NCBI taxonomy): domain Eukaryota; kingdom Fungi; phylum Ascomycota; class Orbiliomycetes; order Orbiliales; family Orbiliaceae; genus Dactylella; species Dactylella cylindrospora. The sequence goes on from LDUD01000047.1 coordinate 463,131, forward strand.
ATAAAGCTTAAGTACTATGTTAAGCCATATATGTGGTGGTGGTGGTGGTGGTGGTGGTGGTGAGATGCCAAAGTACTTTAGCAACCTATCCCGCACAACCAATCGATATTGGCTCATTCTCTATTCTGAGTCCGGCCGCAAAGAATATATAAGAATCACTTCTTGACGATAAAAATGGAAAAGAAAAAAGAAAGAGTTTCGAATGCACTAAAGCTGGAGCAGCCTGCTTGTCATATATATATATCCGGATACGATGTCGAACTGGCAAGTTTGAGGTTCTCCGAATCGTGTTGAGGGCGAAAAGAATGGGAACAGGTTTAAGTTTGAGCGTGAGCTAGCCCAGGAAATAACTGAACAAGAAAAATACGTACCTTCGCAGCCAAATCATGGGTATTCCCGCCCCACAGGCTGTGAAAGGTTAAACCAGAAGTCTCAGCCACAGGTGGGAGTCCCTCGACAGTGTTGGAGCTCGGGCCTACCAAGTTGTACCTACCATGACTTAGATAGAGACGCTTATCTGCACGAATTACATACAGTTGCAGTTTTCTGTAGATAGATGATCGAAGAATAAATGCCATAGCTAACTAGAGCACGCTGCTCGCTAACCTATCTTTGGAATTGAAACCTCTTAATAATCAATCATCATTGAAGAAGCCTGGATATCATAATCGACAGCATGATTCATGCAAAGCCCAGTTTGTTGAATATTTGTTTAAAAGGGTTGGGAGACTGCGTCCTTGATGATACTTTCATTCGAAGGAATGGCTGGAGCTAGGCGTCGCGGCGCCGCCCGATGTATATGATTCTGTGATAAAAGCCATGCTAAGGAGACTATGCTATTCTAAGCTAAGAGGGCTGCGGCACAATGAATTTTGAGAACAAGCTTAAAATTAAAACGAAAAGGAGATAGAAAGAAAGAAATGCCGTGATATTACTTAATCAATTGGTTTTAGTAGTTTTATCCTGCCGAGGATATTCGACGTATCAGCTATTTAAAAATTGTGCAACGAACTTCGTTGCTCCCTCGCAGCCAGCAAAGCATGGGACCCGTCGCAACAATCCTTCATCCATGCCCCCTAAATTACTAATAACAGCTAGAAAAAATAAGAGATTAAAACCAAGAAGGGAAGAAAACACCACGAAGGTATGCTGATGCGGTCCGTTGGGCGAATTTATGCCATCGCCACTCGGGAACAAAAATAGGCATTACGATACATCGATATTGTTGCATTATCCACCAGAAGTATGCTTTGTCGCAATCTAGAGATAAAGGCAGGACTTATAGGTGGATTAAGCACGCCCACTCTTAGGTCGGCAGGTCCTGCAACCTTTAACATTACACTCAAACTCACAATTCGAGCAAGAGTCAAAGGAATCACAGTCCGAGTCATAGCAAACGTGCGGATGATGATGATTGTTTCCTTTGGCCTTACCCTTTTTCGGAGCGCCATCTTTCTCCTTGCCCTTATCGCCATGCTTCGTTTGATGCTTGGAATCAGTGGATCCCTTGCTGCTGCCACCAGTATTTTCGCCAGAATTGACTTTTTTCCTGAGTTCCTGGATGGAAAGGTTTAAGCCTTCGATTTTATTATTAAGGAATATTCTAGCAGCTTCTTCTCGGTTGCGGATAGCACGCTCTCGAGCGACCTTTCCTTTCAAGTGTGCTTTATCCTGGCGAAGTCGCTCATTCTCGGCCTCAAGTTGAGTGACGTAATGGTGTCGCGAATGCGAGCCAGAGAGCGGTTCGAGAAAGGCAACTGGCTCAGGGTTGGCTAAAATAAAATGCATTTTATTAACATATCTTGTTAGAGAACGTAAAGTTTATAGTCTTATTCCGCCACTCGACAGAAATTTAATGGGAAACTTACCAGCGTAAACTGGGAACGGGACTTGTTTCTTTCCTTCCATTTGGCCACAGTCTCTTTGACTACAGCATCGACCTTCCTCGGGATTTTCCCATTTCTCGTAGTTTCTCTTAGCTTGGCGATAGTCCGCTTCCATCCCGGCCTCCTTTGCCTCCTTATCGACCCGATTCTTCATCCTAATAAACTCCTTGGCGTCTTTGACTTCTCGGTCGCGTCGACGCTCTTCCTTAAGGCATTCCATCTCAACAGCAGTTCGTCGAGCCTGACAAGCAGCGCAATAGCAACCGGAAGCGTAGTGATAACTGGTTGGAGACTCCCGCTTGCGTTGCTTTGAGCAGAAGCACTCATTGACAGAGGGAGGAACTGGATATGGACCGTTTGTAACGCAAGGGACACAACCAGTTTGGCTGTGAGGATGATACGGAACAAATGCCCCTGGTGCCATGAAAGGAATCGGTTGGCCAGTTGAGCCAACTCCTGGAAAAGCTCCCGGCATAAGCGGTGGCGATTTGGGAGGGCCTAGCCCTGTGTGTCGACGGCAGTCAGAACAATTGCACTGCCAGGTGACAGTTAGCGATTTCACGGATGCAACAAATTATGGTATCAGCGAGTGCACACCTCGTCACCTGAATCCCTAGGCTCTCTACGACGAGGTTTTGGAGTGCCTTGAGCATGATAGGTGGGGTAATACGCGATGTGAGAGCAACCCGGCCCTGGATGTCCTGTGAGCGGCATCATCGGCTGCGGCGGATAAACGCAGTACCTGGACCCCAAACTTGAAGCGCCAGGCTGACCAGCTTTTGCAACAAGTTCACAAGGTCAGTAGAAACTCCAAGTGACATTTCAGCAATACTCACAGCAGTAGCAGTGGCAGTGGCAGCCCTGAAAGGGTAGGCACATCCCCAACGGATAACGCACTCAAGCTGCAGTTGATTAGCCCGCCCAGTGATGAATTATATGCAAATGTCAGATGGTACACCTATCAAATCAATTGTTTAGATCTTCCCTTTTGCCATCTCAGCGTGTTATGAAGCCAAGAATACTTACGAATAATGACTGTTGGGTGGTAGTATCAACTGTGGACACGCGGAAAGCAGTTGTCAAGAAGTAATGTGGCTTAACAGGCTTCCTATCCAGCTTAGGAGCCTTGGGGTGGCCAAAAAGCAATCGGGTTTTATATATATACTTGATTCGTCAATGAAATACGGTTGCCCGCGGCGTGTAGAGTTGCAATTAATTCATCAGGTTGCAATTTAGGAAGAAGCAACTACGGGGGTGATGATGACGGAGATGAGGTAGTGGTTTACATTAAGAAGAATAAAGTAAAAGAGATGGCTGTTGACGCTTTGATGAAATTTAATACACTGAAAATATTCGGAATGAGATAGTGGGCTAGTGACGATGCGAGCCGTGGTGGGCGATGTGCGACTACTGTAGGGCCAAACCGCCTTAGAGCAGGCCATCTCATGGAGTCAGCTACAGCTTCCCCATTATGAAGCCAAGCCTTAGTACCAATACCCCAATTTCAGCTGTATACCATCATCACAATGAAATATACAAATCTATATACGCAAAGCGTATTCAGAGTCCCAAGCTGGTGTCTTTGCATGCCCTTGAAGGTCTTCCGGAATACCACACTACCCTGCGTTGCGGAGATATATCTCAGCCACCAAGTGTAAGTTATAGTTGGTGGTGGCTTAAGTGGCTACATAGGTTTGGTACGAACAAGCCAGTATTGTGATGTTCAATTCCACATGCTCAATGGGTCCCAGCGTTTCTAATGAGCATCTTAGGCCGTCTCCCTGACAAACCGCCCCCAAGCCCACCGTGCATCATCATCTTGGCGGAGCGGCCGCAAGGTAGTGAGACTCTACAACTTGAGCGTAAGTGACAGTAACCATTAGACACTGACGACCGAATTCAAATCTATACAGGTCTCTGTCGGCACTACAGATCCTCTCTAAATGAAGACCAAGGAAACTCATGCGTGTATATCCAAGCCTCGGGCGTCGAAGGAACCTTGTAGACGTTAGGAAGCCATCAACATGGAACATCCAATTATCTAAACTTTCCCTAATTACTAACGATTACAGTACTCCAGCGTCCAAGGTATACCTTGCAGATTCCACTTTATTCTTATCTCCGGTACCCTTCTTGAGCTAGCAAACATTTAATCCGGCTACTCTTCAAATATCATTTCGGGTTTGGATACTGTTACAATTGCAACAAGGCGAAGCCTCGCCCCCCAATAACTCTAATCAAGAGTGTATCAGGCCAAAAGTTACCAAATATAGCCAACAGATCCAGATCCAGCGCCCGGATGAAGCCACCATTTTGACAGTTCGCGGTCGATGCATGCTCTACGCCTATATGTTGACTAATCAGCCGCTGCTATTGCATGGGAACCTCACATATACCGGCAACACTTACTAAATCTGACGGATGTCAGCAATACGAAAAGGGTTGATCTACCTAACAAAAGAGCCCGGGCCGGGAGCCATCATGGCAATCTGAATGGATTTACAGGATACATGTTGTCTCGGGCGATTATTCTCATGTCGAGGTCAAGCATTTTATGCTTCCTTCGGCCGATACTAGAATCAACTCGTAGCAGGTGGAACCAAAATGCGGCAGCAGCTGCTGCCGATTGGAGTATCTACATGCATAAGTGGAGACGAAATACAGTGTCATTGCCAGCCATTGCCCATAAAACACTGATATGCGTCGCTCGCCATGGGGAACCCTAAAGACACTCGCCACTCGGATCAAGGTTTAATCTGACGACACAGCTCAGCCGGCACCTATCAGCCCTAACTTGAAAGCTACCTCTTTGGGGTTCTAAGATTCTCGAATAGTACTATGTAGTAGGACGATATTATTCCTGACATATCTTTTGGGCTGGCTTAGTAGCTCATTTGTAATTGTGAGTATCATAAACTATCCACATAAACATGAATACTCTCATGAAGGATATTGCTATATGGGCTTTGTAGAATTATATTATATGTGCCATACTTTTTTTGCCACCAATACGGCTTCGTATCGCAGCAGAAGCATGGCTATCAAATACCGGTTTCCGAATCCTAACGATTGGGCTTATCCAGTTCGGTTGATGATAGAACATTGTTATGCGTCACCTCGAGTCTGAGCTAAGCACGTCCACATGGACGGAAGATACAAGCTCGAAGCAAACTAGGAACTCCGGTAGAGTGTAGTATATCAGCAATCTAGATGCATGGGAGGAACAGAAAGGGAACTACAGCTTAGATCCCCGGGGTGAAATGTTTGCGGGAGGGATTTTATCTAGGATAGCATCAAGTCACGCTAGTGCAACTGTGCAGAAGCTCAGGCAGTAATATAATAGCCGCTAAAATATATGACAAAGATTTCACCTGTCGGCCAACGCGACGGCTTAAGAGCCTTAAGCACAACTGCCTAATAGGACTATTATACCGCCGTAGTCGACTAGGCCGTCACAAAAATTGCGATGATAGCCCGATACGATAACCACAGTTCGCAAATAGGCCCTCCTGAATCCCCTCAGAATCTTCGGCCGATGCTCACAATTGAGTTTCGACTGTTGTCTCAGCCCTAAATTCAGGGATCTGTTTGAGTTCCTCACCAAGCGAGAAAAAGGAAAGGGGGGAAAGGAAATTATCTTAAGGTTGGATTCGCAAATTGCTCAGGTGTGGAATCGAAACTTGTCCCTATAGGGAGATACGGGCCTCTCAAACATACCCAGCCCATAGAAGCGTTTCAAACATCTCGCCGTTAAATCTCTAGAATCTTGAGGTGAATTAACGTTATCTCACCCGATTCAAGTTCAAGGGCCCCTGTAGGGCTACGAAACTGTCTATAATGGCGAGTCTTTTAAGTGATCTTCCCTGTGCATTGCATCCCCGCCCAATCAACAGCTGACCAGCCGCTTACATCACGTAGGCTCATACAGTCCGTTTTGGTATCTCTAAGCAATTGCCCAAAACACCGAATCGCCGGTCGGCCAGTTGACATTCAATCAGTGTGACTGTGCAAGTGCGGGTTTGCCAGGTTTTTGCCAGGTTTTTGCCAGGTTTTTGCCAGGCCACAGAGAGTCGGTTTCCCCGTCAGCACTAAGAACTAAAAAGTAATATGTCGGCCACCCTTGACCCGGATATGGGCCCGTTCCCTCTTCACAATTGGCTGCATCAGCGAATCCCCTTTTACAACGCATCAAATTGCAACAACCCCTGCCCTTGGAGGGTTAACAAAACCGAAGAAAATTCCAACAAAAGTGTGCTGACAGGGCCCACTTTGAACGGTTTTTTTTTTTTTTTTGCTTGTCGAGGAGAGGAGCAGCCTAGTTGAGACATTTACGTCTCCGCACTTTAGCCCAAATTGCGAGCCTTACCAGGAGAACCCTCATTATCGAATTGAGTGACAGCTCTAGGGCCATGAGTATATCATAAGGGGAGACCCCAGGGGAATATGTGGCTATGAACTGTAGATAGATCGGTCTCTCAAGCTTATAGATATGCAGGTCGAAAGACCCGACCTTGTCTATAGTGATAAGTTTTAATGCAGGTTGCAGATTAGGCGACTAGGCTTCTAGTATAGCTGCGAGCTTCACCAAATATACTGCCCGGATGCACCAGGTTCGCGACTCGTGAAGACTGCATCGCCGAGAGGCTAAATTTCCTGTCTTGAATGTTTAATTTTGTCTTGGCGGAATTGCGGAAAGCAGCTGTTACAGAACAGTGTCTCCCCGGGATCGATTCCAGGCCCCGAGGTGTTCGGATTCCATGAAAAACAGCACCTAGAGGTTAGTAGAATCATTTGGAAAATCGGTCAGTTAGTGAATGAATGCCTTTTCAAGCTTGTCAATGCCGTGTCCGAGCGTTTGCAGACAATTCTCACGTAAACAACCAAACTGGCGACCCGACGGCATTGGCATATCGGGTGAGAAGCGGTCAGCTTGCCAGTCTGGATGACCACTTCACCGATATCCACTCAAAGATAAGACTTAACTAAACGTCCAAACCCCCACAAAGCATCGGCTAGCCATATCTAAGGTGGTAGTTGCTTTATACCCGTTCAGCCTTTATTCTCTTACGCGAAATGGCCTTCGTGAGATTGAAACGGCTCCGTAAAGACTTGAAGCTTACCAATCAGGTCGTTTAGACCATTTTCATGTAGCGTAATATGATACTCGCTTGGGCGTTTTCACCGGCGAAGCGGGAGCCAATGCAATAAGCTGCATAAGAACATCATATGGATGAGGATGATCATAACCGAGAATGGCATATAGCCCTGCATATATGTGTCAGGAGATGGTGGAAAGAGAGCGAACCGGGTTTGATTAGATGCTTCAAGGGACACGCCTCATTGATCGTGCCGTGCCAGTGGATCTCATCAATAAGTTCATTCCTGAGCTATTCAACAATGGAAGGCCGGTTGAGAGCTTGAGGATACGGATGCGGCCACTGGGGATCATCTGTGGTGACAACCTGGCAAGTCCCCGGTGATATACATGGCAATTACAGATCCAGAGATGCCGAGATGTGCACCGGGATCAGTATCACCATCGTGAACATTTTCCTGTACGTTGCATTTGCAGTATTGGCGAGGCACAATCAACTGACCGGGAGTAGATAACAAAAATCCTATTGGATTACTCCAACATGGCTAATAATATCTACACGTGCCGTCTACGAGGGTCACATTTTTTTGGTTGACGAGGGTATGATACCTATTTCTTTCGGTCGCCGTTGGCTAATAACTTCGATAACTAATGCATGCAAGCGAGGCGTTCCTGCAGACACACAGATGCGAGTCCTGTTTGTGAGTGGCCGAGCTGTCACGACTATGTTGTAAAGGAAAAGGAAAACAAACAAACCAGGGAGAGATAGACAGATAAAGAGAGAAGCACCCGTGCTCGTATACTATTGCATCGTGGTCCGCATTTTAGCACAGCCCCGCCGCTCTGTGTATCGCTATGTTTAGAGTGCTGCCGCTGCATTGCGTTTGGTTGTTGTGTTTTGGTTGTTGGGGTTAAGCGAGCTGCCAGATGTAGACGCCTGCAATGCAGAACAATGCGGATATCACTGCGTTCGACCTGATTAACTAATCTCGCGGGGCATGTTGCATGTTGGTAGCACTTGACAAGCTCAATGGATCGCATATATGAGGGGATGCGGCAAGGTTGGTATTCGTTACTCGATAACAGATGTGGGGGATTATATTAGTTATCAGTGTAACTGTTGCCCTAGAACACCGAAGTGTTATCGATTCTGATGTTAATACATACTCACGATACCGCAATGCATGTGCGACTAACGAATATTCGAATCTGAATGCACTATCTACTTGGTGAATGCCAAAATTTAGAGCTCGAATCAACTTCTTTTGTATGAGCCATGTAGTGAAACAAAACGAAACACATGACCCTCCGCAATACCTCCATTAGAAGTTGAAATTAACATCTTGGGACACCTCGTAATCGATAAACGAAATAGGTATTATTTCCCAAAAGTCGCAAACTAGTGATATCCTTTAATGTGCAGCTTTGGAGTGCATATGCAGGCCTCTTGAAGTAGTTTCCCTAGTCCACTTTTCTGGTTTTTGACAAATACCTCTCCGACAGTTCTGAGATTCTGCCTCACAGGCGTTTTAGGTTCTTTTTTAGACCCGCTTAGATTCCCCAAATGACGCAAAGAATCCGGACCTGTCATTTTTTTTTTTTTTCCCTTCTCCACATGCCAACATGGGGTGATGGGAGAGGGAGCAGCAGCGCCTCAGTTCTATCATCTACTATCTATGCTTCTGTGCAGCGGGAACGAACCAGACTGTCGGTTTTCAGAGGCGGTGCAAAAAAGACATGCCAGATTTAGTACTATGTGCACCGCTGCATCGGGGGCACTAGCCTTAAACAGACGGAAAAACGTGGAGTGGAGCAGCAATACTCCGCCACACCGTCGTCTCCCCACTTTTGTCTTTTGTTAGCCGGCCTCTTTTTTTTTCTTTTGTGGTTTTTGTTGGTCAAATCACGGGGAGAGTTCTAAATATGCTAACCAATGAGAATGAAGGAGCAAAAATGGTACTTGGGGGAAGCTGCGAAGGCCAAGCGTTGGTCTGTGTACCAGCCTGCGAAGTTTGTTCGGCTGCACTTTGGCAACTGCGGGTGTCGTGTTTAGCTTCCCATCCCATGAGAGAGAGGAGGATGGGATCTTGGGAATATTCTGTTCTTCTTCCTGAAAGGGTATGGTTGAGATCTGGTGACTTGTTCGTTCTGTATTCGACGGGTTACCTATGGTAGTGGGTGATAAGGCCCAATGAGTGTCTCTCACCAGCTAAAGAGTTAGAGAGCTCAATTGGAGATGACTAAGGCTTTGAGGATTGCTTCACCGCTAGACAGGTTCCATTGGGGGGTGGATGACGCCAGGTGACTATGGCCGGTTGGAGCCAGATGATTGCTAATAGCCAATGGCTAGGTCTCAGATATCACGATCGGGTGCTCAATAGTTTGAGCTCCCCACTAACCATTGCCCCCTACAACAGTGAGAAAGCTGTTCAACCCTCAAGAATTATCATCTACAACGTGCTGGGTCACATTTTCTCCAACATTGCTCAATCGGAGTATAATTTTTTTACCATGTTGAGGTAGAAAAGGAGCAACCTGAGTGGCTAGCTGGAAAGTAAGCTTATCGTATCAATCCCGTTGCTTACATTTCAGCTGCGGAAAATTAAAAGAATCAACAAACACTGCGTGCACTGCTCTTTCTTCCCCCAAGGAAAAATCAAGCTAAGATTGTCCCCAACGAAGCTCCTCTCCTCACCTCGCAGGGCTGATGATGAACAGAGGGGACCCAAAAAGACCGAGCGGGCACTGTAGCGAGATCAGGAAGCGAGAAAGAGGAGGGAGAAAACTTGATCTCAGTAGTTCACACTAGTTGGAAGCGAGATATGGAACTTGCCAGCCAATAGTTCAACGAGGGCTGGATCCTTTGCGCCTGCTAACTAACGTTGCTTTCCCTTTGTGTCAAAAAATTTCTTTCGACGCACGGCTTACGCTCTAGCAGGAACCCTTAGCCAAGTCTTACGGCTCGAACCTTTTTTGTCCTATGTGCTCCTTCTTCTCACTCGGAACCCTCACCAGCGAATGAATTAGATCGTTGGAGGGGTGGTGGCGATTTTCGCATCTTGTGATTTGCTTGGTATACGTATATCCGTCGGACTCGGAACTAGTGTGGAAAATTCTGTCCAATCCTCTTTCGTCGGAAATCCGACAGAGAGGAGAGGATGGAACAGAAAAGACGAGAACCTGGGCCAGGTGTGTGCTGTACTTGCATCTACATCGACATGGGTTCGGGATGATACGGAGAAGGGTGTATATCTTTGGAACCTAGAACAGTCCTCGAGGTTTCTGCATATCCACAAGGCTGAAGTGTTTTGGGCAAAGATTTGCGGCATGCAAAGCCCGTGGGATGTTTTTTTAGAGAGAGAAGACAGGTAACGAGACCAACTAAAAAAAGGTGACCGTCTTTGCTGCGTCTGCCTCTTGCTGCTTGTGCCTCTCTCTGCCTCTGTTGGTATTGTGTGCTTCGACAAGGTTTATACTGCTGCTCGCTGCGCTCGCTCTGTGTGCAAAGTTCTTTCATGCATGCAGTCTGCGGTGTGATTGTCTCATGCGTGGGAAAGCGACTTGCAGACGAGACATTTTCCCACCCGACACAGACACACACACTCATTCACATTTACAGCAAGAACCTGCACGCCTAGACGAAAGAGGCCGGACCAATACGCTCTTTTTCGGGGTGGGAAGGAAATGCAATGTGTCCAAAAGAGGTCACCGACTCTGTAGGAAAAGTTCATTTTGAGAAAGTGAAGAAGAAAAACCAGTATTCATTCAAAGGCAAATTGGTCTGATTCGACCTTTCTGGACCATTAGTGAGGCGAGTAGAGGTCAAAAGAGATCATGAGCTCAAGCATTGACGCCCAAAAAAATACCAGAACAAACGAAAGAAGAAAAAATACCGAAAATTCAAGAATTTTTTACGGTCGCTGAACGGAAATCTCCATCTGTGAAGCAAGGTAAGAGGCAACGATGGCCACGTAAACGACGGGATGATTCTTTTTTTTTTTTTGTTTGTGACGAACTTGAATCCAATAGAATCAGGTCCTCCCGTTGCTCAGACCCCATCTCGGTGCGGAATTCAAGGTTCATATGCATCGTAGGCCGGCGATAATATCAAAAACATGATTTATCGTTAATTTTAATGGGGTTACACCGATCCTGATACTGCCATCGGCGGGTTGATTTGTACCTTATTACCCTCTCAGTGCCCTTCCGTAGCCTTATGGGAACGGAGAAACGACTGGGGGTGGGATATCCGTGGGCCTGGGATCACCTTGGGAAACGGATTCGAAAGGGGGGTCAGTAGTACTTTGTCTGGCACGGAGTTTCGTTTGCTGTTTGGTGTAGCCTTTAGGCCGACACGCAGTCCTATGCAGCCAGGAAGACGAAACGTAAACGTAAAACAGTGGGGAACCCGCAGCAACTGCCAGTTCACCGAACCTTTCTTGACAAGGGAAAATATCCCTCACACACCACGGATGATCGCATCCACCAGAACTTAGAAGGGGAGATATTATTTATCGGGCCTGCTAAGGCAGAAGTACATATACACAAGTGCACGTTTTCCGCAGGGACCTATTTTCGGTGTTGCCGATATAGGTAAAACTTTATATATTATCATAATTGGGAGAGAAATGTGTTTGAGGATTTCACATGTACATGTATCTTTGGCGAGCAATAGTAGGCGATGGGCAACTATAATGGCGACTTATCAACAAGGCGACAATCTAAGCTACCCCTCGCACACCAAATACTTTTTTTTCGGAGGTGATATACCATTACCTGTCGCGACTTGTGACCGAAAGAATCAAAGTTTCACTATTGTCGATACTAGGATAGGGGTCGTATCGCAGGTACCTTTCGTCTCTTTCACTTTTGGGGAGATTGGCCTTTTTTTTCCCTTTTCATGTGCAAACGGTTCAAACAGGCGAGGGTTCATGCACGGCTGCCCTACGGCCTACATCAACGAGCGATAGGCGTATCGTATCTACGGTTTGACTAAAACTTAAGATATAGTGCTTCCGACTAGAACGCCAGACCAGTCCGAAAACAGTTATATCAAGAGCTTCCAGCATGAATATAGCCAAAATTGCAAGTTAGTTGAAATTTCCACTTATCATACACGTGGTCTCTGACCTGCACGCAATCATAAGTTGGGAAAGAATATAGCCTTTTGCGAGAAGGATCGATATCCTCGTCGAGTGGATTTTGCCCTTTCAGCTATGCGAGAGCGGAACTCTGGCCATTGAGCTGAAGTCCAAGCTGGAAATAAGATGTTATTTTTTCTCTCTTTATGTTGGCAAAATATTCAGAGCCTTTCGACGAAAGTGGCGAGATTGATGTGCGAGCCCTCTCGATTGTTGAGGCTCTGCGTACCAAAACCGACGAATTCCTCCCGCGATCCTTTCCCTTTCGCTGGGTATTTTGCCAAATTTGTCGGGATCGAAAGTCATCTGAGCATTCCGCAGAGCAAAATAACTAGCTCGTATCGCATGATGGCTTTTTCTTCCCCCTTCCTACCCGCTTCTGTGTTATCGATGATTCGCTCTTCCCCCCAAAAAACACCTGGGCGACAGGGAAACCGCCGCCGATTTGCGACAGGTCACACCAAAATTTCGGTGTGCTCGAGGAATTCTGAGCTCTGGTTGGCTACGATCGGGGAGGGAAAAAAGTGAGACATCTGAATGACGGACATGGCTCCGACGCTTTGGAAAGTGAGACATGGAAAGCGAGAAATCGAGGGTGGAGGGATCAATGCAGTTGTGTGTGTCTGTGATCCTGTGGGATTATCTTGGTCTGCAAGGTCCCCCGGGAATGGTGAGGGGGGAACGGTCAAGGGCAAAAAGGCGACCTAAGAGCCCTGCATGCGGTGCAAAAATAAAGATACTTTCACTACCAGTTTTTTGGCCTCCCCCTGCGAGTAATAATCAGGTTGCAGATTGCGAATTTGTTAAGATTAAATCCGCAAGCAGTGATAGATCCAGAACGTTGTGGGAGAGCTCGAGAGGAGGGAGAGGGGTGGAAAGTTCACGATAGTGGGGAACGAATACGGTTTACCGCTCAAGCGAAAAAGCGGTCTAGGGAAGAATCTAGAGTCAGATCCATAGCGAGATTGCTCACGCTCCGGGGAAGAGTCCACGTTCTCCCAGGGGAGGTTATGTTCCCCGCCTTCAGATCATGTGTTTTTACTTGGCGCTCTGCACTCGACGAAAGTCCAAGAATGGTATGGCGCCAACCGGTTGCAACCCTCACACATAGATTGTCGAGATTTTGCAGTGATACGAGAACAAAATCCCCACACGATCGCCGAACATAATTTCTATTAATTAGGCTGGTAGATGCACCCAATAGCAGGCGCTTCAACGAAAAACCTAAACGCCCTCCCGTTGCACAAATATTGTCCATCCATATACAGGGCTAGCACAAATTTCGCGGTTCCACAAGCATTAGTCGATTGAAGTGAAAGACAGATTGGCCCCTTCTTTCGCCCAAAAGAGGCTGGAAAGGCTAGTATAGGAAAGAGGCTTTTTCGTAAACGAGTAGGAATGCGGAGTCTGCCGTTATTTTCTTGGGTGACCTCTTTTAGTTTTTTTTTTTTGTTTTTGCCTCCACATAGCTGTTTTGAGCATCGACGACTGTTGGGCTTGGTCTTTTAACAATAGATTTTATCGTTTGTCCTCGACCGATTAGGCAAGCGGGATAGATAAAGTCTCTTTCTTAGCAAAACAGTGCCTGCAGAGCGATTGTATTTTGCCACTAAAAGCTGTGTCCCAAAAGGGGCTCATAGGGCGAGGTGCGTCAACAGCGAAAAGGAGGAAACTAGAAGAAACCGCGTGATACAGTTCAAATCTTGGATTAATTTGAACCTTGAGCGGAGTTACAGCGCATTTTGCATGAGTTGTCGGGACCCAGCCTGCGACAGGGCAGAAAAAACGAGAAAGTCACCAAATGCAAAGCCGAGTCGGAAAGCTCTGGATCTGATTGGAGATCGCACTCGGAACCTCCACAAAGTCGTCGAGTTTCATTAAGAGGCGTCCTGTATACGAATTGAGACAAATACAAAAAAACAAAAACATAATGAGTATCATCTATAGCTTGGAGCGATATATTGATCGCGATCTTATGCACGTTGCTCTCATGAATAATATCGCGATAATTCGTCTCCTGGGATCCTTTCCGCCCTGGCCCGCTCCCACCATCCAGGGATGATAGGGACCTCACTTCTGGGAATACCGACGGGAGAGGGAAAAAAAAAAAAAAAAGGAGAACAAAACGTGGCGACAATCTGTGCATGTAACTGAGAGGGGCGGGACGATCGAGCATAGCACCCCTTTCCCTGCTGTTTTATTGAAAGATAAAATTTTCTTTCTCGTGGTCTTGTTCATTTTCACATTCCTCTCATCCCGTGTCGCCTGTCAGATAAAACCTTTTTTTGGATTTCTCCTCGCGAGGAGGAACCACCATGCAGAACATAGCGTTGATGTCGTGATCACCTCAGGTAATGATCAGCATCACGCAGCGGTCCAGAAACGTGGGCGGCGCTGGAATGTGGAAAAGGCATCACGACCAAGCGGAGGGGGAAAAAAAAAAATCTCCTAAGCCTCCATGCTCTGTATTATTCGAGTTGGCTGCAACTGGAGAAGTTTAACGAGATCGAACCGTTCTGGACTGGTCCTTCCTTCTCGGCTATTTTGTGCAACCCCGAATGGCCTCCTGATCGGGATATCCAACGAAGAGGATACGGAAGGGATCGGCCACCTCCCATTGCCAATTCCCATTTCCATTCCTTTTCTCAGGACACCATCTCTCTTGCGAAAGGTGAACCCCGGACGGCGAGGGAAGGCCCAAAGTTGTCTTGGATATAACGCCCACGAGTTGGGTCTCGAAAGAGGCGAGAGGTATTTCTCGCCATTTTTTGCATGCTTTTGCATGCGAGCCTAAAAATCATGTGCCACAGGAATAGGAGCAAAGGAATCTAGTCGCCCCGGTTCCTTGTAGTTTTTAATATCGACAAGCGAGTATGTGCAAGCCAGATTAACACGAAATGAAATTATACCGACAGGGTATTTTTGGGTTCACTCACCCACCAATCTTCCTCATTATGAGCCTTGTTTTGTTTGTTGTTGTTGTTGCTGTTGTTTTGTTTCCTCACCACGGTTATTATCTTGCTTTCTTCTTTTTACCGATGCGCCGGCCGCATGTTATTAACTGGATCAAATATTATCCCGACCCCTAGCTAGCCATTGGGAAGGGTCAAGGAAGGAAAACTCCGGGGCAATAACCCCCCGGTACCGTAAATAATTGCTGCCACGTTTTTTTCCCCCCTCTTGCCTTTCCGCGAAGCATTTTCTATATGATATGGGCGGGTCAATTATAGTGACATGGTCAGAAGGCTCAAAGTGGCAGGGAGAGAGGCAGAGAAAATATCTCGGATTCGACAACTAACTTCTCCGTTAGCCTTTCTACCCCCCCTGCCTTGCCCTTAGTATAAAGGTAAGAAGTAAAAGATAGCAAGCAGCAAGCCCATTTTACTTAGTGACTGATGTTATGACTTTGATTCACACTGTTTTAAATCCACAAACGCCAGTGTGACACAAACAACCAAGATTGTGTCTCATTTTGGGCGTCTATGGGAGAAATTGAAAAACTAAAATCATACGAAGACCAATCGAGCCCGGTTTGGGGGTCACGATCGGTCCAGCGCCACCGAAAACGGAATGAATGTAGAGCTAAACGGCGGCCGCTGCTGATACTATCAGAAATGTGAGAGGAAGCAGAAATAAGAATCAGCATCCTAAGATATGATAAGCGAAGGCGAACAGTGAGAGGGGGGCGTCTTTCGCCGCTTCGGAAAGCTTCCTGTTTACGGACGACATTCTAGAGGGCTGATGATGATCCACAGAATGGTCAGCGGACGACGGAGACACTAACGAAACGTGGTTGTCAAATTCCGTTCTGTCGGGTGAGGAGGCTTGACCTGTGAGTGATCAAAAGAGGGGGAGGGTGGAAAGACGGGAAAGTCATCACATTCCTCTGCGATTGCGATTGCGACCGCCATGGCTTGATGCTATCACGAAGGGAAAAACAAATCAAAATTGGCGATATTGCCCAAAGTGGAGAGCTCAAGGAGAAGGTTTTGAAGCCGTTCGAGGTTCACAAAGGCTAACCCGAAATTAGGGATGCGGCAAGCAAGGGAAAGAAAACGAGGAGGGGGACCAGTTTGCCAGGGGATAGGCTCCGGGGCGAGGAGAACCCTTCGCCGGGAAATAGCCTGGGAATGGTAATAATACCGCACAAATAAGGTATTATGGCCCTGTTTGCCAGTTGTTTCGCAAGAAGCAATAAAACGGCGTGATAATATTCCACGGAGAAGGAAAGGGCAACAGCCAATCATATCGCTGGCGTAGCGAGAAAAATAAACTCCGTCCGTTCCTTTGGGATCCCTTTTTGAGGAAACAAGGAAAGGGAAGAAAGAGGGTTGGGGAAAACGAAGGGAAAAAAGGAAAGAAGGAAAGAAGAGAGCAAGTGCGAGCAAGAGCACAACACATATCCCTCCCATTGCATATTAATCCAAAGGCGAGATTGTAATGAGGTCCGACCAGGATCGC
The DNA here is from genome assembly GCA_012184295.1 of Dactylella cylindrospora. NCBI lineage: Eukaryota > Fungi > Ascomycota > Orbiliomycetes > Orbiliales > Orbiliaceae > Dactylella > Dactylella cylindrospora. The sequence goes on from LDUD01000047.1 coordinate 479,714, forward strand.
AATGCAATGGTGATCATGTTGGAAAATCAGAATATTACTTACTTTAGAGCATGTTTACGGCGGCTTGGCCTTATAGTTCTAGCTGCTGTCGGCGGATTCACATTCCTCCACTAACGGGCTGAAACTGTCACGAAGCAAATTGTTCGCAGAAGCGGAAGCTGGATCTGGGCGAAACCGCTAGATTCCAACTTCTAGCTCGCTAGCTGGACGAGGAAGAAAAACCTCAATCTTACTTCCCCGCCGGACATGGAATAAATGGCTGGGACAAGCTTTTTTTTCGACGAGAAAGCAGATAGATAGTTGACGGTTAGATGTGGATGTTCCGATTTGAGACCCAAGCCATCACAAATGCATTCGTCCACCTATCATTGAAACAATCTGAAGGGAAAGGGAGGTCTTAGCTTGGGCCCATTGCATTGGATTTTGCTCGTTACGTTTTTTTTTTTTTTTTTTTTTAACCAACGGGCCAACATGATGGGACCCAACGGGACAGGACAGGTGAAAACCTTAATCTAATTAGATATTGGACTTTTGGATGCGTCGAGGCTTTTTTTTTTTTTTTTTTTTGAGATGTGATACTAGTTGGAGAAGCAGCTTCTTCGGGATTGGTTTAAAATGTTGTAGGCGACGTTTTAAGCTTTCCCCCTCAAGCTAGCGAGATGTTGAGGAGAAGGTGGTGGTGGCCTTTCCGTGAGCCGGCATGGTGGATCAGGATGATGATGATGATTACGTCGGTAGGTGATGGTCGAGTCGACATTATCCGCCTTTGAATTTGGGTTTACGCTTTTGCAGTGTGGGGTGCTGTTGGGGGAGGGAAAGGGAAGGGATTAATCGTCTAGGATCACTTTGATTGGTTGGCGGCCTCTTTCCTTCTTCTTCTTCTTCTTCTTCTTCTTCTTCTTCTTCTTCATCAATCGCTCTCACTTTCCAACGCGTTCAAATACATTATTGTTTACTTTCTGCTATTATCATATATACTTTTGCTAATCTCGAAACGATAATTTTTTCTCGGGATCATGAGAGGTGACGAAGGGATCTGACAAGCTTGTGACAAATGACAAATTGTTTAAAGACTCGTCATTCGCTGCATGACCTTGCTCCCGACCAAGCGAGTAAGTTTCGCTTATCCGTCTGATTCATCAGGAATAATCATCACCATGCTGATACCAATCTGTATCGACAAGAGAGTTCTTAAGACGTTAACGTTCCTTCTCCTCTTTCCTCTTCCTTCCCACAGAAATCGCCTTGTGAGGTTGACTGCTACTAAAAACACCTTTTAAACTGAGAGGGTAGTGTCCCCACCGAAGGGAGCTTAGCGACAGGGCTGTGGTCTTGGTTCAGAAGCTTGGCCTTGGAAAATTGGCACTAGTGTGGATTCGGATTAGTCCCCTCCCTTCGAGCAGCAGACACCCCCCTGCGAGGTTGTGCTGCTATTAATATTCCTGGTGTACGGCGACTTACACTCCCTGGGCCAAAAAAAAAAAAAAGGGACGCACTAATTTCTCTTACAATAAGGTGTGGTCGCTGGCACCAGTGTTTTGTGCGTGTGAGTGAATCTGTGGTGGAGGCACTGTTGTTCTATGTCCGTCCACTAATGCAGGCTCTCGGACGATATAGTCATTTTCATAGTAAGGTTGAGATAGGCTTCTGCACCATCGTATCAAATGGCCCATTAGTACGACAGATAGAGTGAGCCAAATGAGGGTGTGTGCTACCCTCGCCAACGCCAGGTAGACAACTTCTCTTCCCCGGTGATCTTCTCTGAGCGGAGTACATTGGAACTTTGTACTGCTTCATAAGGCATCCTCCCCACCGGTACCATTTTACTGTTGCATTAGGCTGTAACATCTTCTCAAGCTTGTCGCTAGCAAGGTTGGGTATGTCTGCCTCCCCGAGGAAACCAATAACAATTTGCGAAGAATATCGAAGAAGAAAAACGAAAAGGAGTTCGATAAGCTCGTAGATAATACGTAAATTCCACGTCTACGGATCAATTGTGAGGGAGATCCTCATAGGGATTTCCGTCATCATGACTAGGGGCAGGATGGTGAGCAACCCCCTTGATCGGATTGATGACCACGAAACTTATCAATGTGAGCTATGACTTTGCAGGAAGCTACAGACGAGTCTGGATCGTGGAAGCATGAACACCCCCCGGCGTTAAATTTTTCTTTTATTTTTAATTGAGCTCGCTCTCCAATCTCGCCTGCTCGATTCTCCGCGCGAAGCAGCTCTTATCATGAAAATAATTGTTTTGGCGATGGTCTCAATTGGTCCAGCTCGTCACGACAATCTCGCCAAAATTCCTTTGATTGCCCAATATTTTGCGGAAGGCCGCGAAGACAAAAAACAAAAAGGCGTGAGGGTGTGTGTTCGTGTGAGGGAGCTGCAAGTGAGGCCGGCGGCATTCTCCTATGCGAGGAAAGGTGGAAAAAATGCGCTGTGCACTCATTGATTTCCACGTTGGGATGAGAAGACAAGGGAGGGAGCGGACAGGCTAGACCTCTCGAGAGAAAAGGCCGTCCTAGCATCGCTTTCACCGACAGACGAGAGGAGAAAAGGGAAAAAAACAAAAAAAGGAAAAACAGAACAAGTGATGAGCCCTGGGGGGAGTGGCCCGGGGCATGCTCCTCGAGGGACCTTTATTTTCTTCTTTCTTCCACCGCAGTGCACGCCAAAGAGGGAACAGGAGGGGGGAAAAATGGACTAAGCCCATTGAGCGAGCAACGACCAACCACCACCATCACAGCACACCCACCCACAGCGCGCTGCAGACAGAGTATCTCAAATCATAATAGTCCCCCCCCAAGCAGCAAGCACATCAACCCTGGTCCAGCTCTGCCACCCTGCCAAACTTGGACTTTACCAAATCAGAGGCGTCCTCCATTCCTCGACATTTTGCTTTTGGGAGGATAGCCTTTTCAACCCCGTTTGGTCCTGTTGAACCCACCATTATGGGTCTGTTGGATTCGTGGGCAGGGGACGTGAGGAGAGAGACGGAGAAAAAAGAAACCTTTTTTTTTCCCTAGGACCTTTTTTTTTCTTTTTGTTATTCTTCCTTTCTTTTTTCCTTTTTGTAGTTCCAATCTCGTCTTTTCTTTTTTAATTTTTTTTTTTTTTTTAATTCGAACCGCAGCAGGAAAAAGTAAAAAAACAGCTAACCATCTAAGAAGAATTAGAGGAAAAAAAAAGAAAAAAGAATCGAATAGTGTTAACTGCAAGGGAAGAACGAAAAGGAAGAAAAAGAAATGTGCCTTTCTGCACTGAAGCACGGTTTTTGGGTGCTGCCCTACGAGAGTCCGCCGTGCTGGGCTTGAGGGGGACAATTTTGGGAGAGACTACGAGATGCATATAACACCTCAAAGGCTCCCTCCGATCGACTGCTTTGGTTTCTCATGAGCATCACCGAATCTCTCGAAAGGCACGCCAATCTCTACTTTCATACAATAGCTTCCCCGATTAGACTCTTCTTATTAACTTAAGCAAGAGCTGCCCCTTCTTCCCTCAACAAACATTTCATACACTCTCGCTTTCCCATCTCAACAGCATTACATTGCATTGGATTCAAGACAGCTAGTAGATGCAATAATTCCTAGCAACACCGACAAGCAAGAAAGAAAGAGGCGTAGTCGCATTTAAACCTTCTATTCCATCTTTAAAAAGGAAATCTATCTCATTCTCTTCTTTTTTTTTCTTTTATTTAAACTTTCGCTCTTGAACGGTGAGACGCGAAAGTAGTAAGCAAAGGGCTCAAGCATTTTTTTTTTCTACGAAGGCCTTTTTTACACCGCCTCACTGCACCGCACTTCCCCCCCACACCCTTCTCACCCACACAACATATATATAACAGCAATGGCTGGATACGAATCTTTCCTACAATTCGAAGACAGTGACAGACAAGAGACTTTCTATAAGATGCTCACTGCCACTGGCGCATCGATACCTGCAAACACCACCACAGCTCCATTCGATACCTCGATATACCAGAAGCCAGAATTGGACTTCTTCACCACCTCTGAGACATCCACAATTCCGGCTTCCTTTTTCTCACTAGAAGAGGCACAATACGCCGGATACTCATTGTACCCATTCACTGAAGTTCCCCGCACCGCTTTTCCATATTTCAACGAGGAACCAACAGTATTCGTCCAGCCACCCACATTACCCTCCAACTATATTTCCACCGACGTTTATAGGGGGCCAACCTCGCCTTCTGTAGCCTCCTCAATAGCTGAAGGGTTTGATTTCACCTCTGGCCAGAGCAGCACCGCTTCCGGTGCCTCCACGTCGTCCTCGGACCACGGTTCACCATACATGGCCGCACAAGAGTGGTCGATGAACCCTGAGGACATGAACACTTGGACTGGTGTTACCTGGGAACAACCAGAACTCAAGGACGCCTGTGTCAGTAAGTATTAATTCTAAAAACAAAAAGTGGTATCCAGTTAAGGATAGTCAATTGACCCCGATTTTACAGATCCATCCTTGATCAACAACTCTTCGAGACAGTCCTCTGTCGAGGCTGTTCCCATCACTCCATCTTCCCCAAAGCACGTCAGAAGGCAGTCGAATACCTTCCGCGTCTCCCCATACCCAACCCCTTCTGCTGCCCCCAAGGGACATAGAAGGTCACCTTCTCAGTTCTCCAGCGAGGAGTACTTTCCACGCACTCCAGACATGAGCCGAGAGCCCTCTAACAAGAGCGCTCCAAGCCCGGAGCGCTCTGCCTCCAGCAGTGGCACCAACAATGACAACTACTGCTCTGCTTGCGGAAAGGTCTTCAGAGATCTGAAGGCTCATCAAATTACTCATATGGATGAGAGACCGGAGAAGTGTCCAATCCCAACTTGCGAATACGCTAAGAAGGGATTCGCGCGTAAGTATGACTGCCAGCGGCACACACTTACCCACTACAAGGGTACTATGGTCTGCGGTTTCTGCCCTGGCTCCGGTCTTCCATCAGAGAAGACTTTCAACAGAGCGGACGTTTTCAAGAGGCACTTGATGTCTGTTCACAATGTTGAACAGACTGCCCCTAACGGCCGGCCAAAGAAGGTCAACGGCCGCGGTGCATCCGTTTCTTCCTCTGGCTCTCCTCGTGCTCCCTCCTTCCAGACCTCTTATAAAGATGTCACTGGAAAGTGCTCTACCTGCAATGCTACCTTTGCCAATGCTCAACAATTCTATGAGCATCTTGATGACTGCGTTCTCTCCAAGGTCGTCAAGCCAGAGCCAGAAGGCGCCATCAACTCGGCCAACCTCGACTCCGTCAAGGATCTCGAGGAAGTCCAAGAGTCGCTTGCCGCTCACGGTCTCTTCAACACAGAGGCAGTTGAAGGTGAAGACGTTGACATGTCCGAAGATGAGGAAGAAGAGTCTGAGGATGAGGATGACAAGTCCGATCCCTCATTTGGCACCAAGAAGTCCAAGAAGGCTCGCAAGAGCATTACCGGCACTGGGGTTGCGGGTCGGTGACAATTAACACGCACTCGGGGTGTCGATTCGCACGCCGGGAGCGGTACTTCCAAGAATGGTGTTGTTTTGGGCGCCAACAGCAAGATCTCAAAGAAGGCCATGATGGCTGCTGGTGGTCGCAAGAGGAGACGCAACCTTCCTTCCGGATGGGGCGTTCAACCAGACCGTATGGTAACTAAGAGGAGGTGCCTGCAGGTCTACGACGGCAGCAAACTTCTCTGCAGAGACGAAATGATGATGTCTTCTGCCTGGGAGGTCAAAGCCAACCTCGCGGGCGGCGAGGCCGAGGTTAGCGATTTGGACTACTGGACTGTGATCCGTGCCAACGCTTTCCACGATGCCGCAAAGGAGGACCGAGAAGTTCAGAAGGAGCAGTAAAAAAAATTTCATCGGTTACATTGGATGCCTTGGTGTTTCCACTTTATTTTACTTTTCTTGTATCATTTCTTATCCATTGCTACGTTGCACCTGTGTGACCAATTTTCATCATTATTTCTCATATTGGGCTATGGATATCTTTTTTATCATCTCTTCTGGCAAGTTATTTGAATGCTTCTTGGTGGTTAGCGATGGAATATTTTCTTCTCTCCTTCTCACTTCTACTGTATAACAAATATTTATTGCTTTTAACGGTCGGTCATGATTGTGTTTTTTTATTTTTATCTTTTACAATTGTTTTCACGGTGTTCCGGACATATATCATGGGGATTCAAAAAGCGAGGATACCTGTTTTCTCTTTTGGATAGGAACACAAATAATAGTAATGGGAACCTCCATTCTTCACAAGCACAAAAGGCTCTTAAAACTTTCAAATCATTTTCTGTAGACATTTGAATAAAGTATGCCGTAGACGCCACGCGGATCAAGAGGCAGCAGCCAGACTTCAGCCAGTGCGAAATCAAATATGCTCACATATTAGCTTCATTTTTGAACACCCACCTCGCTTAGAAGCAAGGTAAGCCTTTAGCTAAGAGACCGAGAGGCGGTATTCGAGGGCGATGAGGAAAGGGGATGGGAAATCTGGTGGCATGACCTGACACGTCTGTGGAGCCCCCGAAGAGAAGAAAAACAAAAAAGAGTTCAGCAAATTCACGCCCCTCTGCTTTGGAAGTTGTTTCTGACTATCTCCCGTCCTTGCATGAACCCATCCAAGAGACAAGTAATAGGAGAGAATCCACAATTCAAGGTTAGCATGCTTCGTGTACCAACAAAATGTCTCTGAACCGTGGCAGCAAGCGACATGTGTGTGTGCCTGTGTGTCTGTGTGGTCCGCATAAAGACGGTCAAAAGCAGGGTAGGATTTCACCATTTGCAGACAGACGCCCCCCCTTTCCCTTCCTCCTGTCGACTGTCCCACAATTCCGAAGGTACGGATATTTCGTTGAAAGGAAAGATAAACGAGAAGGAAATCAGGGTCTTGTGAAAGTCTATTTGGGACAAGCATGGCCAATCGATGCGTGAATTTGAAATAATTACAAGCATACATGGTAACTAAAAGTTAATATAATCCCACGAAAAATCCCACGCATCTAATGTTTTGGGCTCCAGATGCTACTGAATCTATAAACCTTGCAGATAGCTATTAACCTGCGTCGGGATAATGGGGGAGAAAAGAAGAGAAACTAAAAAAAATTAGAGCCTCAAGAGCACTAATGCCACATTGCATTGCCCCTTCACACGATTCTCCTCTTGTGACACCTGGGTTTACTCTAGTTGATGATGAATCGATGGGTTTTGATTGAAATCTAATACTGGCGCGAGAATGTGAGGCTTGGGAGGAACGATAACATTGAAGAAACATTTTCCGATCGCGAGCGATTCTACTCTCTTCTAGTCTAACCATAACAGTTCGGATCAAAATTACACCGCTTGCATTAGCCTTCTCATCGAAACCCACAAGGTCAAATCAAAGAAAAATCCCCAGTAGCTTAATAATTGGAAAGCAATGCGATTTTTTTTTTTTTGACCCTGGACAACGCCTCTCAGGGCTAACTAAAATAAGATTTACAAATCTCCAGAGCTAGAGGATCTTGTGTGACATAAAACAAAAACGAGATCGGAAAAGGTGGTGGTGCTACTGTTCGTATCAGCGGATGTGATTTGCTGCTGACTGGGAACCACCCCCCTTTAAGCCGGTCTTTCTCCCCCTTTACATGCGCCAACTAGCTGTCCCCGCCCACCACACTACCCATTTGCTGTCCAAAGCTCGCTGTTCACTAGACGGATTCATCTTTCCAACGACAACAAGGCCGAAGGGAACCACGCGGGGGGACCGACCTCTCTATTTTACTTTTTCGTGGCTTATAATGCATGAAAAATGAAATTAGAGAGCGAGAAGGAGGGGGGAGCCCGCTTGGTGTTGCTTAATTGTTAATCTCTCCTATTTTCGTCTATAATTGGGGAAGTTCACGATAGCCGACGCACGGGTAACCTTGCGAGGTTTATCCTACGCCGGAAGGGGAACCGATGATTGAACCAGTATCCGATGCGGCATGTTCCGCTCATTCAAAAATGCTCTCAAATGATAACGCCGTTGTCTGCCTGTCGTGACAGAGGTTCCTCCTCATGCAGGGTCATGTGATTAAAGGTGGAAAATCAGGTATGCCGTTTTGGCTTCCCTATGTTCACATCTCACGTAGCTAAGTAACAATACTTAATCGATAGCAACCATGTAGTTCAAAATGTCCGTACTAGATCTCCATCGGTACCTCCATTCTGGTGCCTGCAGGGGGCTCCCTTCCCCCTCTTCCTTTCGCCTTTCATCCCGAACAGAGGTGCGGCATTGGAAGAACGCCTCCCTATTCCCCCCTATCCTCCATCCTCGTTGAGAACTGTCGCAGCTGCTCTAGACTGACACCTGAGGTCAAAGCCTTAGAGTGTGTAGCCTCTAGATCCACGAGGGGAACGGTTGATCTTGAAACTTCACCTCTATCGATTATACAAAAGCGTATTTGGTTAGTCGATACGTCCCGATTTGTTTTAAGCAAAACGAACAATAGGAATTCCTAGCTTGCAGGGGATTGTGTGCATATGCAAGCTGCAATTTCCATCCCGACATCGAAGGGGGGGCTAGGGGAAGCTTAATCTCTTTACCCGCCTGACCATTTTTACAAAAACAATGATGTACATGTACCGTACGAGTACACGATGTTTTGCATGGAGATGGGGTAATGTATGGGTATAGTTTGGTTTCCTAGACTATTTGCGTTTCCTCACCTTGCAAAAGCATCAAACGCCTCCTTCCATCTCGAAACACACAGGCACCATCTGCAACCATCGGTCAACCCAACAGATCGAAGATTATTCCCCTTTCGCGCCGAGAAGTTTAGAAATTCTTCATTGAGAACTCCGGCGATAGTGTGATTTCCATAGTCTGATTCGTCGGTCTAGAAGAACATTTGTCGGATAGGGCAAGGGCGATATTGGTTAGCTACGGTAGCAGCAACGAATCGGGATATGCAGGGTAAAGCATGTCTAGCGGTTATGCACGAGGAAATGAGGGTTTGCCGGTTTTAGGATTACGAGAAGATTGTTGGTTAACATGAATTCGGAGAAATCATCTTCTGTGCAATGCGGATAATGTTTTTTGGGTCACTTCAGTCCGGATTGGATATGGTGGATCGAAGCTCTTTACAGGGTAATCGTACCTCACAGAATCCAGTGCGATACCAACCGGTCATGGGATCAGTCCCATGTTGGACCAGAGGCCGGTTGTTCACATTCATGATGTGTTCACGGATAGACAGTGCCCCGGGCATCGCGTAGGTCCTAGCGAGAGAAGCACCCGGTCCTAGTTTTGATCGTCTTGCGAATGTTGGATTGATTGGCCTTCGAAAGAGGACGTAGGATATTTGGGTTGGTGTTTTGATTGACATGTGCAGGAAAGAATGTGAACAGCTTTGACTAAGTACATAGTCAGGTCCAAGGGCGGCGCCTAGTTATCAGGCAACGTCAAGATTGTATCTTCCACTTCCAACTCTGGCTGGTAGCTTTTGACGGTAGCGTTGAAGCTTTGGGGGGGGGTTTGTGCTATCCTTGAGATACGGATGGCGTCATACGACCCAGTCAGTCAGATGGAAAGCTTGGGTGTGAGGTCTTTGGAAGCTGGTGCGCAGCGTCTCCCTCCTTGGTGCAACCCGACAACGGTCGCAACACATGTACATGCTCCTCCCAACGACATCGCGCGTTGGGGACTTCCGCTATATGTTAGGTGCACTGAACCTCTGTTCAGCCGGTGCCATCTCTGTCCGGCCCCTCTATGGATAACAATAAAACCCATCAATCTTCACCCACCCAAAAGGCCGACCCTTCAGCTTGCGGGTGCCCTTGGTGGCATTTATTCAACGGAGGGTTACTCTCACCCCCGGCTTGGTACGCGTCGCTTCTCAGAGCTCTTGATATGTTATTACCTTGACCACGTGTGGAACCAAATATGAAGCTCGACAGATCGCTACATAATGTCCTTTGTTGAGTTCTACGGGCTTTGTTCTTGCGAAAAATCGTAGATTTCCTATTATTAAAACCTGCGGCTAACTCGGATACGTGGACACTAGGGATTTAGCATAAATATTCCTCTTCGGCACCTCTGCGTAGCTTCGCAGTTCGACGTTCAATCTCAATTCTACGCTGATCCTGATATCGTTTATCAATGCGAAAGTCCGCATATGCATGCTCGGTCGTCAATCCTCCATGATAGCAGGGTTAAGCGGTCTCGCCGAAAGTGCGACACGTTTATCCTAGTTTCGACCAACTATTCGGCAAACTTCTACAGCTCAGCCTTGTCAGATGGCAAACTCGGCATCTTCCCTGCGATGGTGTCTTGTCGAGCGTAGCCTTTTCAAGATGGGACAACTCACCTCTCTAGGATCTAGCGACTAAGAAGAGGTTTGTGCGGTAGCATCAGCGAGAGCAGGTTTTGTGGTGAAGGGTCCTCGTTTTCGAGAGCAAGGGCCCCACTTGACGTCACATGGGTTTTGGCATACGAAAGCCAAGAAAGCGCGTGTGAGTAGCTCAGGCTCCAGGTCTGTGGGGAATCCTTCTCCACAGCAACCGTCTTCGTAGACATAATGCACTGTTAACATGATGTTTTGCATTTGTCGCTGCTTGTCAAAATCCTGTTCATCGAACCACCTTGCATCGTGCAACAACGTGGGGACATCTCGCAAGATACACCGATATGGACAACGCAGAACCGAGGCGGGCAATTGCAATCCTGTCATGGTTGATGTCGTATGACCTCCGCCCTACTTGAAAACGTGCACCATCGTGCAGGCGGGAACGCGGAACGAAGCAAGAATTTATTATTTTATTTTATTTTATTT
>LDUD01000022.1:0-51391 GCA_012184295.1 Dactylella cylindrospora
GGGGGGGGGTTTGCTACTTCTCAGGCTGGCGGAGCTGGAGCCATCGAGAAATCAGGCTGATACACAACGCCGACGCACTATCACACTCAATTCGGCTTTTCCGCTCAGGCCAGAGCTCTGAGGGCAGGATCTCTGCGTTGAGAGGAGTTCTGGATCTTTAAAGCGGCTGCTAAGTTAAGGGGGGCTAAACATTCCCACCAACCCAAAAGCAAGCCCGTTGAGGTTTAACGGGTCAATCGCAACGCAAGCCGTATCACAGCGGAGCCTTCCCTAGCTTTGTCTGATCGATCAGAAAAAAGGGGGATCCAGTCGCGTTGAGTCCAAGATAGACCCTTCGTTCCGGCCCTAGTTAACTTTCTTCATCCCGTCGAAGAGGGAGGACCCGATGGGGGGCCGTGATCGATAATTGAAACCCTCTCCACAATGAACCTCGGAAACGTGATTTCACTCGTCAGGCGCGAGTGGGATGATTCCCGAGAGGTCCGTTTTCCTCGAACTTCTCCTTTCAGGTTTCTTCTCGTCATGAGGGTTTAGTCTCTGTGAAAAAATTTTCATTGGGTGTAAGACTGGGGGTGGGTTATCACTTACCACAGTTCCTTCTCTTTTGTTTACATTTCGGCCTATGGGGATGGCCCTGGGTATCTGCAACTCTCGTTCGTTACATGCAAGGTGACTATGGGTTGCATGCAAAGTGTATGCACGAGGTCCATGTCGACCTTCACAGCTTTAGTCCAGTGAGAAGGTTGTTTAGGTAAAAGAAGGAAAGGGAGGGAGGTCAAACTGAGAAAAGAGAAAAGAGGGCTGGTCTCCACTTTTCTTGGAAGTTTATGCGTCCAACACCCAGACAGGAGATTCGTAACTTAGCGCGCCAGCTCTAACGTGAAGGGCGTGACTGCGAGCATTTTACCGAGGAACTAAAAAAAAAAAATAAAAATAAAGACTACGGAAGAGCGAAGGTTAAGATAGAACAGAGAGAGAAAAAAGGAATTAAAAGAAAACATTGGAGCGGAAAGGAAACAAAAGAGTGGAGATTCCATTCCAGCTTCAAGCCTGCTCTGTCCGAGAGAATTCCTCTCCTGTCGCTCAGCTATTTTTACAACGATAATCCCGAGTTCTTAGCAGCGTTACAACCCGAAATCGGGTACTGTAGTCGGAATAAACTTGCTTGGGGAACGCGAGATCTCTCTTTTTGGGGAGGGGAATTTAAGCTTAGCTGGGAGGCCCATCTGCCAAATTCTTGCCCCCTGTCAGGCTAGTTCGGAGGATAACGCCATTCATGAGGCGGTGCGGCCCTCATCGAGCTCTTGCGGAGAGATCTCGCTTTTTGCAGGTTAGCTGTTAGATTTAAGATCAGACGGTACCAAAACGTGATGACGCTTGAACGATGTCACATTTTGCATTTGGTCCCAACATTCTTCTTTCAATATCGACAGTCATAAGGCCATGAAGATCCAGCCCAATATCAAAAATTTTAGTATACATTGTTAAAATCTTGAATTACAATGTTTAGTTTCCAAATCGAGCAAGTTTCCTCGTTAAACCAACAAGTACTCGTGCTACTAAATTTAATTTAGAACCACCAGAATCTGGGGAGGAGCTTGCAAGAAAACGAAAGAGGGGGTGCCTCATGGCCCGTTCGGAAGTTGGTTGTTTCAGGTTTGTTCAAGCATAACAGTTCGTGACCACACATTGGCAGCTGGTCACTCGTCTACCAGCGGACGCTATTTCATTCGTCTAGCTATCCGTAACCGTCACTTTTGCCGAAGCACAGCATAGAAAGAATAATAACAGTGAGGATATCTCCGTAAAGCCACCCACCTAAACAATCAGCCTCATACAATTCCTCACTCATCCATTCATAGCTTCTGCCCTGCGAAAGTCGTAATGTGGCACAGTGCGAGAGTCATGCTCCCCTCGGAGATATTAAGTGAACGGGAAAAAAAAAAAAAAAAAAACTATGAGGCATAAACTAACCCTCGTAGTTCCGGCTTGAGTGTTTTGATTCTGATAATTTATCAGAAACCCACTAGACAAGGCACATGGTATCGTCTTGAATGGAAAATACCGGTTTTCTCTATTTTCTAATCAAGAAAGAGAAGGAAGAGTCTCTCGGTCCTCTTCAATACATCCGGTCTATAACAGAGGGATTGTATAACATTGAACACGTTCTTCATGCTTCAATGTTCCCCGCTCCCCGTTGCACCAAGAAAGAAGGGAGCTAAAGCACGTAATGCCGTCCCTTCCCATGAAGCCTAATGCCGGGGAGCTTGGGCTCTATTGATAAAATCATGGACGGGATGCGCTGTTCTCAAGAGATCCCGCTCCCGTCGTGAGACAATCCTGTATACCGGTATACAGATGCAACTAGCTCTATGAGGCTATGGTCCACCGATAGAAATACGTGTAAATGTGTATACTAGCTAAGCAATAGCGCTTTATAGCTAAAATAACGCCGAAATGCCCAGTCAGCTGTCCAATAACAACAAATTATCATATTTTTCCACCTGCTATTTTCCATGTACAAAAAGTTATATTCCTTTAGTACGGAAAATAAAATGTATGAAATGTCAGAAGGGAAAAAAAACAAAAGAAGGCAGGAGGTTGGGACCACCATCAGAAGGAAAGCATGCTGCAACTGCCTGGAAGCGAAATAAGAAAATACAAAACATGTGGGTCCAGATGTAAGATCCATCAACCTATCGTCGACGATATGATGCGTTGTCATTCGGCTCCGGATTGGTTGGATTTTACCCACAAGCATGCACCTCGAGCAGGGCCTTGGACGGGGGCATAGGATCGATAGAAGGAGGGAAAGAAGCTGGAAGGAAGGAATTGAATAGAAAAAAAAAAAAAAAAAAAAAAAGGAAAGAAGGGTAGAGTGAACGAGCATGGTAATTCCGTCTGGGCTACCCAGCTCTACGGATATCCATCCTTGAGGATCTTGACTCAAGTCAACTTTCTTTTTCATCTCAAGATCAAAGAGGCAGACAAGAAAAGAAAAGAAAGAAAAGAGAGAGAGAAAGGTATTCGAATTAGAAAAGACGCCGACGGGTTCAACGCTGGCCGTCGACAAGTCTACCTGCCTCTACGCACAGCCCACACCACCCGTACATGTATTATACGCAGCGACTTTTGCTTATAAGCTTGCTAGCTTTGAGGAAAAAGCAAAGCCCCACTCCGCTGCAGACTATCTTCAAAACATAACAAGGACAACGCAAACGCTCATTCGATCCCTTCGATCCCAAACAGACGGACAGACACCAAGGCTGCATGACTTCCCTTCCCGCCGATACACATTGACCCTCGACACCGAACCCGTAGAAAGGCTCAATCAAAAGTCCTCCCTCCATTCTCTATCCCCCTAGTTCCTAGTTCTCCCCTTAGCTCCCCCTCCCCCGCGATCTCGACAATCGAGCAATCAAACTCACCGACGTGCGTTTGCCAAATCATCTTTCACTTCCATAAAACGCAACCGCCATATCGGTAAGGTGTGACAACCAACCAGCAGAATCCACTATCGCCCCGAAAAGAAAAAAAACAAAACAGAACACCCACCAGAGGTAATAAAGTGAAAACCGTCAAAGAAACTTATGTCTATCCGCGTTATAAGAAAAACGCTGTTAAAACCACTTGCTTCTGCATCATGTAGTATGTATGCAGACAAATCTTAGCTTAATCTGTAGTCCGTTCTATCCTCTCTATCCCTCGCAAAACAAATCCCCACCCCATTCCCCAAACGTTGATATACCTTAAACCCTGTGCGAATCTCCCGTTTCGGACGAGGGCTACAGGAATAAGGACAGCAAAAGACGGGAATCAATGAAGACGATAGGTTCAATTCGACTACCTACCCGTAGATACTTTGCCGGTACCTTCGTAGATACCTCTCAACTTCAACGGAGGTACTTGTCGTGAACCCTTAAGCTTTCTTTCATTTCTTTTTTTCTGTTTCCCCTTTGCTTCATTTGAAAGCTTAAGACCAGACCCTATCTGTCAAAAAACGGATACACATTCTCCCTCACATTTTACACGCACATATTATCCACGGATAACAGCTATCCTATCGGCTCGCATAATCTCACATCATGACATTGTTATATACGTCTACGTAGTTTAATATGCCTGACATACGTATCGAAAAGCAAAGCACTACCCCCCTTGGCTTCGTTGTTAAAACTCTACCCCTCATTGAGAAACTGGAAAGCAAGTGAGAAATTGGACGAAAAAAAAAAAAAAAACAATCCCACAACGGTCGACGTTTTGCAATTTGCAACAATCCAAACGGGCCGACTCCGTGACGAAACGACACGTGCATTGTCGATATTGTCTTTCCTTGTCGCCTTTTTTTTATTCCCCCATTCTTCAGATTCTACTTTTTGGATAGCCCTACATTTTTATCTTCCTAGTAAATTTTTGCATTAGCCACACGGCCATGTCATTGAAGCTTACTTAAAAAAGTGTGATGCTTTATATAGCAGTGAAACAAGGCCTCTTAGCGATAGACATATCACTACACTTTGCGAGCCTTTCCTAAAACTCGATCGCTTCGTTTCACAAAACACTTTTTTTTCTTTCTTCGGTCGCCTGCTCCGAGAAATCTAGATTTTTGAATTTAAAGATCAACCTGCTATCGAGCGATCTTTGCTCGGACAGTTGCAATCTCACGATTGTTGAGTTTACTAAGCTTCAAGTCCACGTTATGCAACGTGCCATTTTTTCTGCAATAAGATCAACATGATATACTTGCACTCTTTCCCATTGAAGCTTTAGCTTTGGTTTCCTGTATCATTGTCTAACTTGCTTTCATTTCATATATTCTTGCCTACAATAAGCTATCATGAGACCGAGAAAATATTTTCATCTAAATGCACATCCTGTTTTTTAAAAATTGATCGCCTTTCGAAACGCCACGCCCGACAACCAAGTCCTGCAAACTGCAGGCTGTGATGGAAACAGCATATAAACCAAAAATTAAAAAGAAGGAAAAACCAGACGAACCTCGGAATTATCAAGGTTCGTCCGAGGGGTGAAATACACGTCAACAGGGCAAAAAAGGAAATTTTTTATGTGGTGTCGGCTTATGTATGCTTCGACGCTTTGAACTCAAATAAAAACAGCAAAGACTTTGACAAAGAACTAAAGTTCAACATCACGCTTTCTTTGCTGCATGGTGCTTCTTTGTTTGCTGCCTTCTGGCTGGTCGTATGAATATCAGATGCTCCGAATCCAGTATAGTTGCTTCTAAACTTATAAATGTCGAAATATTAATCCGTTAAACTCCTGCTTGCTGCTGCTGCTGTTCAAGAAGAGAAAATTTTTCTTGCTGAATTGCTGTTTGTCGTCCTTTTTTTTTTCTTGTCGGAGAATGTCTCAAAATCGGATGAAATCCGCTTGTTGCGAGACCTCGTGGTCGTCGTCCGAAGCTGGCAAGATCACTTCGTTGTCACTAAAGTAGTCAGAGTCCACATCGTCACTATCAATTTGGTCCTCTTCCTCCTCTTCGTCGTCTTCTTCGTCGCTAGAGACATCGCTCTCTTCGCTCGACTGTTTGGCCTTTGCGGCAGCAGCCGCTGCGGCTCTTCTCCTACCAGCATGTTCGATATGGGATAGTTTGCATGCTTTATCTTTACAAACACCCTTCTCGTCAAAGTCGGGACATTCAAAGACGTGTTTGTCTTGACAATCCGCTCCTTTGTCGCAGTAACCCTCCTTCGCAAAAGGCCGGCAGATCGGCGCTGATGGATTGACTCTGATATGAGCATACTTGCAGCTCTCATTGGAACAATTACCTCTGAGGAAGTGAACACAGGCTGGAACACGATGGGGGTTGGGGATATGTGAGAGATCGCAGGAATCTCCGTCGGGACAACTGTTTTGCAGGAATTTGGGACATATCGCCACTCTGTCTGGGTCGTGGATGTACGGACAGGTGTTTCCTCGGACGCATTTGCCTAGATAGTTGTTTTTCCCATCATACGAGGGTAGCATAGTCAGTAAACGATTCCACGTACCTTTGCAGCTCCCCCAACAACTCGGCATAGGTGGTGTGCCGCAGCAAGGATAGCCTCCGATAACTCGCAAATACGGATAGTCGCCGCTCAGATCTTCCAAGACCGACACGTATCTCTGCGATATGAAAACCAAACAGAATGAAGGACAAGAAAGAAAAAGATACCAGTTAGGGTGAAGAACTTGCAAGGCTTTGCAATTTTCTTCTTTTGAGGTTGATCGTTTCTTCAGAAGTGGTTCAGTGAGCATGCCCGGACGGGAAAAATGTGCTGTCAAATTAGGGAAGATCTTAGTATACTGACCGCTGCTGCCTCCGAACTACTCCGGCTCTCCAAAGGTTGCCACCTTTACTCCGATAGAAGGTGACACCACCAACAATGGCGGTCTTTGGAGTGGGTTTCTTTGCGTCCTCTGTGTATTGTTAGTTCCCTCTTCTAGATAGAAATCTGTAGTAGAAGAAAAAAATCTAAACTTCAACTCCACCGCCAAAGGCAAAAACTCACCAGAAACCTTCACCAGCTTACTTCCATCAACCGTAATCTTATATCTGGCACCATTGATCACAATCTCATGCTGATACGTAGCAACCTTTGTAGGTTTTGACTTTACGCTTCCAACAGTATTGACGATGCCATATTGCTTCGACCTTTGCAGAAAACTTCGTAATTTCGCCTTTTCCCTTTCTTCTTTTCGCTTGATTTTTTCCTGACGAGTTTGTTCTATAGCTTTCGTTCTTGCTTGCAGTCGTTGATCATACACGGATGAATTGATGAGTTGCATGTGTCTGTCGCGCTTCGCAACCCAGCCGGAACCAGTTGCAGCGGAAGCAGCAGCTCCGTTGGACGGGTTCGACGTCGGGTTTGTGCTTGAGTCGGCAGCATCTACCATGGTTTCATCATCGGTCCCCACAGTTGGGGTTTCACCCCGGGAGCTATTATTGCCGCTCCCGGTTCCAGAATTATTGTTCAATACGAGTGTTCTGTTGCGATGACTATGGGTTGCCATCCTCCCACCGCGGCCCCGACTCCTATAGCTAGAAGCCCCGCGTGCAGGAGCCCAGGTGCTAGACCCATAGCTTCTATGCGACTGCGGTTGCGGGTAGGGCTGATGTCTCGTAGGATAAGTCTGCTGCTGCTGTTGCTGTTGCGGCCGGGAAGATGACGACCCAGACGCAACTGCTGTTTTATGGCGATTTATCTGGCCTGTGGAGATGGAAGTTAGACGGGTGGGATGGAACAGCGAAGTAGCTTCTGGGGGATAGCTTACCGGCCAGCTGGCTAATTTTCGCCAGAAGTTCTTCGTTCTCGGTAGGCATGTTGGATAAATGCCAGATCACCGAGGAGGGTTTGGGTATGTCGGCTTTGTTGTTTCGATATGTGAGATAGATGATGTGGCTGAACGTATGCTATGCTATGCAGGGTGAATGAAGGGACTGTGGAGTGAATAAAGTGGAAGATGGTCGATGGAAGGAAGTCTGAAGGAGCAACAAAGACGAGGTTGGGGTGGAATCTGATAGCGCAGGATGTATGTACCGTACACACAAACTGAATAATGACAAAGAAATCCGCAGAAATCCATCGCGCTTAGCTCATACAGCAGCAGCCAGCGCCTTTTCTCATCATCTCACAGCTCACAATCCGCCTTTTCGCCATAAAATCCCAAAAAGGCAACCGCATCCTGACAAACAACAGCTGGCGCCGACCAGCAACAGCTGTGACAGCGAAAGGGTGACGGTAGTGATGTCATGTGACCTGGCCAAACCAACAAAACAAACATCGACAACACACCACCACGCACAACGCAAAAACTATCACAGAACTTCCATCTTCTCATTCGCTCGCCTATCACTATCACATATCACTGCATATTCTTCTTCCCGTCTGCCCCATCTAAACGTGAATTTGTACTGGCTACACGGGTTACTATGTATACGTGTCATAAAGCGGGGTTCAGTCTACAGCTACGTAAAAGAATCTGCACGGCAGGTTATGACTCCAAGGCGAGCATGCGGCATTGATGGAGCTTGCAAGCTTGACAGGATGAGGCGAGTTACATGCTGGTCCAACTGAATAATGTAACGTATGCCAGAAGCTGGAGTAACTGAGATTGAAGGATAAATACAGGTCGTATCCCCCCTTTCGTCTCGAGTGAAATTTTGTGTACTGCCCAGGAGATGGGCGGGTATATACAAGTATTTGGGAGAGGTCGGGAGGACTGAGACGGGTGGATATCATATACAACGCACCAGTGATACTGAATATCGGAGAGGAATAGAAAAAAATATAAGGATTTTTGGGATACCGAAGGAGCGGAATGGAATATGCAAACATATCGACAAAAGTTTGTGTGTACAAGATGGCAAACGACATTGACATTGGTTGACCGAAGGAAGCAAATTGAAACGGAAAAATTTGGTACTGAATTGAGGAAGGGTATCATATACTTTTACGAAAAGCTTGCGATGCGCGGTCCGAGTCATTCAAATGCGATGTGCGATATGCAAATGCGATGCGATGCGAAACGCCGGAACTTAATATGCATCATGAACGACCCCACGCTATGAATATGATACCGAAAAGGGAAATGAAGAGGACGACAATGCGGCATGGAAAGAGACAACAAGAAACGCTCGAGGTACGTGACGACAAACAAGAGACGACAAACAATTTTATCTTCGACAAGCAGGGATATGGTTTGGCGTGCAACAAATAAGACGGTTATCGACAATGGAAGCAAGGGACAGACATTGGCATCATACCGACAACGAATATCATGTACACATATGCAGGAAGCATGGACGGAAGGCAACTTTGATTGTTTCGGTACAATCTTACCATGTCTGGTTCTGGTTCTAGGGTTACTAATGCTGCCCTGCGGCATTAGGAGAACCCGGTCCCTCGGATCCTTCCTTAAGCAGCTCTCGAATCTGCTCTGAGGAACCCTTTGTAGCCCATCTTGTCCCTTTGTACATACCACACCCTCTGAAATCCCACTTTTCAACCCTATGACAACCCCGCACCAATTTGCTAGCAGTATCCTTTGTTACCCAGACTCCATGTCTAGCTTTGAAGACTTCCAAGCTCCTTAACCTTGTGACTGCATCGACAAGGTCGACTGATGCGTTGACTACTTTTGTCTCTTCGGAACGCCAGGTGTATGCCTTTGGGACATCTGACACGAATAGACGGTTGGTGAAAGCAGTAGGCTTGTATCCGGAGTATCTTGCCGCAGCTGGGAGAACGATGTAGTCCGCTGCTAGAGGAACGTTTGAGATGTTTATTTTCCTGGAGGAAACATTAACATGCTACTCTTCCTGCTTTGAGGTATTTGGGTCAACTCAGAGACTTACCGCAACCTGGTGCAGGCAACCACGATATGGATCACTGCACCCATCGGGATATCCCTACAGGTATGGTACTGGGCCAAAAAGGGCGACGGTAGAGGGTGCACCCCCTTTTGCTTCGCTGGAGGAGCTACACTCTTCCCTTTCCTCAATTTGAAGTTATCCTCCCTTCGAATCGTATGCAAAGGGTCAGTTCTATACTTCCACTCTCTCCAACCTGCAACCGGTAGCTCCTCGGGGATATCCGCCGAAATGTTCGACAGGTCAAGTTCTCGAACCAGGTTGGCTAGAGGTGCATTGTGTGTCACGAGCGACACGAATTGGGCAAAACGGTAAGTGCTTGCGAATTTCGGTGTCGCATAGAGAGCTGGGGCCGCTGAGTCTGCGAGATACTTGTTGCATAGCAGAACTGCGTGGAGTTCTTTCTGGCCTAGGTGGCAAAAGATCTCGTCCAGGATTTCACAGGGCATGGAAGTTAAGCAAGCGACTTGGTAATACTTTCTCTTTCTGGAGCGGAAACTGGAGGTGGTCGAGTGTATTGACGCTCCAGAGGAGGCTAGCCTCTGGGCTGCTTTCACAGCGGCGCTCGGGGTTACTTTCAATTTCCCTTCATTCTTAACTTTGGATTTTCCAGATGCCTTTGCTGGGATATCTGGGGGCACGAGACTTGATACAGTCCGCCTCAGTACAGGAGTAGGCAAAGGTGTCGAACCCTTATTTGGGTCCACCTCTGTTAGAACTGCTGTCTGTTGCTTTTTGGCGGGCCTCCCATCAAAGCGGGGCCCAGCGGGAGCATCAGAATAATATTGTGAACTCAGTAATCTTGGTGGTTGATATGCACCAATATACGAGCCGTTAAAATGGTGCGAAAATTGCAGCCCATTTGACGCAGCGCTCAGTCTCAAGGGAACTGGTGTATGAGTTCGACGAGACTCTCTTGGTGCCCTGATAGGATTGTAAATATTATCAGCTTACACAAATTTCACAAACTTTTGTTCTTTTGCTCGTCCGGCGCACAAGGTCAGGAGGAAAGTATGGGAAGGTGGTAAACCAACATTTTAGTTGATAAGCCACACGGTACTTATCAGCGGGGTATCATGCGACCGCACAGCGCATTGGATGAAGCCAGTTTTACCCCAAATTTTATAGAAAATAAACTCGAAGGCGATGATAATTTTTAAAAGCTCACATTTAGCGACAGCATGGAAAAAAGATCAGCGACTAAAGGGTGTGGGCAGCTTGGACCATTTATTTAGGTACTTCCAACACCTTAGTCTCCCTTCTTTCCGTCTTGTCCCTCGCAGATGATAGACATACATTACATAGCTGGCTTCCATGCAGCGGTCGCAGACCACCCAGTCCTGGCAAAACAGCCCTTTCTCCTGTACGAAAACGAGACACACGACCAGGGTGGACTCCTATAATGGGCTGAAGGGGGAAAGGGAGACCTGCAAGCCCATCCATTCCTCCATTTCTTAGCAGCGTTCGAGTCTTGTGGTCTTGGTCGGCATTTCGTAGGCGTTTTGTTGGCCCAAAAGCTACCTCTTGGCTGGGTAAACACTGCATGACCGGTCCAAAAAGATGCCGGGGCTAAGATCCAACCTGTTGGGATTGATAGAGAGTCTTTCCTATTTTGAACCTTCCGTCACCATGACACTGGACGGAAAACCGTTCCCATCCTTTCCTTTTGGTGGCGGCGGGGGTAAAAGACGACTGCGAAGTGCAAGCGTCTGTGCCAATCCCTTCTAGCACCGATCTAATCGAGTTCACCCGAATTCCCCGCTTGGAAATGATAGATAGAATCGAAGTTTTTGGTGCCCACCACTCCGTCGAGAGTCATGGTACCATACGGGCTGCAGCTTGGTACGTTTGGCGTAGGCAGGGGCTAGCTTAGAAATCGGCTTTGGAATGACATGCGGTGTCGCAAGCACATTGTGGAGAATCGCCATTCCAGTTCGTACAGCTCTCAACCAGGGTATGAAGCACCTTGCATACATGCGAATATTTAACACCATCTACAGCTCCGAATGTTTGCGGGCTTCGACCCTAGGATTCAGGCGGTTTCCCCTCTTTTCATGTTCTATTATGAGTTAGCTACTGGGGTGGGGATTCACCATATTCTGGTTGTTATGTATTAGCTATAGAAAAGTTTAAAACGGAACTCCACACAAGCGAGAATGAGTTCAAGGTATATGATACCTAGGCGGCGACTTGGAGAGGGTGAGATGTGGGACCTTCAGGCTTTATCACGACTTGGTTCCGAGACGGGAAGCTGATTAGGATTTTTTTTCTTGTTCGCCGTAAGCACCATAGGACGGCCCAATCTGACCCTATCTTCAAGGACCTGGCATGCCGGGTATGGGTAACATAACTCTGGCTGGCGGGACCTTCTAATGTCACATTTATATCATGTATGTAACTTCAGCTCGAACGATCCAGAGTGTATCCAATAAGCCGGTTAAATATGATTAGACAACCTCAGTTGATATCTTACGAGTGGTGGGATGTTGAACAAGCATTCCAACCAACGTCGTTAGCCAGTCTAGGCCTTTTCCTTTCTCTCAAATGTCGACATAACTCTTATAATGTTGAGTTATTTGATCATGTTGGTGGTCTAGATTTGCTTGTTCGTTGTGCCTGATATGTAGCAAGTAGAGATCATTTATGGCTTGCATTTTAACCGAAATTCCGCCACAGTTTAGACGAAAATAGACTTAGAAAGCTCGACTGTAACGACTAAGGACACCTAGGTGCCGAAGTGATATCTATACCATACCTTCGAAGAACATTTTAAGCAAAATTCTTAGCATTTAATTATCGAGCGCTGCGGTAACAGGTATCATTGGCGGGTATGTGTGCACATGTGTTGGGAATAGCGGTCGGGTATCGGTGTTTGCCAGGATGCAGCCCAAAACAGGATCCAAACGTGCTTCATTGTTTGGCGTGTCGCAATATCTCAAACCTCACCTTCAATCCTCCCCGACTCATCAGCCAGAAGCCTCTCGATCCTTGCTTTAACATCTACGCATCATCAGGGCGACACCAAGACGTACGACGGATCGCTCTTATTGCGTAGATCACATCCAACCATCAAGTATCGCAGTCTCCGGGCCCTTAGCAACACCCTAGATTTCTCCGAAAATGGCTTCTACCGCGCCCGCCATCAAAGTCGAGGACTCCGCAGATGCGAAATCCGCGGCCATCAAATCCGAAAACATCACAATGGAAGACGCCCCTCCTTCTAGCAGTGGTACGAACGCTCCTTCTCCCATGTCCGAGGATGACGACCAGTACGAAGACGCCGGAGACCTCGATATGGTGAAGGGCGACGTGATCGCCTGGCTGGTCAAAATGCCCGATTTTGTCCTGGAGAACTGGCATAAAATCGATGAGGACGAGGAAATTCATCTCGCAAATATCCGTGTCTACCATAGCAATCCGAATCCATCCGCCGCTTCGACGCCTACAGGTGGACAGCAGAATCAGAATCCGCAGGAGAAGCTGAAATTGTATCTTACGAACAACAAGTACAATGAGGGTATCCCGAAAAGATTCGACATGGCGGTGACGGATAGGAACGTGAGGAATACGTTTGTGTTTACGGAGAAGGATATGCCCGGTTTTGAGAATAAGGCGCGTGGGGTTGGCTCAGATGGGAACCCCGTGATTCCGTCAAGATTATTACAGCCGGAGAAGACGTATGACAGGAAATTTGGAAAGGGGAAAAAGTTCACGCCATTCTTTAGGAAGGCTATTCCTAGTATGTATCAATTCGGTTGGGCAGTTGGATACGAGAGTGAAGCAGAGCTGACCAGAGCTTGGTTTTAGAGCGAACGGCACTGGCAGGAACAGTCAAGCACGAAGCTGTGGTAACTCCAATTGACAACATGGAATTCGCTAAATATTTAAAGCGGAAGAAAGATATTATGGAGGAAGAACAGCGCAAAAAACGTATCCAGGTGCTCGAGGGAACCACTGCACCAGCCTTATTACAGCCTGGAACACTGGGTGGAACTGGTATCTCCACCTTTGACCAATTCATTGTATGTACCCTTTTCACCATCTTGCGCGATCTGCTAGTTACGTATGGTCCGTGATACTAACTTGTTTCTTTACAGAAACCTGTCCAAGAAAAGAAGAAGACACAAGAAAACAAGGCATCCCGTATGCCTCGCAACGAGCTCCTCGATGCCCTCTTCGTCTGCTTCTCCGAGTTCGAATTCTGGACACTTAAAGGTCTCCGTGAAAAGCTCAACCAGCCGGAAGCATATCTCAAAGAAACTTTGGAGAGCATTGCTGTCCTTTTAAAAACTGGGCCTTTCGCGTTGAAGTGGCAATTGAAGCCGGAATATAAGAGTCGGGATATTGAAGCTGTGAAGAAGGAAGTCAGGGAGGATTTGGGAACTGATGCTGGTGAAGATTTCGATGACGACGATGACGAGGTTGAGATGGAGGACGTTAAGATCTGAGAGTCAAATTTGGTATGAACTAGTTGTGCCGCCCCTGCTGTGGTATGCAGGATAGTATTGAGCACATGGTGAGATTTGAGATCGGTTACTTACAGACTGATCTCTAGCATTTTAGATGTATAAAATGACAGATACCCCCCACCCCTAACGTGATAGAGGCGTTTTGGTATAGCATTGTTCGGGCGTTATTTTTACCTTTTTTGTTTCCTCTTTTCTCTTTCTCTTTGAAATATTTCATTACCAAGAACGAAAATTATATTTTATATGTTAATAGGGTGTAAGGGATGCCTGCAGCTGTGCCTAGGTGCAATGGTCATATACGACCACGATTCTATTCGAATTGTCAAAATAATATCTACACTAGCAAGTAATCCTGATAAATCTGTATATATACAAGCTACCGACAGCCCAAATCTCGTATCAAGTAGTCGCCGCTTCACGAAATCCTCTCTAGAAACTACCCGACCCTTCAAGCAGAATCCTTCACAACCTCCCCGCCCTCAGCAGCCTCAAACTCCGGCATCTCGTTAACCTTCAACTCGCAAATCCTCAACACCGTATACCTATGCTTACTCCTCACCGTCTTCACCTTCCTCTGCCTCCTCTTCGTCTTCTTCTTCTCCCTCATCGGCTCGCTCGTAATCTCCACCACGACGGCTTTACACGTGAATAACCGCTCGTCTATATACGGCGCTCCTTTTATAGTGTATTCTCGCGAACCGAGGGTGGAAGCGTGGGTTAGTCGGATAATGTCGCCGGGTTGGAGGGGTTTATTGAGGGGGTTTGTGGGTGATGGAGGGCCGTAGAGGAGGGAGGGGAGGGTTATTCTGTCGCCGAGGGTGACGAAGTAGGGGTAGGAGTGGATGTGGATTGTGGTGTACCAGGCTGGTTGCTGGAGGAGGGCGGTGTGGTAGGATTTTATGGTTGCGAGGTCGGTGGGTTGCGGTGTCGCTGCCGCTGTCGGTTGAGGTTGTGAGGGAGGGGTCGGAGTTGAAGGGAGGGTGGAGGGCTTTTGGGTTTCTGAGGAGGTGGAGGAATGTCGGATCTGGCTAGGGGGCGGTAGAGGTATTCGAGAGGCTGATAGGGTGGGTAAGAGGAGGGATCTCAAAGATATGTTGGATGCAATTGAGGTATCTCTGAGTAGGACCCTCCGCGAGAGGGTCGGCAAGAAAGACATTTTATGGTGGGAGTGAGGTTTATGTTTCCCTATAAGATATAGATTGGTTAATCGATTGACCAATTGGAGATGTTGAAGCGATACTCACCTCTATTACATACTCCTGGTCCTTCTTTGAACACCCAATTGTTAAAATGAAGTTATCGCGAGTCTTGAAATCTTAAAGCTCGTTCAACCAGGCGTGTTGTCTGTGGTTGAGGTTTTGTGCCAAGTGATAAGATTAGATCTCCAAATCTTTAAATTTTTCTTTGCGCCAAACTTTTTGCTCTGGAAAAATTACAACATCCTCCTCGACGAACGACTTCATTTTTATCATCGGATTGCGAACGCCTCCACCCATCATTTGCCCTTAGATCCTGTTATCGCATTCATACGAGCTTTAAGCTCGCTCAACCTTCGCTATGGTATGCCTACCTTCCTGAAACCCGTGACTGCCTCGAATACTAGCTAACATCCCTGTCCTCTAGCCTCAAAACGAGTATGGCTACCTCCCTGATACTCATATTCGACGTTATAGCCTAACCTCTGTTATCCTATAGGTACATTGAGCGCTGGGAGAAACTCCACGGCAAGCGTCTAGACCATGAAGAACGAACGTAAGCTCCCTATCCGACCCGATTATTCCGATCCATCTCTCTCGAGTACTAACCTCCCGCCCCCCAGACGCAAACGCCTCGCCCGTGCGGCCCACAATTCCTCCAAATCCGCCCAAAAACTCCATGGCCTCCGCGCCAAACTCCACGCCCAAACCCGCTACAAGCAAAAAGTCCAAATGCGCAAGCAGCTCAAAGCCCACGAAGAAAAATCCGTCAAAACAACCGACTCGAGCGCTCCTTCCGAACCTCTACCCCCTTACCTTTTGGACCGTAACGAACCAAAGTCGGCGAAAGCATTATCAAGCGCCATCAAACAGAAACGTGCGGAGAAGGCGGCAAAGTTTAGCGTTCCGCTGCCGAAGGTTCGAGGTATTTCGGAGGAGGAGATGTTTAAGGTTGTAAAGACGGGGAAGAAGACGCAGAAGAAGGGGTGGAAGAGGATGATTACGAAACCTACTTTTGTTGGACCGGATTTTACCCGCCGACCTGTGAAGTATGAACGATTTATTCGACCTATGGGACTTCGTTACAAGAAGGCGAATGTGACGCATCCGGAGTTGGGGGTGACGGTGCAGCTGCCGATTTTGAGCGTCAAGAAGAATCCTCAGAGTCCGATGTATACGCAATTGGGGGTCCTGACGAAGGGTACGATTATTGAGGTTAATGTGAGCGAATTGGGGTTGGTTACTACGGGAGGAAAAGTTGTTTGGGGTCGGTGGGCGCAGATTACGAATAACTGTGAGAACGATGGTTGTGTTAATGCGTAAGTTGCATCCCCTTATGGAGACTAATGATCCCGCCGGAAGTTAGAGGCAGAAAGCTAATGTAGAGATGTGGGTATAGGGTTCTACTGGTTTAAAATATGGCATTTTATAATGTCATCTGTCAGGACATTTTGGTGCCTTTGGGCTTCATTGTCGATTTGCATATAATTTTAAGCGGAGCAAGGCGTTCGATGGAGTACAGGTTTTTTCTCAGTCAAGCAAAAGTCGCCAGTATTCATACAAATAGTTATACCCGAACTTTCGGATGTATGCTGTATGGATTTTTTGAGGTTGATATCGGATGGACAGTTATGTAATATAGTTGCATATAGAAAACAAGGATTTCATCTGGCAGTTCAGGCTTGCCAGTATATATTGAATTGGGCTCACTGCAGCTTATCGACGAATCTATTTTTTAAGAAGTGGTTTTTAAAGCCTTCAACGAAACAGGAAAGCTATCTCGTAAACCAGAGACTTGCGTATGCTGTGGAGACTTGCGTGCGGAAACAAATGTGGGAGAAGCACAGTAGTCATAGTTAGTCGTGGTAACTTTAAACATGAATTGATAAGTGACTAAAACATGCTATCAAATTAAAGGAAAGAATAACATTTTTAAGTCCGATTTTTAGGTTTTTATTTCCAATCCCACGCCTAGCTAAACCTGGTTAGCTTTCAGTACGAATTCCACACAATACCCTCTGACAGCACCAGAAGTTATCAATGAAGACCATAGTCACAGAAAAGAAGAAAAGTGCGAAGAGAATTCAAACACATGATTCGTTGATGAGCCGACAGTACGCCATTCGCAGGAGCCATAGAGATTAAAGCAAATAGTACCACAAAAGACAAAGTGGGCTAATGGAGTGGAAGTGGTAAGAAAGGAAAAGAAGGAAACAAGGGAGTGGATGAATGCGTCGCTTTTTCGGGTATGGCCTGCAAGAACATTATGCATACTCCATTGATCGCTGGACGGCCCTATTGAGAAGGATAGCCAAGTTAGTTGACATGCCCAAAGGAGCACTGCGCAAAAATAGTGATATCTACCTTCTAAACCGTTTGTTATAGTCTCTTTTTTCCTCTTTGGTACCCCAATACAGCTTCGAAGCCTCCATATTAAGCTGTGTTCGTGGGTCATATGCTGGATCTTCTTCCTCTAGGACACCGATGACACCTTCGATGTGGCTTCTTGCATCCTCCGGTTTACTAGCAAAGTACGAAGGTATTCCATCCTCTATAGAACACAAATTAGCTTTTTGGTGTAACATACTTTTGGATGGAGGTGCCTACTGTTGATCCGGTGATGAAACATCGGAGTGCTGAACTGAGCTCGTGGTTGTTCCTCGGGGAATCGGACCGAGAATCGAAGAGTAAATTTGAATAATCCACCGTCTAGGTTCGTCATAGGTCTACCAAAGTAGGTCTGTTGGATAATAGCGTTAGTTAGGGTCAAATAGTATCTCTAAAACTACGAATGCGAACGCAATACGTACGATGTGCCAAATAAATGGATTCTTGTCCTGCAACTCGATATCGAGAGTGACACTGTCGCTCTTGCTGAAATATTCTTTTGTTTGCTCGTACTGCCGCTGAAGATTGGCGGCAACGCCCATCTCGTTCTGTAACGAAGTCCAGCCTTCTGGGCCCCACCCCTCCGCTTCAGTATCTAGCGCCTTCCGAATATTCTTTATCCTCCTCTCTAGTTCACTATACGAAAATTTGCCTTCCATGGAATTACTATTCACCATTTCGAAGGGCATTCGTACGAATTGCTGGTTTTCGGAGACTTTGGTC
Source organism: Dactylella cylindrospora (assembly GCA_012184295.1). Taxonomy (NCBI): domain Eukaryota; kingdom Fungi; phylum Ascomycota; class Orbiliomycetes; order Orbiliales; family Orbiliaceae; genus Dactylella; species Dactylella cylindrospora. The sequence continues at coordinate 18,150 of LDUD01000022.1, forward strand.
TTTTCCTCGTTGATGGAGGCAAGGTAGGTGTCGTAATACCACAAGAAGCGACGTTTGCAGAGATCCTTGAAGGGCTCGAAGAAGTAGACGCCACCCTCATCGACGTATGATGGCTCCGATTCGCTTCCTTCTCCTTCCACGGGCTGGCGGACAATGTAGGTGCCATCGGGGCGTAAGCCGAGGTATTCCTCAAGTCTTTGGATGATGGATATACGGAGGGTTTCGTGGCGAATCTACAGTAACTTGTTATTATGATTTAGGAAAACAAATTTCACGATGAGTCCCAATTCACCTTGAGGATATACGCTTTTTGGTTGTCTTTGTCGTGTGCACTGTTCGCGTTCTCATATCCAGGTTCGTTCTCGTAGGGGTTCGATGACATCAAACTTTGTATCGAAATTAATATCGATTCTAGACCCTGTGCCGATGACCATTCCTCTCCTCGTTCTCCTCTCCATGTGCTGTTTCCCGTCGTGACTTTAGCGAGACGCCCGCTCTACGGGTGAGTATAATGTCAATATGCATACCCTAAGATTGACCTAGACAGGGACTCTATTAGTGCCTGTGACCCTTATCCATAATAAATGATCGCTCTTACAAGCAAACTTTGCCCCCAGCGTATATGTTGGGGTTAAATCGGCATCGCCCGCCATTTGTAGTGATTGCATTAACACTTGGAGCCTTCCCGGGGTACTCTGGAGTTGGGTTCTAAAGTTAGGTTCCCTAGATCCGTTACTTGTATGCTAGCGGGTCGCTTGCCCTTTGGAAATTTCATGCTAAACTGTTGAAATTGTTAGCATGTGCGAAAAAGAGAAAATGAAAATAAGTAGCGGATTATCGTACCTCGAAGAAACCAAATTCGTACGGGGTATCGGGAGGCCCAACTATCAGAGCTCTTATGCTTCTGATATCAGCATCTCTGCAGGCGACAGCCAGCGCTAGGGCATCAAATATTAGCTTTTATGTAAATTAAATTGTATACCCGCGTCATACACGAATACAAACATCAAGAAAAGGGTAGCATACAAAGATCATTTGATTTTTGGATGTCAGCAAGCTCCTAGACGTCTCAAATAACTGGTTGTTAGCTTGAGAAAGCTTGGAAGTGTAGGAGATATGTAGATGGCAGCAAACTAAAAGGCGAGTTGCAACTGTTCATAGGGAAGCTTACCCGCGTGAGCCGCAGGGTTGATTGGTTCATTATGGGGGCTATCGATGTTCGGGGACCCGTTCCGGATACAAAAGGGTGGAGAGAAGGTGGGGAGGGGAAGAGGGGTTTAATTTTTAGGAGGATGAGGGGATAGGAAAAAGGCTGAAGTTGAACTGATCTGTTTGAGGTTGTTGTCGATAGAAACGTGGGGGAGGAGGGACGGTAAACTTTCGCAACACGACCTATTTAATGTTGGAGGTTCTTGCTTGCCGTTTCCAAGGTTGGATCCTTCGCCTTGTTTTTTTTTTTTTTTGTTTTTAGGCTTCGGGCTGATAGATGGTGGGACCAGGCTTTTCCTGAATTGTACGTGTATCTAGCTTTAATCCACCGACGATGGAAGGGATACGGAAAATGGGGTAGCAAAAGTATAAATAGGAGGGCGATATGATTCCTTGCTGTTACAAATTCAACGGGATCCAGCTCTGGCAGCTTCTCTTGGGCTGTATGACTTCTCTTTTGCCCTGTGTGACGCACTGAGTTGTCCAAGGTGCAGCAGCATCTGTGACCAATTTTGATGCAAAGTGGTCCTGAAGGAGAAACTCTAACGAGCCGACATGCCAGAAAGGATTTAGTCTAGGGAAAGCGCTGAGTATACCGAGTAGCTCGACAGTCAGACCATTGTTCTCCAACTTGAAGGGTATTAGTAGGAGCCAGGAAGGATTTTTCTGGCGTGCGTCTAGCATCTCTGCGTATTTATCCTAGCCCGTCTTTCAAATTGTAAAACAGCCTAATAGAATGTTGAGGCTACATATACTCAAGTTGTAAATACTACTTATGTGTTTAAGTGCTCCTTCCTGGTCCTTGGGCAATGTCCTGCAATTGCTCATCAGCAGATGAATGGGACACAGCACCTGCAGGGTTCGCTTATCGATAGCGGAAGCGAAACTAACCTTAAAGTGCCTCTAGCTTAGCTCAATCATGTTGGATTCGATTCTCGTCTGCATTCGGCTTCGAGTCGAGGCCCCGAGGCAGTCGCGTCTTTTAGGACTGCTTGGCAGGTACATGGTTGAATTGACATTGACGATACAAAGTGGTTAGGATGGTTGATAGAATTTATATCATGTCATCGCTACTGCATGCATCATGGTCTGCGAATTGGCCTGCCCTGGACTCGTCGCGCTGGTGATATGGGTTAATAATTGCTAGGATAAATGTAACTTCCTGGCTAGAAAACCGACAATTGCAAGAGACCTAAAAGCTGTTTTAACTGGTATTACAATTGCAGAATCTTCTCAATGGTCGATATATCAGACAGGCGATGTCGGGTATTGTTCAAATCTTCTTTTGTACTCCATAGCTAGGCCTGGGTTTAGTTGAGTTTCAAACTGGATTTCTGAATTTGTAATTGAACAAACCCCCACACATGCTGTTAACTGTTGGGTCGAGCCAAACTGTCGGAAAGCAGCGTCGAGAACCCTAATTGACTATTGTCTCCACCTGATGGATCCAGTAAATGGACCAGCCTTATTGTTTCATTCTCGAGGCTAGTAGAGAAGGTACTTCCTGCTGGACATCCGAAAACTGCCTTTTTGTCTGGGATAGACTCTCTGAGCCCTGTACCTGTGCTGCATTGTAAGTGTACCGGTTTTGGCATTGCCACTCGCGTGGTAGCACATAAAACGGTCAAACCAGAATCCAGCTGCAGGAGGAGGAAAATAAAAAATAACAATACATATAGCTCTTTTGCCACCACAACCTCTAGACCAGGGCATACAAAAGTGGGGCTTTATATCAATAACGGCATCAAGGGTGGTATTAAATTTAGAAACAAGTCTTGTGTACAGTTCTAAGGGTATGCTTTGATCTGGCATAGCTACGACTTAGTAGGACGTGCTTACATACGGCTATAGCTGAAAATTTCCTACAGCTGAGCTTTAAAGCTTTGCGCTTGTGGAAGGAAGTGATACCAACACGCCATGACTCGGGCTGCTAGAAGGAGCAATGGGAGAGACCAACTGTGGATCCATGAGCCTTGGTAAAGATCCCGCTGTCAGCAGGAAAAAAAGGGTAGAATGCCAATGAATTTCTCTCTGCCGGATTGGTAAAGCCCAGCCTTTATCCCGTATTGCATTCTGCTGCTGCTGCTGCTGCTGGTACTGTATAGGAAAAGGAAGAATAATAATAACAATACAATGTAATGGGCCGGGACGTGACCATGCAATGGGGTGCTGCTGAGTGGGTTTACTATAATTGAAAAATAAAATAAAAAAAAAGGCGGTGGGTGTTGACAATACCGCCGCATCGCCCAATCAGAGTCGGCCATAATGCGCCCGCCCAGCAGAGCCAGCAGCTGCCCTCATTTTCAGTTCCTTCCAAACAGACGCAGGCAGGAGAAGACACCACCACCACCACCACCACCACCACCTCCACTACCGCTTCAAGTGCATACCCTCTCCGAATATCACCCTCCCGATCCCACCCCGACACCGACCGTCATCAGCATAGGCCCTGAGATTCCTTTTCTGGAAACTTTATGAACCTGCTGCTCTTGTTGCTGTGATAGCAACTGCGGACATCTCCTCTCCTTTAACAAAGATTGTCGCCGCGCCGAGTTTCCCCCCATCTTTCCTTCATCAAAACATCCATCGCTACGACTACCCCGTTCCTTACGCTCCCGTAACTTCTACTGTCAATGCCTCCTGGTCGGATGGAGAACTACCCGGCAATTCTTAATTGAAATCACGTCTCTCGTAGGCTGCGGAGAGAGAAGAGGGTCTTTGATCGTCAATAGCCTCAAGTCTCAAACCACGAACGGTCTGGCTGACAGAACCTGAAACCCCTCCGCAATAGCTCTTTCCAATTCCATAACCGAACATATCCTCTGGTCTCGCGTGTGAAAAAAAAGTTGGTTTTCCTGGTTCGGCTTCGCCAAAGCAGTGTCAAGCGACTTGAAACCGTTAGAACCCCAAATTCCATACCTGCATTCCGACGCAGGGTAACCTTGACCGGGTACAATGGCCTCCCCGTACGGTGAATCTCAAAGCAGAGGCCAACCGCTGCCCCCGCAGATCTCTACAGGACCAAGCATTGATCAATACCCTGGCAGGAGGCCGGACGACCGAACAAATATATCCCCGACCGATGGAAAATCGAAAGGCTCGGCAAAAGGAGACCCGACACGTAGGATCTGTAAAAAATGTGAACAACCGCTCACGGGGCAGTTTGTGAGGGCACTTGGGGGGACTTTTCATTTGGATTGTTTCCGATGCCGTGTAAGTTTTTGGTTGTTGCACTTGATTGATTATTTGAGCTCATCGGAATACTGACGGATATTGGTACCTCTAGGACTGTGGGACAATCGTGGCACAAAAGTTCTTTCCAGTTGACGCCGAAGATGGTAGCGGGCAGTACCCGCTATGCGAAACCGATTATTTCCGACGACTGGACCTTTTATGCCACGCTTGTAGGGGGGCTTTACGGGGGAGTTATATCACGGCGCTGGATCGGAAATACCACATAGAGCACTTCACCTGCTGCGTTTGCCCTACGGTTTTCGGGCCCCAAGATTCATACTACGAACACGATGGACAAGTCTATTGTCATTTCCACTATTCGACCAAGTTTGCGGCAAGGTGTCAGGGTTGCCAAACTGCTATATTGAAGCAATTTGTAGAGATTTTCAGGAACGGGTTCAATCAGCATTGGCATCCGGAATGCTACATGATACACAAGGTACCTTGGATCCAGACAATGCGTATCATATACCCCCGGCTAATATTTCCATCTAAATCTAGTTCTGGAACGTAAAACTTGCACCATCGGATGGGACCGAGCTTCCTAAGATACAAGAAGAGAGTGAGCGAGACCCACCGAATCAGCGGCGTTCAGTAGTCAGGGACCAGGAAGAGCGGATGGAGGAGAAGGTGTATCGGATTTGGAGTGTCCTATCTACCTTTGAAGAGTCGTCGGCCGCTAATATAAGTGACATGTTGCTGCATGTCTCTAACGGTGCATATGTTGATGGTGTGTTCGTGGCCGAGAAGTTTATTTGGCATGTGGAATTGTTGTTTGCGTCTGCAGATAACCTAGATATTGAACTCTTCCGGGCAAGCGGCGAAGGTAAGCCAATCGTGTCTCCCTATTCCGCGAAAGATCGCTAATCTCTGAAGGCCTCGCATACTCAAGAGAGGCCAAGTTGCTCTGCAAGAAGATTGTTGCATTCTTCACGCTACTCTCAAAAACCCAAGAGACCGGGGTAAGAAAGCTCGGTGTTACACAAGAGCTGCTCTCTCTTGTGACAGGACTTGCACACTACCTTAAACTACTTATTAGGATCAGTCTGCAAGGTGCTTTGAAGCTGGTAAGGAGTAATTTTGATCAAAATACAACCATCCCTACAAATAGAAGCTAGCTGACCAATATTTAGGAACGTGATTTCAACAATATCGAGGCGTTTAATCGGTTCCTCGCAGAGCTTTCTAATCTCGAAGCAGCGAAGGAGGCAAAGCCGACCTTCGAGGTTAACTCGGCTTTGGCAGATCTGAACTCTGATTTGTGCTATCATTGCCATAACACGATTGAGGATGAGTGCATGCAGTTTGGGATGCTTAAATGGCATCTCGGTTGCTTCAACTGTACAAGCTGCGGCTTGCCTTTAAAGGATGATATATCTGCGGCTCGATATTCACCATCCGCCAAGTTACTTTGCGCGCCATGTGCCGCCAAGGTCATGGATGCCGAGGCTGGCTTCCAGCACGTCAGCAAGTTGAAACAATACGTGTACTTGTTACGGGTTGCCTTAGCCAGGCTCCTGAGCATGCTTAAGGAGGGGGGGACAATCCCGCACACTTCAGGTACTTACAATGGGAAATGATGGAGATACTGGAATATGCTAATGATAAGATAGATGATCCAAATCTCACGGGTTATGATGATACCAACAATAATCCTCTCGGGCCAGGTGTCTTCGGTGCTGACACTCGGTCAAAGTCATATGGAGGAGAAGGAGAAGGTTATAATAGTACTGTCTCTGACGTTAGGCGGTTGCGATCAACACGTCTCGATCAGAAACTCGCAACTAGTGCTAGGCAAGCTAGGCAATCGAGGTTAATCGAGAACGAGAACTTTGGTAGGGAGGGCCATCAGGACCAGAAAGAACGATTCAGAGTTATCGAGGAGCGTGACATTAATGGCGAGGCAATCGACGAATTAACCTTTGGGAATGAGAAGACGCTTACTCTCGATGACATACCAAGGATAGCGGCCCAAGAGCAGGCACGTGAGCAGCGACCAAACGCGTTTAAGCACCGTACTTCGGGTTTCTTCTCAACGGGTGGTCTACATCAGCCAAAGCTCATGAATGGGTATCAACGCGACTCTAAGGATGGCCAGCAGCTCCAACAACCTCGGATGAGGAGGTATTTCTCCGAATTATCGGCCATAGATTTCTTTATCATTCGACACCTAGCTTGCATGTTTATGCTACCGCTTGTTTCAGACTACTTTAACCTGGAGGAGCTGCTTGACTTGATCGAGAGGAGCAACAAGCAAACCTTCTGGAACAAATTCACGAAAGGGTTCAAGCAAGATGGCGGAAAGAATAAAAAACAGAAGAAAGCCGGTACGTGGTTTGATACATCTATGTTGTAATGCTAAACTAACTTTGCCTAGGTGTGTTCGGTGTTCCGCTTGAGCAACTTGTAGAGAGAGATCATGCCGAATCTTCTTTGGGGATCGGGCCGGGAACATTGAGAGTGCCAGCTCTCCTAGATGATGCTATCACTGCAATGAAGCAATTGGGTACGTTGATCAAGCTTCCGTTGGTTCGTGGCATCTGCTAACTAAACACTCAAAGATATGTCTGTCGAGGGAGTATTCCGGAAGAACGGGAATATTCGTCGATTGAAAGAACTCACAGCTATGATTGACGCCGGTAACGAGAATGTTGATCTAGTCAGTGAAGGTCCAGTTCAAATCGCTGCTCTTCTCAAGAAATTTCTGAGAGAAATGCCGGACCCACTTCTTACCTTTAAGCTATATAAGCTTTTTATTGCGTCTCAAAGTGAGCTAATCCGCCTTCCTTATTTATTGTGCCCTACTAATACCTGAGATTAGAACTGGCGGACGAGGAAAAGAAGCGACGAGTTCTCCATCTCACGTGTTGCCTACTCCCGAAATACCACCGGGACTCGATCGAAATTTTGTTCTCGTTTTTGAATTGGGTTGCATCGTTTTCTCATGTTGATGAGGAATCAGGCAGTAAAATGGATGTCCACAACCTCGCAACCGTTATCACACCAAATATCTTGTACATGAAAAACCAGGCTCCCGGAATGGATGATAGTTTCTTGGCGATCGAGGCTGTTCATACCCTGATTGAATGCAATGAACAGATGTGCGAGGTTAGTACTTGATGCTCTTGGAATATTTTAAGCGCTTTTGCTAATATACGTGCTTTTAGGTTCCGGAAGATCTAATCATGATTCTTTCCGACCCGAACATGATGGCTACCTCTGAGATGACCACGAAAGAAATTTTGAAAAAGTATGGTGATATTGCTAAAATTTCTGCAACTGGGAAACACAAACCAGGTCCTCCGCCGATGAGGAATAAAGATGGTAGACCTCCTCCCGCTGTCCTTCATCACGTCGGCGACGAAAAGATGACTGGTGAACGGGAAGCCTGGTCTAGCGATAACACCGTCCGCCAAGTTCAGACGCCGCCTGCTCCCGAGCCACACCGCCTGCCCGAACCAATGTATGCGCACGAGAATGGCAATCACTCCCACAGCCATAGTTTTAGCTTTGACACTGATCTGCCTCCTAACGGGCGGCGAATGGATTATACTTCTGCTAGCCGTCAAAATTCCGACCTGAGCGCCCATGCAGGCTGAGATTGTAGCCAGCTGGCTCACATATCATCATAAACTCTCGAACCAGTCTAATACTTCTTTTGGCTGATCGAGCGGCTCTACTCCCGACAGATCTATGAATCTTGCCTGGATTTGTACAGTAATTCTGGGGTCCGCAAGGAAAATCGATTACGGGAGAAAAGCGGTGACCGGATTCTCTGGATATACTTTCTTGTTTTGTCCTTTTATGTTTCTCTAAGATTCGCCAGAATCGCCAAAAGCAATACTTTCCCTTTCTCCTTTGTAAAGTCGCTTTTTACCTTGATTTTGAAATCTCCTCGTTGAAGTGTTTGGGTGCCTCTTCTATTATGCTCACGAGCTAAAGCTTTTTTCTTGATTCTTGAATTTTCTATTGATTCATTGGGTTGGAGTCTTGGTTTCACTTTTCTTTTTTTATTCTCTTTGCAGATGTCCTCTTTGGAACTTGCAGATATTAATCACTGTACCCCATTTTCGATTCTGGACAACTAATTTGTGAACAAATCTTATTTTATGATAGCGAGTATGGCTGATTTTTATTTGGGGTAGCTCTTTTTCACATTCGCTTGATACCTCTTCTTTACTTTGGACTTTTTATACTCAGATCAATTTTCTTGGGCTGTATATACTGCGGCTTTCCTTTCCTTCCTTTTCGTTCTCTGGCTGCCTACACCAGTGACAAAGACTTGGATATGGTGGCTTATTTTATTTTATTTATTTCTTCTTTTTTGACCTCTTTTTGGTTCTTACTTTCTTCTTTTTGCTTTCTTCCGACTAATACCAGATATTCCCGATGTGTTCCCCCTGTTGGCAAAATAGTTGAGAATCACCAAAAAAAAAATATCAAGCAGTTGCTCTTTTTTGTCGTGCTTTGGAAGTTAATTAAGTTAATTGACTATCGAAGTAGAGATGTACAAGTGGATTCGCGATAATCTATTCATATCACGGAATGGGGCTGTTCGTGGTTTGTACGATCTTGCACTGGTTGGATCATGATCCACACTGACGGGCCTTCGAAACCTAAAATTAGCCCTCTTTAGATCGGCAGATAGTTTATATATATTTGATAGTCCAAATTTTTTTGCGCTGGACTGGTATATATACTAGTGGCCGGATGCTGTCTAACTGCCTTGCTCTGCTACGCAGCTATTGGATTACCGTGTTCTACATCATTTACGATATATCACTGATTACATCCATATCTCTATTCATACCGCTAAGAGACCCTGCACCATGCTCCGACACCAATTGCGGGCCATTCGTTCTCGGCCGCTTAAGGCTACGGTGTCTCCTACCTTACCTAGGCTCCTCACACCATATGCACCTCGACCCTTCCATGCACCTCAATCTATCCGATCCCGTTCAATCCACGCCAAACCTTCACCAACCTTCGTCAACTTTCAAAGGCCTCAAATACAATCTACACCACGGCCACAGCCTAGACTATGCGCTTCCAACTCGCCTCCCCCGCCACCTAGACCTCCAACTTCGGCTACCGTTCTAATATATAGCCTTCGATGGTCACAAATCGAGATCACGCAGAAAGGATTACAGAAGATTGGGGATATCCTTCATGGTATCCCTTTTCACGGGGTTACTACGGTTTGGATTCGTCAGGTTGCAAAGGCGCTAGAAGAATCCGGGGATGACTTTCGCGGTTGCGCGCCTTCCCCTCCCGTTCCAAGTCCAAGTGAAGTTCGAGGCAATCGTGGCCCAAGACATCGTTTGCAATCTTATTATTCTCGGTCAACAGCGACACCGGAAGAACTTGCGGAAACGACCACCCAGAGGCGAATCGACAGACTTCAGGAGCGGATACTCGCGAATCCGGATTGGGGACATGTCTACTTTGAAGCGGTGCTGACGGAGGATGGGGTGAGGGCTATGGGAGGGGATGAAGAGATTAGGAGGGTGGTGGAGGTGTTGTTGAGGAATGGATGGGTGGAGCCGTTGGAGGATGTGGAGAGCTTTTATGAGATGATTGTGAGGGAGAGTTGGGCGCTTTGAAGAATATGGGGTTGAATGCGAAACATACTTTAATACGGGAATTGCCTCTTGACACTAGAATGGTTAGATATGGAGGTGGCCAATCTGTCTTTATAGGTTTTGAATTTTAGATAGACAAATCTGAAAGAGGCCTAGAGGCCTTTCCATGCCAATTTAACTAGATGGTCAGTCTTTTTCTTGCTATATTTAACGAAACCTAGATATCGTAGCTCCGCTAGCGACCGGTAGAACCGCGCTCTACACAGAGTGTTAGCCATACCCTATTCGACAATTAGCTAGTGGCTAGTGGATCGATTAGACTTACTGTAATTCTCCCTCTTCTCCTTCATCCTCAGCTTCGCCGTCTTCATCCAACTTGTCTCCAAGGCTTACCACCTTAAATGCACTCCAGAGATCATACACCCCTATCAAGGCTGGGGATTCTAAGTATAGCTGATAAAGAACTGCAGTGGAAGGCTGAGATCCTCCAATTCCACCATCGTCACCCTCACCGCTGCAGCACTGACAATTTAGGTAATCGCCAGGTCTGCTTAATGCCCTCTCCGTCGCAGGCCTTGGTTTAGGATCGAAAACCTGGGAGTGGGGTGCCTTCAGATCGTAAAAGAATACCTCGTGAAGGAAGAGATTGCTGAACGGTTTGAACTTATCTTTGAAGTAATTCTCTAGAGTTTGTATAGTCGATGTGACAACCTTGGAATACTCGTTATCCTGCGATGTCATCCCTGATTTTAGCTCGTCCAGACGCACTCGGCCGGACTTAACGGTTGTTCGGTGGGAGTCTGGTAGAGCGAATTCGGAAACTAGGCCTGATGATGACTTTTCGGATTGTAGTTCACGTATTTTAGACGCTGAGGTTGAAAGTGTAGATGCAAGCTCCGAAGGCATCTCTGCAAGGCTTGTGAGTAGTGACAGGAATTTTTCAGACTTTAATTTTTTGGCTATGAGCATCGTATCTCTAAAAGCGGGCCGGGTAAGGAAGTCACCCCAAAGAACACGAGAGTAAAGCTCATAAGTTGGAATGTCGGCATTTTGCTGGGTTTGAATGTGGGATTGAAGCTTCCGAAAAAGACTGATTGCTTCTGCCAGATTAGTGCTGTATCTTTGGCATTCTCGAGTGGCAGTCAACACGGCGGACTTGAGGGTAGAGTTGGAGCTTAGCAAGTCTCGTGCACGCCAGGGGAAAGTCGAGATTGTAGATTCGACAAGATTTCTGAAAGAGGGTAGGTTTCGAATAGCTTCATAATGGGCGTCGGAAAGAATTTGAGATAGACCTTTCTCGTCATTCGCATATCCTAGTATGATACTCAAGGCATTTGCATAAAAGTGAGACATATATGCATATTTCAGTGCCATCGCAAAGCCACCAATACTTCGAGTATGATCCTTCTGCCTCTCGAATATCAAATCGGCGACCCTCGGTCCTAGCTTCAGCAAGGATTTGGATGATAGGACAGCCTCGTCGAAGACTTGCTCCATGGATTCTTCAAACCGTTGGACATCGAAGCGCTCTCCGCGGAGGAGGCGGAGCGTAGATTGCGGTAGCTTTTCGTAAAAGAGGTCCTCGGAAGTGGCGATTCCCAGGAGAAGAATAAAAGGAATATTCGGTAGATATTGGCTTCAGGAGATGTCAGATATAGAGTGTTTCAGCGCAAGGATTCTAGGGAGATAAGGCATACTGTAATGTGGATATGAGATCTACGAGGACAGCGGGATCGAATGCCTCTGTGTCCTGCACTGCGACGACGACCTTTAAGCCCCCGTGGCTAGTGCACCAATCTTGGATAATTTCTGGATCATAGTTATATCGGGATGACTGTTCAACACGAATTGATATTGATCAACAATATGTAACATTGCTACACAGCCGGAATTACGTACGCTTCGAACTCCTTTAGAGTCCATCAAATCATCCTCATCATCGAATCCTTCATGAAGTTCAGTAATAGATCTTATGACCTTCTTCAAAACATTCTTCAAATTTGAAGAATCTTTAGAAGTTAGGATCGCCACTCGTCCATGCTTATCGACTGAGCGTATACGAGATTCAATCTGGTCGAATAGGAGGCCATGGGATGCAATATTTGGCCCAGTTAAGATCAAGCCCGTAGGTAGTTTGTCACCATAGCTTAACAAATGTTAGAGACAGTTAATCCTTTGGACCTTAGAATCTGTTAGGACTCACATATCAGGTCCTGCACTTTCCACGAAGTGTGAGACAGCTTGCAGCGTTTCTTCGTTGACTTGGGCCAAGACATCCTACCAAAATGTCAGTTTTCGTGGTATCTCGAGCCGATACGCTGCAACATACATTCGTCCGCTTCTCGACATCACCCCATAATCTTATGAAGGCTTGATATCTTGCCTTCACCGTCTCCTCGCTCTCCAAGTCATGTAAAAGGGTTGAGAACCCATGAGTCTCCGCCTGGGTTTCATCATGCCCTGTCGGAGCAAGTTTTTCACGCTTAGATCGTGGTGCCTGGGAAGAGGAGGCAGCTCTTCGTTTCTTTGGTGTTGACGTAGCTTCTGAGGTTGGCGTGTAAATGTAACATGCCTTCCTTGTTCGATTGGTCGTGTCAGCGAGAAAATATGTGATGGGGATAGTCCGCGAGCCTACCTGATGCTCTAAAGAGCCTGAATCGTCATTCAGAATGCTGTCAGTGTCCATGATGGAGTTTAAAGAAGTCGATGTCTGTTTTCGTCGCGCAGCTTGAAAGGGAACCTCTCGAATTCAAAGCTAGGCCGGCAAGCAACGCGGTGAGAATGGACACGCGAACTGCAACAGCCAACACATATTCGCCCTATCCGCAACCACGCTGCCGATTCTTTGAAAGGTATTGAAAATTAACGGCCGACCGATCGCATTCCTTTCCTATGTCTCATTCAGTTAGTTTCGATGGCTAGCATAACATCGTCTACAAGCTACGGGGCGTCCCGAGCAGATCATACCTGGGTATGGTTACCTTGAAGTGTTCAGATTAAACCTGATACGCTTGCGGCTGACCGTTTCGGGAGTCGTCGCAGGAGATCTTTCTTCCGCGAGCAAGTCATTCGAGATGATGTCGAAAATCTTGACTAAAGTTGATCAATGGATCAGGTTAAGAGATCTCGAGATTGTGAAGATCTCGATATCTTCAGATTCCCAATTCGATACCGTCTAAGCGGTATCCGAGGGCTTAGATGCGGCTTCCTGGAGCGGCCGTAGCGCGAATGCATCCCGACTAAGAAAATAGTTGCGATAACGGTACGGTTTCATTTCGAGACGTCACTTAACTTGAAATACGAGGCATTTTCACGATGTAATGGCGTCATTGAACTAGTCTTGGACATTGTTTCGAGATCCCGACCACTCTCCATACGACGATACTACAGCACGGAAAATTAACAGAAAGAATAAGCCTTCGGCCCAGGGAACCTTGCCGTAGATGCCTGCACCAAAGGCGAGGAAAAACCTTCTTTGCAATGTCAGATGGTCGAGAATATCAAGACTAAAGTTGCAGCTAAGACCGGTTACATATGACACTATTGGGAAAAGGAGAAGGTGGATGTGTTATCCGAAGTTTTCGCCTGCTATTTTTGCATGATCGGATGGTGATCCAGTATTTGTCCCCAAGATTATACATCTTTGACGAGCATTCATCCGAAAGATGCGGCGGCCGGCGGCGGCACATGCTTTCGAGAGAATGGCATTGAGCGGCGTATGAGGCGCTGTCTTGGTATGCATAAAACTGCCTCGGGAAACCTCCAATTGCAATTGCGATCGCAACCTATCGTGGGGAGGTTGGAGAAGGGGACCCGGGTATCCAGCCCTCGTTTGCATATGCATGCAGAAGACAGGTATACCTACCGGTTTTTCCTCTGACCAACGTTTTTGTGCCTCAACTTGGCAATCGGGACAAGCCTGGTAGAACAAAAGTGGCACGATAACGTGGTGGAGACATTTGTCACATCCAAATTCACATACGATTTTCAGGGTCAAGAGGAGGTGCGATATCTGAGCCAATCAAGATTGGGAAGCTGAGCATTCCAGAATGCCTTGGCACGCATAGCACCGATCGGTCACCAGGAACGTGTTGAGACGAGACCGCACCACACCACACAACTCTACCTGGGATTCTCTCCTGCCCAATAAATATGGTGACCTACGTCAGATATACTTCGTCTACTGCGCTAAGAAAGACGGGTAGGTCGATTTGTGTGGGGTCTTCCTTGCCGGGAAGGAATATCTGATACACTCCTCAGCTCATCCTTTGCCTTTCCAGGTAAAAACTCAAGATCTAGCAAGGCTAGATCTCGATGCGATTACTGGCTGCCCTGTGCCCTCAGACCTTCCCGATTCTTGCATGATGCGTCGAGACACCACTATATCTGAAATTCCAACTCTGGGCGCCTGACCGAAATTCTCGTCCCGTTTGTCCTTGCCTACGGAGATAGCCTCAGGGAAGCCTGCTAATAGCAAATCAACTCTGAAAACAGCACCTGTCGTCCTTGTACAATGGAAATGCACATCGGTCACTACCGTAGTATTTTCTAGATCCACTTTCGCAACTAGGAATATTGATTGGTAAGAAACATCGATTCTATCTTGCACATCCCGACAACTCTGAATCCTTCTTAGCTAAAACAATTCTCGGAAAAAGCGACCTCTGTGGCTGCCTTGATACATGGAAACATGCGAGATGTAGTATTATTCTCCGATGGCACAACGCCAGGTCCTACGCCCTAGATCCCAAACTTGTGGAGCTTAATCCTTTCCAGCTCGCTTCATTGGAAGGTGTCTCGCTCTGATCATAACGGGATCTGACAGTTGCAATATCCAGCGCTCCACAACCGCGATGGCTGGGCAAGGTGGGGAGCGCACATCTTAGCTTAATCGAAGAGGGGCTTAGGAATGTGAGAACATTCCTCGAGACCGGCAGAGTCTATAAAGATGGAGGCTTTGTCTTCAAGAATTCAATTTTTCTCATTCAGTATCATCATCAAACACTCTCAACTCCACTCCTCACTTCGATAGCCCTTCAGCACCGGTTTGCTGCTCTCTCACCAGTAGTTTTTCGTCCAGGTCTCCATCTATCTTATCAACAACAATTTTTTTAACATTCCTCTTCATTTCCGACTCTTATATTCAAAATGCGTGCTACTATCGCTTTATTGCCATTGTTGGCTGTTGCAACTGCTGCCCAGCGCAGCTGCGGTAGCACCAAGGTCCCAGGCGCTCTCAAGGAGCAGGCTAGAGCCTTCCAGCGTGCTAACTCGCGTTCCCCATGGATTGCCGCAACCGCTGCGAACCGAACTCTCGAAATTGAGACCTACTTCCACATCGTCGCTTCTGACGAGACCGAAGAGAACGGATGGGTTCCAGACGACAAGATGAAGAAGCAGCTCACTGCCATGAACGACCACTACAAGTCTACTGGTATCAGCTTCAACCTGAAGGAGACCACCAAGACTGTCAACAAGGAATGGGCTACCTTTAGTGTTGACGGAGGCTCCGATGCTACCGAATTGGAGATGAAGAAGAAGCTCCGCAAGGGTGGATATGATGCGTTGAACGTCTACTTCCGACCACTTGCCGATGGTCTTTTGGGAATCTGCGTCTTCCCAGAAGATGTTGAAGAGGGTAGCGATGAGTTCTACCTCGATGGATGCCAAGTCCTCCACTCTACTGTCCCAGAAGGCAGCACCGAGAACTACAACCTTGGAGCCGTAAGTTTAAAGTTTTCCCGAGGAATCCAAGCTTAGAGCTATTGACTTACTAACAAATAATAACAGACCGCAACACACGAAGTCGGCCACTGGCTTGGTCTCTTCCACACTTTCCAAGACGGATGCGACGGTGGTGACCAAGTCGACGACACCCCAGCCGAAGCCGACCCCACTAACGGATGCCCCAAGGGCAAGGACACCTGCACTGGCACCAAGTACCCAGGAAAGGACCCAATCGAGAACTTCATGGACTACTCCTATGACTCTTGCATGAACCGATTCTCCCCAGGCCAGACCACTCGCATCTTCCAGTTCTGGGACAAGTACAGAGGAAAGGCTGGAAACTCCACCCTCCTCCACCACTTCTAAGCGGCTCCCTGGTTGCTCTAGCTCTCAATCCTTGAGTAGTGAGCTATGAAATGGTTGCGTGATACCCATTGGAGCGCTGTTTGATGATACCCGAGGGGACGATACCACCAGGAGGAGGAGGACGACGAATTTGTGAATACCAATTGCATTTACGGGATACCCATACCTTTGCACATATCATTTTTTACCCATCTTCATTTCTTTTACTGCATTTGCATGTTACAGCATTGTACCACAGAAAGCCATGTGCCTTCTTTGGGACACCATTTCTTTAGTCTCTTCTGCATTGTTTCCTTTTTATTTGTGTTCTAGCTAGATACCCCATTGGACGGCGGAGAGAAGTAGTGTACAGGATACCATTGGAGTTCGACTCAGCATGTTGATGTCATAAAGCAATTAAAAGGTACTCGAAGTACTGTTATACCCATAAATATCGTATCTTCTGAAATGTTTTGTTTGCAAGCATTGGGTGATTGCCATGTGTTCGTTCGTACTTGACGCAGTGCTCAACACTGAAACTTTGTGCTACCATTGCAAACCTCTCTGCTAATAGCGTCTACAACGCAGAAACCATTCTCACCATCAAACCGGAACATTCGGTCGACCGCATTTAGAAGGTTAACGGTGTATTACCTCATACCCGCTCATTAAGATGCAGTATCCGGCTTATTTGTAGAGATTATGTTCTCAATTGGCGTAGAATAGAAATTTTTCAGGCCACATGGTTATTAGTAAGGTATTTCCTATCTGCTGACAAAGTCCTAATTTGCATCCGAACACTGCATCGTATATGCAGCTTGTGTAATTGTGTCGCCGCTGATGCTATTTTGTGAAACATCATTCTTGCATTAGGCCCAACCTTTTTCGCCCCATAGCCGAAGAAGCCGTAGTCGAGCTTATCCTTTCGAAATTTTGGCTGCTAAAGCTCGCTGTGATTTATTTATTTCCCAGCCCCCCAGAGATCTAGAGAGCAGGTTCCTTACCCACTATGACCAAGAATAGCATCTTCTCGAATTCGTTTAATTTCGCATTCTGGAAGCAACGAAAAGAAAATAAATCTGAAAAGCAGCAAAATTCAAACGTCAATTCACCTTTTCGAACCTTAATTGAGATTAAAACTCTTCTAGACGAAGTAATCATCATGGCCGAGAAGATGGAGGAAACTACGGCAGAAGGGGTAGCCTCATACAATGAAAAAATCGAGCACATCCGAAAGGAATTCGAGACCGCCTCTAAGAGGAGAGATCAGGACCAAGCTAAAGAAAATGAATTAGCCACGGGCAAGGATATGGAGGAATATGAAATGATCAGCGACGCGAATATCGAGATCAACGAAAAAGACGATACCGATACCAGGCCTGTTAGGGTTGATAGTGACGTTGAAGTCCCTTTTACACCAATCTCAACTGCCTCCACCGCATTCAATGAAAAGCAATCCGCAAAGGAAGTAACTGCCGCCGATGATGACAAGTACCCATTGTCTGATGAAGAATGCCAAGCCGCCGAAAAGAGAATAAACGATTCTATTAAAGATCTCAAGAAAGAGTATTCTAGGCAGATGGACGAGCATCACAGGGAGTATATCGACTTGATGAGGAAAAGATACCAAAGGGCCAAGGAGCAGTCAATTGAAGAAGCACAGAGGGTAGCTGAGGAGGATGTATCGATATTCGAGAAGTTTGCGGATTGGATGAGGGAGATGTGGAACCGAGTGTTTGAAGCCTTGAGGGCTATAAAGGAGGCTCTTATGAATAGTGTACGAAGGTTTGGAGAGTACGCGAAGGATGTTTGGGATGATGTGACGTCTGCGATGGTATGGATGAAGGAGAAGCTATACGAGATACTGGTTGCGCAGAATAAGGTTGGACCTGTTGGATGGGAGGGTGTATACTAGATCAACAGAGAGCAGAGAGAAGAATAATTGGATATTTGCCATCTAGGCTTTGATTTGTTTTCTCCTTACTACTCTAAATGAGGTTCAAGAGAATATGATAGTAATTGTAATGCCAGCAATACATGATTTTGGTGTAAGCTTAATGCTGTGGTATCTGTGGTATATGAACTCCTTTAACCTTGTATGACGCAAAGGATATCGAAACAGGGGAAGGGAAGTAATAATGAAATGATAAAAAAGCAAATACCCGATGATACCTAGACCATACAAACTAGAAAAGTACGCAAGCTAACTTCCGAACCCATACTCCCGTGCCCGATAATCCCTTTGTTTTTGGATAACCCCGATCCGAATGAACTCTACTCCCCGGCCGTGGGTGGTTTAAGATAGTTCTTCGCCCAGACGATTTCCCCTTCCTTTGGATCCATGACACACGAGAAGTGAGTGCATTCGTTCATTGTTGGCCAGGTCTGCAACCATGAAGCAACAGTTTTAATTCCAATCCCGCCTTCGAGATGCTTCTTAGCTCCGGCTCTCAAGCGCCTCTTGCTAGTGGCATGTTCGTATAGTCGGCGAATGCACTTCTTCCTGTGCTGGCTGTCCTCTAGAAGGTCGACGGTAATACCTGCGGTTTCCTCGCCCTGCTTTTGGGTGAAAGCCTTGTAGTCGGATGCCTTCCATCGCTCCATCCTAGCGTCGTGATTGGTTCCCGCGAGAAAAGTATTGGAGGTGGTAACATTGGCGTGGTGGATGTCCTGTTCGAGAAGGACCGCTTGGTCTCCGTCGCAGAGGGTGATGTAAGAGATGGAGGAAGGGGTGCTCGGAAAGGTTTTGATGATCTCCGTAAGAGTTATGGGTTCTTTACCAGGCTCCGGGAGGAGGAAACTGCGTAGCTGTGAGGATATTGAACGGCGGAGGCCGAGGATGACTAGCAGCTTGTGGTACAAGATCGTACGGGTTCGAGTATTCTCGTCTGCAGCTGGTCTGAAGTTCAAAGAAATACTTAAATCCTTGCTATGTGGCGGGAAAGCTGTTAGTAAGTATTTTGTTGTATTGAAGCTAGTAGAAATCAAGAAGCTTACCGAACACCTGTGAGAGTTCCAACAAATCCGGCATAAGTGAGAGCCTGGGCGATAATCTTCCCGCCACGGTGGTAGCTGATTTGAATGGCGACGGCCCTTAGTTCATCCATGCCCCAATCCAAAGTCCTGAAGTGAACCATTTTGTCCCGGTCTTCATCAAGCCCGTCGATACCATTAGGATCCTTGACAAGCCTGACGGCGCCAGAGGTGCAACCCATAAAAGTGTCCAAGAAAGAATTGTAGGCGACAATGAGGAAGAGAGGAATACCAGTAGCCTCAACGAGACCTTTGATTTCCTCTTGTTCCTCGGAATTGAAGACTCGACGAAGAATGAAGGGAGCGATGAACTCAATGAAGCCCCTGTAGGGGAAGCCGGTGAAAATCTCGTCCCATATGCCCGTGAGATGGAGAAGCTGAGCTTTAAAGGCGATCCCAATCGCTTTGTATCTTTGGCGCGGCGGCAAGTCCATATCAACAATGAAGACTGGTGGTCGTTGCTCAGGCGTATTTTCAGCAACCATCGTATTTTCAGCAACTGTCATGTTCCCAGATTCTGACCCAGCGTCCAATTGTGCAACTGGCTCCGGCATGGCCTTTTGGGTATCCTGACAGGACGAGCCTGCTAACGTAGGGGTATTGTCTGTCATTTTGATACGGGTATGGTGAAAACCGAAATGCAACGGAGATGGTAGAAATTTCAGGCGAAGGGTGATGAAAAGGAGATCAAGTTGGGGATTTGTGGGAAGTAATTTATATTGGTCTATAAGAACGTTGCTGCACACAAAATATATAGATTTGTGTGCGCTTCGCGCTTCGCTCCCCCCAACAACAAATATTCAGGGTATAGCTGTCAGGACAATTTAGTTTCCAATTAACGCTCCGGAGGAAGGCTTGCAGACCTTGTAGTTATAGAAAGACTATGCCTTCAGTCTCTAACTGGCATTTAGGACCTGTGGGAGTGGGTTCGGACTGAACACGAATACTGACCAAAAGCGCAGCGCAAGCGTTGAGTGGTTTAGCTGTTGCTGTTTCAGGAGTCCGTCGTTACTTGTATCTGGATCCTGGCAGTTAGGTTCCCGCGTCTCGTTTCGACCCGAGCCTTGCTGCGATCCTTACATCACGACGCGAGGCTGGCTATCCTGGGATTCAGTTTTACATGCATACTAGGCTTGCCACATCCTGTCGAGGGAGAGGTGAGGCGCGATCCAATCAGGTTACACAGCCAAGAGAACCCCGGAAATACAACATCAACGCAAGCGACCGGGACGTATCGACACATATCCAGTCAAGCTAGCTCGAATATTAGATTTGCAGTATAAATTGTAATTATTATTTGACAAAAGTGAAGAAATAAGTGGATCTAAGGAAATTTCCATTGCTGAAACGCTTATTAAGCAGATTTTTTTGGCTTAGTTAAGCTAGTATATATTGCTATACATGACAGGAATGGTGACTAGAATTCGAAGAGCAGATCACTTCCAACCAAAACCCTAGGCGGTGAAAACTGAAAGATCGAGAAGGAGAGGAGCTGAAGCATCTCTGGCATCAACTACAACAACACTATCCGATATTGGCGTCTCTTTTGACTTTCTCGGCCTGCCATAACCCCGCAAAATGTTACAAAGAGCAATAGACATATCCCTGAAGAAACCTTCGCCCTGCTGATCTGTCGCTACTGTCTGAAGGACGGTAGCAAGCTGTTTCATCTTGCGAGTTCTCTTAATGTGACGGATTCCACATTCCAATTGGTCAACTGTAAATTGAATTCCCGTATCGTAAACCTCGTGGTACCGGTAGAGGTGTGCGATGATGGAGAAGATATTGAAAGACCAAGGGCTATCAATGTGGTCTCCAACGAAGCCGCTTAGCTCGATGATGAACTTCTGGAGCTGCAATTTATGTGCGATCTTCACTAGGTTGAGCATTGAGACTTTGGGGTATTGTGGATTACAGAGACTCTCAATGGGGTCCCCATATATCCATGCAAGGACGAAATCCATGTCTCTCGGATCTATGTCCGGGTCATCCGATTTGGGAACTCCAGTCTTGGAAAATACCCCAGCTTCATAGGCCTCTTTGAACCCAGGTGCTTCAGCTATGAGAACTTCAGTGTGAACTTTGAATTCAACTCGATCCTGTTCCTTCCCTGTGATGATTGTAAAGTCTGAGTATTCTTCAATGTAATTGAGCCTGGGATTCGTTAGAAGGGTTGATAAGCAGTGAGGGTTTATAGCGGTTTTCATACGCTGCCAAAATCCTGAATTTTGCTACAGGGTTGTTTCTATTCCTTCTCAGGTTAGCCATGTCATGGTTGTCAGCAAATGAAATTCAAAGAACAACGTACCCTATGTCTTTGCTTTCAGGCTGCTGCTGTGCATCAAGACCAAGATTCTCGAAAGATTCGCCCAGTCCCCGGTCATCGTCCGGAAGCGGTACAGTTTCAGGACCGAGTTGTGGGCCATCAGAGTCGTTGATTCCCAATAGGTCTTGGAGCATCTCAACTGCGTATTCGGATTCTGTGGTTGGCTCTGGAAGGTATTTTAAGTAGTCTATGATGGGTTGAAGGTACTGCCCTGCATCATCATCGTGGCAATGCTCAAAGTATGAGATGAGGAGCTCTTCGTACTTGTCGGACTCTTCTTGCGAGATCCCTAGTTGTGAGGCAAATGGAAGAATCTCCGCTGGGTTGACATCTTCGTTCGACATTTTGGATTCGAGATTGGCAGTAGTATGAGCTGACAGAGTTTCGAAACGTGGATAAGCGATGGTTGTGTATGTTGAGTTGATTCTCTTCAGCAGCCTCAGGAGATAGCTATAGAGTCAACAAGCTGCTAGCCACCACAAGCAACAAAAGCGTGTCAGTTGAAGGCAAGGCACGGTTGTATCGGAAATACCGAGCCACAATCCCGCTGAAGAGAAACCCTCATCACCTAGTGATATACCTCACTATCCCCAATCATGCGAGAAAGATTATTCTAGTTGCATCAAGTGCTAGTATTTGAATGCTAGCTAAAAACAATCGAGTCTAGTGATAGTATACACAACTCTAATGCGATATGTCTGTTGAGATATATGCTATAATAGCAATAAGTGCTAAGGTCTAACCTGGTCTTTTCTAGAGCTTCCCATTCCCTCCTTTCCGAGTATCTATCTTCAGATTATCCCCACCTCGGCCGTTATCTTCAACTGTTCCTTTATGCCTTGGCCCTAACTTTTCTTGTTTCATCAACATTGTGATAACATCATCATCACCCATCTTGTCTACAAATTCAAAGTCTGGGTTTTTCCCAAATGCCACCCTAGCAGCGTCAACCACAATCCTTGCCGTCATACCCCAGACCTTGTACTTGACTAATTTCTTATCGTGCGTCCCTCCCCCGCTCTTCCTCTGGTTATCCGTGAGGCTAGCGGCGTAGACTTGTGCCTCATCCTCTATTATCTCCGTAGAATCCCGCCGTTGGACTACTACAGGGCTGGTGTAAACATTGAATTGGTGGGCTCTCCATTTGACGCCGTACCACTCAAGCCACTGCCCTTCATACCACCCAGCATCTCGTGGTACCGTTCCGAAGTCGATATCAACTGTCGACTCGACGATCTTTTCATCTGGGTTATCTTCCAGTTCCGGATTCTTATACTCAGCCGTCAAGAACGCCTTTAGGGGCACAGTAAACACAGAAGCCACCTCTTTCGGATCGAGGCGAGGGATAAGAGATTCCTCTGGGTTTGGTGTCTTGTCGCCGGATTCTTTGGATGGCTTGATATGCAGTAATGCAACACATGGTCGAACCCCTAGCTGGTTTCTCGATAGATTCATCGGCATCTCACAAAGGTGAGTGACCGTGAAGGGGGACGGGAGGAGATCATTTGTTGAAGGCAAGCCAATTTCCTCAGATGCTTCCCTGCGGGCTGTGGAGAACGCCGATTCTTCAGGAGAATCCGCCTTGCCTTACCGATCGTCCCAACAAGTTAGCTAAATACGAAAAAATATTTAGGCAGAATTGACAAAGGAAGAATATGCTGTGAGAATTTGGACAGGCTGCATAGACGCACCTCCGGGCAATGCAACCTGTCCAGCAAAAGTGCGTAACGTGCTGGACCGCTCAGTCAGGACGACACTACGCTTGGCATCATGCAATCGTTAGCGACCGTCACAGGATCCCTTTTTGTATTCGCAGCCAAGAATAGTAAAAAAAAAGGACCACAACTGATAACGATCAAAAATACTCATACCGAAGTTCTCCTTTCGAATCTGGAAATAAAAGGATCAGTACTGCGGCTCTTCTCGAAACATCGAAATCCTCCCACTGGTTTAGCGGAGGTTTATAATTCTTCAGACGCTTGATGACGTCCTGCATGGTCTTGCGATTTTCATCATAAGAGGTGTCGGCCATCCTTGTCGAGTATATTAATACTTGGTCGAAGATCCTGCGGCTGGGTACGAGAGGAATATGTCTTGGAAGTAATCGAGATGTTCTTACCCTCGGTAGATGCATCCGAGGATCCTGTGGGTATATTGCAACGTCACGTGATTAAACTGTCGGCAACAGAATCTGGGGGATGCTGCCGTTTTAACGCTGCAATTTTGTTGTGTAACTTTGAACTCTATCTTGCTTTTATTACTAATCGCTTTATAGTTGCTGTATAATTCTGATGGATTGTCGGTTAAGCCAAGTGGAGTGGTGGATCACGTTTCGACCTAGGCAGATTTTCAGGGTTGTCGGCTGAACGTTCAAAAAAAGTCGGCCCAAGTTGCGCCGCTATTTCCGCTAATATTCTACCGAACTGCTCCTCTTCGCTCATTCGCAGGGGCTAGCGCGGGACTAATGGAATTGTTCTAGCATTGTCACACAGCTATAAAACCTTGTGCTAAGCTCCCTCCAAGCCAGTCGGCGCGGCATGATATCAATTCGCGGAAAGTGCCCCGATGCAGAAGTTGATAAATCCAAATCTTTACCTCGATCAAATTGGCAAGCCCGAACTGAATTCTGAGGAGCTTACGGGATTATCGAATTAGCATGCGTGTACCAATCAGGGATACTGGGACGGGCAGCCTAACAAAGGAACAGAGGGAAGCGGAACGGGAACCCATGGCTCGAGGAGATATGGCTGAGTGAGGCGCGCCGATCTTTAGACAAAAGGGTGTAGCTTCGCAAGAATTCTCCGACTTTTAACCAAAATCGCCAAAGCTCTCAAACCTGCTATGGTCAGATTGGAGGCTGACAGCCAATCCCAGTTTGCGAAGGATGTCATACTCCCTGCCAATTTTTACATTTGTGTTGTTTGATATCCCTCCCTCTTCTCCTTTAGAAAACGGTCGTTTACGACTTGCATGAAGTCTATGTATGAGATTGCTGCTATCAATACTCATAGGGAGATATTTCTTGCAGGAAACAAGAGACGAGAAGAGATGTAGAAGGGTTATTCCTTCAATGATCATCGTATTGGCTCGGATGTACTTCTCCGAAATGATCATCAGAAACATGCCTCCATGGTACCACAGTCTTGGTGTCTCTCATCTTTGAAGTTATCAAGCAGGGACACGCAGCTGCTGATATATATCCTGGACCTGGAACCTTGATTAGATTCGAGTTGTTCCAAACCACTCCCCACCGGCCAGACAACATCGATACCGCAAAAAGCGTTCTATACCAACTACTCAGCTTAGCTTTAAGCCTATGGAGCCAATGCTTTGAGCATCATGGTCGCGGCTTACGAAGATCTGGCGGCAGAGATCACCCAGCTCTCACAATGGGGACCCATCGAGCGATTTGACGTCGAGTCAGATATCCCTCCGGGGATAATAGCGGTTAGTCTCCTCTCGCCTAATCTGAACCGATTCAAGCCACAGCTCGGTCCGAATTTTGACATCTGTCATAGGCATGCGATCTAGGCTGTGTTGGCGTCGCTCTCATTTTCGTTGTTATTCGATTATATCTCCGTATTCGAAGGAAAATTACAAACTCAGAGGAGGTCATGTTGGTTCTTGCTTGGGTCGTCTTCGCGACGGCTATGAGTTTGGAGGTCGCCGCGGCATATCTTCAATCCAAGACGAGGAACAAACTGCTGGGTACTCTAATCACAATCGACGAGGGAGGCTCGGCTGATCTCGTTGACGTTGATCAACTCTTTCGCTGGGTCACCACGTCGCGGAGAGTAAGGGATCCTGGATACCTGGTTTTTTTGTATTTTGGCATATGGAGCTAATAGCAGGACAATATTACAGTTAGCTTGGGCCATGAAAGTTCTCTACCACACGCCCCTCTACCTTATCAAGTTTATCTGGCTTCGGTTTTACTACATCTTGATACCAAAGGTGCTAGTGAAGACCCGCAGGTTCTTGCATTTTACTCTTATATTTACTATACTCGGATATATTTGCACCGTTGGGCTCGTTCTTGGTGCTTGTGATTTACGGTAAGAAACTGGAACGCCACCATCGCTTGTACATCTGGACCGTTTGTCGCTAATAATGGTTTTAGGGCGTTGCTCAACGGTGGTACATATTGTTCGCCTTTCCTCAGAATAGAAGTCATGATGACCACTTTTGGATTCCATTTCTTCTCAGAGATATTTGGTACTGATACTAATGAATGAGATTTCTGCGTATGTTAAGTTGCTAACTATATTCTCTCATCATAGTTTACCTAATTCCCCTCCTCGTTGTACCCCGACTCAAAAACATCACATTCGGAAGACGACTCTGCGTCATAATCCTCTTCGTGCTCGGGTTCTTCTGTCTGTTCTTAATGATATTTAACGTCTGGTTATCTAGCTCTCTCATGCCTCGTGTCGGGTTCGCAAACAACCGAATTGCCGTCGCTCTCTTCTGGCCGCTAGAACCAGGATGGGCTATCATCGTGACGTGTATGCCAGCATTCAAAGCTATTGTGGATCAAGGATTTAGGGATATGTATGTGTGTATTTCGAAGAACAGGGGGCCGGGGGATACTGAGGAAGGGAATCCAGCGGCTGTCGGAGCTGATGGGGAGATACCCTCGCTGAGTAGCGTCAAATCCACCGAGGGTGAGGGGAAACCAAAGGGAGCAGGGAAGTTAGAGGGTAGCCAAGAGTGATATTGGAATGGGGAGCAATTTCGAATGCTTGTTAAAAGCGATACGTACGTCTGAGCATACAAAAAAAAAATTTTTTTTGCGGTGAGGTTGGTTTACGAGACAAATATCTTCCAAGTGATGTTTGACTACTAGGTGAAGGTGTTTAGATTGATGCGACGTATGGGCTACAAGAGCTGAGAGATGGCATGTCAAGGGATTACAAATGTATTTCGTCGAAATAAATATATAACATTAAAAAACCATATCTAGCAATTTCTTTTCATTGAAATCCATGTTGTGTACGATATATAATCTCTAGCCCTGGGCCAGAATGATCTACTTTGGCAGGTGTGGCCCACTTGTACCCGGTGACGGGATCGTGGTCTCGGTTGCCTTGCTACTGGGAGTTCATACTACCACAACCGAATCACTATCCGGGTCGACCTCATGCAAAGTCTCTTCCGTGCTCGCTATGTCTGAATTGGCCTTTTCACCCTCAGCGTCGGTTTCCACCGGGTTTTCTCCAGACGGTAGATCTGCTACAGGTTGGTGTTCCGAGTAGTCCTTCTGCAATGTCTTTTTTTTTACATAGCGTCACGTTAGCTACATGTCTCGCTCCTAGACTAAAGGCTTTACGAAAAGTCAGAGTTGGTGTAATGAGACTGCTTACATCTAGATCCATTGGAAATCCGCTTATTGCAACAGAGTGAGTGTCCCCAAAGTTCACATCAATCCGAACTGGCCCATCGGAATATTTATGTTCAAACTCAAGAGAAATCTTGAAAGTATGAGGCTGATCCTGCGCGGATGGAAATTTGACTAATGCACCGTTAACCTGAAAACTCCTAGTTTTTTGTAATAGCTTTTCAAAGCAGTCGATTTCGTCTGGCCGTAGGAGGCATTTTATATCCCCAAAGACTGCGAACTTGTCCCCTGTTACCTTTGCAACAAAGGTTGGCTCAAAGAAATACAACCCTGCTCTTAGTATGTCGGCATTCACTTCAAGCGCGTCTTTAGTGCATTCTCCTGATATCGGTGCGTATGACGGCTTCGTGGTACTATTATATGCCGGCTTGTATGCTTCCGCTGCATCTTTCATTTCTTGAATTTTGCCCACATCGTCAATAGCTATCTCGTCCGGTCCTTGGAAGCGCACATTCAAGCGATTGCATCTGGCCAATAGACTTTCTGTTTGAGAGTCGCGAAATTTCTCCCATGCTTGTTCACCATTCATTGTACTCAACAGCACCTCCAAAAGGTCTGTCAGCCAATCTGGGAGGATGTTAGAGGAAGGCTGAGTTTGCGGATGGTCTGAGTAACCAGAACCGATCGAAAGAACGATGCTAGGTTGGACTTGAGGACCCCATATGAATCTTGATTCATTTACCGCTAACTGGACCGGGTTGTTTTCTTTGAGACCTCCATCGCGGCATTGCGATCCTGCGTGTTGCACCGGCTCAAAATACATTGGAGCGGCGGAGGTACATCGGGCCCTGTCAAAAAACCGTTAAGCAAGGCCTTAGTGATAACATAAAAGAATCATCTGATACTCACACGTTCCAAAGAAATGTTAGTGATTCTAGATATTTCCCATCACCCCCTCGCTGATAATTTGCTATCAAACGACTGTTTGTGCCAACTGTTGTCGTCACTGCAACGCGACAATGGTTCTCCAATCCATACATACAAAGCGATTGTGATTCTTTGCTGAATTCCCCCCTTAGAGCGGCCTCGAAATTTTCTCCGCTGTAAATAGAACGGTACCACCATAAAGAGACCCGTTGCAACCAAGCATTCTTTGTGCCAGGGCGATGGACGAAGCCTCCGCTACAAATTGATTCGAACCTATGCAGACAGTCGCTTGCGTAGAGACCTTGCTGACCAATTCCTAGTGCGATAATACCGCCTTGATAATTTTTAGCCATTCCGTTAGCCATTTGCCTCGGACTCCCTGCTAACCTATTTCCGAGGTAGAATTTATACTTACCAGCGGAAGTTCCTAAAATTAAATCGAAAAAACGACCAATCGGCAGGCCAAGTCCTATAAGTGATTCGAGGCGTTTCAATATTACCAGTTGAGTTATTCCTCGAACGCCACCCCCATCAAGTGACAGAACTCGCGGTCCGGCGATATCTGGGCGCAGCGAGACCATATATGGCCACCTCTCTTCATGGTCACCGCAAATAGGACACTCCGGCATAACTACTGTTATAGGTCTCACTCCTTGATCAGGCTGGCCACTCGCCTTCACGCAACCAGTGCAAATGATGTGCTGACATGGTAGACGATGTTCAGATCGTCCAAACAAACAACCATAGCAGAATCTAGCTGCGATGAAAGGGCGTTTCTCTAGTGCCTCGAAGAGGGACTCCAACAGTAAACGTTGAGGATTTATTAACAGCCTAAGCGCAAAGCTCTCACTATCCTCGTTGTCGCCATTTACCTTACTCTGGTATATTCCGAGTTGCCGCAGCTGCTGGGTATTCTCCCGGTGTTTTCGATGTACGAGCCACTGCCAGGTTTGGGGGTTCGAAGAGGTCTCGGGTTGTCCGAGAGTGTCTGTAAGTTTCCTAACTTCATTCTCTATCGCCTTGATAAACCTAGGCTGGTCGAAATCGCTAGGTACGAACTCCCCGTTTTCAAGGAAGATTCCTAGCAGCGCCTGATGGCCCTTAGCATGGCCCGCTAATGTATTCACACATCTGAGGCCTGTGCGACTGTGAACGTAGCTACATCGCATGTGTCTCGTGAGAAAATCGCAAAATGCAGCCTCGCAGCATCTTCTCGCCTCTTTGTGGAGCACCGATGATGCGAATAAGACTAGAAGGGTTCGGCCCGTCCAATTGTTTTAGTCTAGGTTTATTCGAATAGGCAACGATAAAGCAGTGACCACTTACGTCCAGGATTTGAAGCCAGCGCATTCTTCAAAATAGCAGATGCTAAGAATGCCACTGCCGCATCAAATCTATCCGTAATATCGTTTCCCTGGCCAGCTTGGGGCCCCAAACACCTCTTTAGGAACTCCGAAATGTACATCTCGACAGATTCCGGGAGCGACGCCGGTGGAAGGCATATACCAAAATCAAAGGGTGCGTCTTCACCCCTAGCTAGATGACAAAACGCATAGTCAACGACAGTGACCAGTTGTCTTGTATTAAATCGCTGGCAGTACTTGGCCCGGAGATTTTGAACGCGTCTAGATTCATCTTTGATGCGTTGGTGTAAACTCTGTATTTGGGGAAGAATCATCTCAGGTGTCCCAAAGGGGCCGAAGCCTTCATATGGAATGAAGTGGAAATGAACACTGGAGAAGACACGAAACAAAATATCTCGAATCGTTGTGCCGGCGAACTTTACGGGATAAGTTCGTGTTAGTCCATAGATACGTTGCGCAGCAATTCGAGTATGTTTGCATGTTAGGCGGCCGACGGCCGACTGGGTATGTGAACCACTTACATTATAATTAGTGTTATCACTAGGTGCTGCCACCTCTCCTAACTCTGCTAAGAATGTCCTGCTAGCCGCGTCGAGATCGTCGGAGGACATCCATTCTTCGCGCCCCGAGTTTGGCCCGTTCAAAATGACTATCAGAGCTGGGAGCGACGTTTGGTTGACAGTCTTCTCCGCACTTGCCATGCTCCACTCCAACACTTGGGCAGCCAAATTTCCCCATGCTTTGAGCTCTCTAGTTACATAGCAAATAACGTCGCTACAGATATACAAGAACCGAGGATACAGCTTTCCAGTAGCTGCCAGGCGATCCACCTTGCCCTCAATCATATATTCTTTTCTTTCTTGCTTTGTCCAGTCTGTTTGAAACCGTGTTGCTTCTGGTTGCGTTCCCCCCATGCCCTCGCAGTCAACAAAAAGTAAAGGGTCCGCTGTACCGAAGCTAGGCCGATCCACATACAAGTTAACCTCGCCTGTAGTAGACCTTACCTCAGAAGATCCCCCAGATTGCCCAGCAATAGGAGCCTCGAAAACCCCAGCTGCCGTAGCACCTTTCTCGCCGTAGCATTGCATGAGCCCTCGAACTATGAGATAACTGTTAGTCAAGGGAATTGATGCTGCGATATCTAAAAGCAACACGGATCCTAAAACTAACTAATGAGTGATTTACCCGCCCCGGTGTTACCAACAAATGATACAAGACTGGGAAATTGTGTCGCGGGACTATCTGGGTAGTGTTGGAGTGAGGATTCTAGCAAGTTCCTCAGTCGAGGCGTCTCAATGATCATACTGGTCTTTTTCTCTCCTGAAGCCGAACTACCCCCTAAATTGCCGCTTTTGGTTATTGCGGATTCGGAAGTCGGGGTGTGAAGCCCAAACCATTTCGCGGCTTCATCTTGCTTGAACTGGCGACCATAAGCGTCAAGCAAATATACTGGAGCAACCTTTGACCATATCTTTTGGTAGAGCCTAGATTTGGGATCGCGTCGGCGATGTTTGGGCTGTCGCGCCTGATGTTTGGGGAAGCAATCTCTGCAGAATGTCTCATCGCATGAACACTGTACCTCACTCCGGCGTTCGTCACATTTCCCACACATGTCAATATTGACTTCCTCCATACCGCCCCTATCCTTAACAGTTGTTACCAGCAATCAAAAATCTCAGATGGAGGATAACTGACTTACATTTATCTTCAGATTGTGTAGGCTAGGTCTGACTAGATACTGATACGCAAAATGCACGCTAAATCTCTCTCTCTTTTTTTTTTTTTTATTTCGTTTTATTTTCGGAAAGGATTCTAATATGATGAAGTTACCATCTTTCTTTCCTTATCCAGGTCGATATATAGGTGTGATAGAAGTGGAGATCAGAATGAAGCGGGGTGAGGCCTGCTGATATGGGAGAAAAAACTCAATTGGTAAGATTTCCTGGAACCCCGCACAAATAGATGCATCTTCATGGGAGATAACACCTTATGCAATTAACTCTCCTACTGGTCCCGTGAGCTAGTCTTCACAGATTGTGCCACGGCAACTTGCGTCTGAGCGTAGTGACGTGGCCAGGGAACGGAATGAAGAGACTTATGCAGAGATATTGCTAGCGTTTCTCTGCCGCGCATTATTGGCTCAAAGAGTCATAGGATCGAGCATCAGCAGGGTAGTCGACTATTGCATCGATCCCGTCTTGAGCAGTCATTAGAACGCACCGCTAATCTATCCCCGGTGCATGGTGGTGTTGGTACATGATGCCATCGCTGGATTCTAAGTGACAACTCATGTGAAATTAAATACCTTCTCTAAATACTTTCTTATCATTATCAATTCTGGCTTCCTTTGCGTCCGCATCCATGGTTCACCAAATAGCATCCAATATGCAACTAAGGCCTTCATTGCATGTATGCAGACAATTCCAGGACGTATAAAAAGCAACCCGCATAGCTATTAGCAACATTGATATCTGTAAACGCGTTGGAGAGTCCTTTGACAGGTTCGTTGAGAAACTATGTAATAATTTCTTCGAGGTGTCACTCGACCAAGCCTCGTTTCCCATGACGGAGGACAGCGTCCCCAAGGCTAGGTAATTGCCCCTCATTTTATTTTCAGGCAACATTAGCTGCTTTGCAGCTGTCGGGCAGTTCCACGCTGCAAACATTCGGCATGAACTTTCCCCTCCACTTACATGCTGATAACGTGCTCCCAGTTATACTGCGTGTTGTGTTGCATGTTGCACGTTGGGTGTTGAGACGCGAACGCCTCCATTGTCCCGAGCTAAGCGCCTGCTTCAAGCTGTCGAATTCTGCTCCGTGAAGATAATCAAACACCGAGCTAAACCTTGAGAAGAAAAGGTCAACCTCTAGGCCCTAGAGCTTATATTATATCCAGTCCGGAGGGTTGCATCCACTAGGCTGCGTTACAACTCGTTCAACCTGAAGCGAATATTAGACATACTACTAGCTACTAGCTACTCACGAGCTCACTTATGCGACACAGCCAAGGCCCGCAGTGCACAGTTAAGCAGTTTAAACTGCACTGATTAATACTGCCTCTAAACAAAAAATAATCAACGCGTAACGAAGTAGAGGGAAACTCCCAGTTCCAAGCCATGGCGATCATGGTTCAAGAAAGTAGGTAAAGCATTGCGCATAACGACGATTTCTAGCGGATAACGGAGAATTGCAAATCTCATAGATTATTATGGAGACCAGATTTATTAGGGAAAATAGTACCAGCAGATGCTAGATGGTGCTGCAAGGTTTTTCTCAAAATATTACCTCAAAGCGGAACTCTTGCAGCACAAGTTTATCAGTATCGAGCGAACACCATGCATGGGCGCAACCCGTTGATGCTGCATCACCAATTTGGTGGTAATTCTGACTCCTCTAGGTTTCAGGCTCAATTTCAGATTGCTGGATTGGGTTCAGGTGAGTGTTGGAATAGGAAACGATTTCGGGGGGATTTCATGAT
Source organism: Dactylella cylindrospora (assembly GCA_012184295.1). Lineage (NCBI taxonomy): Eukaryota > Fungi > Ascomycota > Orbiliomycetes > Orbiliales > Orbiliaceae > Dactylella > Dactylella cylindrospora. Next base: position 50,713 of record LDUD01000022.1, read on the forward strand.
CGTAGCGTAATAGAAGATTAGATCGTGATGTTTCGTTGACCCTGTAATTATTCTCCTTGGAGTCTAAACTTCGTTCATTGTCAATTTGTTCTCTTAAGCTAGATCTAGAAATCTTATTAATGATTCAGTGGATCGATATCTAGAACAAAAATGTCTCGCAAACCAGTCGACGTTCGAACATAAGGAACAAAAGGAAGGTCACTGAGACTAATTAATACCACGTCTTTCTCCTCCCACAATCCCCCAACCCGAAAAAAAATATATATATTCTTAAACAGATATACAAACCACAATTCTCAACCCAATGACTTGCACGAGGTTTTCACAGAATTCTAGAAGCTAAAAGGCACATTTTATTTATATTACCTTGCAAGGCCACCATCATCAAAGAACTTTCTTTGAGATGCCCAATTGTCGACATTCAAGATTTCGGTGATTTGACGTACCAGTTAGCTGAATTCTCGATATAAGCCTTTCGTTTCTTGACGCTCGCACTTTCAGGCTGGTCAGCATCCGTGCCAACTGGTTTGATTTTTTTTTTCTTCTATCTTCCTTTTTCTATTTATTCATTCCGTTCTTTCCTCTGGGTATCCAGGGCAGCGCCTATAATTGTATTGCATTCGTCGGTCGCTAGCCCCACAGATTGGGCTATTCAAAGACCCCCCCCCCCCCCCGGGGG